>OZ012741.1:79303722-79446410 GCA_963859935.3 Lathyrus sativus
CTATTTTATTTTTAGAGGTAGATTTTATTTCGCATTTTGTTATTGGGCATTTTTTCGCCTTTTCGGTCGATGACGAGACCTCCGTAATTCATTACCAGTCAAATTATTGATGAGTAATGTTGGATCTGAGACCACCTCTTTTCTCTCTTCGTCACCTGTCCCGACTCGATTCAAAAACATTGTCAAATCATCTTCAAAATCAAATCATCTTTGTATTGGACTAAAGAGAAAGGATTAAGTGTAGACTTATTCCTTTCCGAGTGTCGAGATGCTCACTGTAGTGTGAGTGGTTTAGACACTCGTCTTTCAATATGAAGACGCGACTTTCTTCCACCATCTCTCCTTTCACAACTTCCTTCTGCAACCTTTCTCACCTAAAAACCTCGGTCCTGCACCGAGTGCATTTCAAATTATTTTCATAACAAAAACTTGAATAGTCGTGGAGTCGTTAGGCGTAGGCCTTCTCCTATCCCGAGTGCTGACGTTTACCGTAGGGTTCTCTGTCGCAAAGCACTTACCATTCAAAACCAAAAACATCTTTAATAAGAGAACGAAACTCTCTTTGCATTGAATTAAAGAAAGAGGATTGGGTGTAGACCTCTTCTTCTCCGAGCGTAGGGATGCCCACTGTAGTGAGGGTGGTTTCGACGCTCGTCTTTCAATACGAAGACGCCTCGTTCACTACACCTTTTTTATAACAAAAACTTTGAGATAACGAATTGGGTACTACCCATAGGGGTTACTATCCGAGGACCTGTCTCGCCCCCTAAAAAACAATCCAATCAATCAAACGTGACTTCTTGCCTCGCGTGGCGAAAACTAATCAATCTTTCAAAAAGGATATGTTACGTTCGTTCTACCGCAAACAGGCAATGCCTAAGTCTCCAACGAGCGAGCAACAAAACACCTAACTGCTAGAATGCGCACGATAGCATCATCCGTAAAAACATCAACACACTGTTAGCATGAACTACGTTTGCTCTGATTTCTCATGCCAGATGAGAATACATAGGCACAAGACGGCGATGTCTTGGCGAGCTCCCTTTTTCACCTTTCACCCGTAGTTGGCCGAACTACGGCTGCTCTGATTTCTCATGCCAGATGAGAATACGTAGGCACAAGACGACGATGTCTTGGCGAGCACTTTCCCCCCATATTTGTAGTTCCCCGAACTACGTTGACTCTGACTTTCTCATACCTATTGAGAATACGTAGGCCTAGGACCGCGAAGTCCTACCGAGTCTGTTCTTTCTCTTTTCTTCCCCGTTCTCTCATTCCTCCTAACTTTTTTTTTTTGTTTCTAACCCTTATCTTTACCCCTTTGGAAAACACTTTTATAGCATAATATTTAAGCAGATAAATTCACACATCGACAAACAAAAGGTTCCCATCGAGTACGATGGATGCGAGGGGTGCTAATACCTTCCCCTCGCATAACCGGCTTCCGAACCCGTTCTTGGTCGCGAGACCATCTTATCCATTTCTTTCTTAAGGTTTTCTCGATATTTTCCTTTCCCCTCATGGGATAAATAAAGTTCGGTGGCGACTCTTCTGTCCTTTCTTTTCGCCTCCCCGTCGTTGCGCGATGCATTTTTCGAGTAGCGACAGCTGGCGACTCTGCTGGGGACGACCTAGCAAGCCAAGCCTAATTTGTTTGTCACATGTTTTATTTGTTTGCTTTTAGCTGTTTATTATGTTGTGTTCCTTTTACCTGTGGGGTTTATTGGTTGGTTTGTAAGAACAAAAGCTTTCTACCCCAGCTTTCGAGCATACACACTAAGTTAGGAGGTGGATTCTTTTTGATTTGCGAGACTTAGGACTCGTTGAGTTGGATTGAATCTCACCGCTCAGATGAGACTCCGTTGGAATAATCATGTCTTACGTGTAGTCGTAATGGCGTTCTTATCTTCAACTTGAGAGTCCGCGATTCTGAGGACCTTTTGTAGAACCTTATTCCGAAGGTTGCTAAAACATAACTCTGTGTTCATCCTTTTGAAGGGATTACCGTCTTACGAGTAGTCGTTCTGATGGAAAACTTTTGAGGGTTAGTGCATGGGACTTTGTTTAAAAGCCTTTGGGATACCCTCTTCTAAACCAATAGATTGCCCACCCGAGGTGAGAGATATCTCGTTGTGCTGTGTTGCAGGATTTGTGACTTTGATCCTTTGTGTGTTGCATTAGCATTTTGCATTGCATTTCATTTGCATCTCATTTTTTCATGTCCATCCTCAGCCGGAACAGAGAGCTTACCAGTCTTTTGTCCAACCCATAGTTGATTTCCCGACATTTACATTGGATTTGAGTTAGCTTCTGGAAGGATCATGGACTCAGAGGAGCAGAATTTGGTTATTACAAGGGCAGAGTTTGAGATGATGAAGAATCAGTTGGATCAGCTCATGGAGGCCATGACAGCCATGACAAGAGGAGAGACCAATGTTCAGAGGACTCCAGTGAACAATGTTGCTCAAGCTCAGCATGTGCAGATTCTTGTCGAAGATCAAGAACATATTATTGTTAGAGATAGAGATTCATCTTCTCTCCACGACTCGGACTATCAGAACTTCACTTTCTCTATGCCAGATTCCCAAAGGGTTGTTCCAAAGATTAATCCTAAAAATCCACAGACTGTTGAGTTTATGAGAAGGTATCGTCTGTTGGATGAAAAACTTGATGCTCTGATGAGTCAAAACACTCTTAATTTGAATGCTTCGAGCATGTGTTTGGTGCCAGGTCTTGTGATGCCTCCGAAGTTTAAAGCGCCCAATTTTGAGAAGTACAAGGGGGATAGTTGTCCGAAGCAGCATTTGGTGATGTATTGTAGAAGAATGACCTCGCATGTCCATAATAACAAGCTTATGATTCACTGTTTCCAAGAAAGTCTGAGTGGGGCATCGTTGAGTTGGTATATGCAGTTGGAAAGTGGTTGCATCTGATCATGGTCAGATTTAGCCAATGCCTTTGTGAAGCAGTACAACTACAATCTCGACATGAATCCCAGCCGCATGCAGTTGCAAGAATTATCTCAAGCGGAGAATGAATCTTTTAGAGGATATGTGCAGAGATGGAGAGAATTAGCTGCTCGTGTTCAACCACCACTTCTGGAAAGAGAATTGGTTGACCTATTTGTGGATACCTTGCAAGGTCCGTACTTTGATAAAATGATTGGTAGTAAGGTAATGAACTTTTCTGACTTGGTAAAAGCGGGAGAACATATTGAGAGTGGAATCAAGAGTGGAAAGATTCGAGACATCTCAGATACCTCAGTTTATGAAAGTGAATCAGTTGCCAGCTCTAAAGAGGAATGGGAGAAAGAAAGTAATGCTATCCCGGAATCTCCATTACCTCAGATTCAGTTTTTAGACATTTTAAGTATTCAGAGTCAGCAACCTGTTAGGTCTGCGTACCAGATATCTGCTTCCCTGTAGAGTCAACATTCATACCGTCATCAGCCGCGTCAGCACGCTCGACGAAGATTGAGGAAGCCAGAGAGACATTTCACTCAGTTGCCATTGTCGTACAGTCAGATATTGCCGGACTTGATCAGAGGTGGTTTGATAGTGCCGAAGAAAACTGATCCAGAGACTTCTCCACATCCTTCAGATTCTGATGTCAACGCCCGCTGTGAGTACCATGTTGGGGCACAGGGGCATTCAACTGAAGACTGTAAGGTGCTTAGAAGCCAGGTTCAGACTCTGCTGGACTCCAACATGTTTTCAATCACGCCTCAGGGTATTCAGATCAACGATCTTCCTTCGTCAAGTCATATGGGTTCGGCAGCTAATGTCATGGAGGGATTCACCGAGAGCATATGTTCAGAAGAGTATCAGACGGATTTCGATGAGCAATTCTAAAGATGGCTGGTTCAGCAGCAAGTCAAGAATGAAAGCCCAGTTCCCCGAAGCTGGCAATCTCTCAATCATGTTATTCCTTTGCATTTGTAGTTTCTTTTCTGTTTAAGTGTGAACTTATTTGCAAATTTCATTTGTAAGACGTGTTTGTTTTCGATTGATAATGATAATGAAATGAATATGCATGTTTTGATTAAATTCATTCGTGTTCACTCAATATTGCTTTTCCATTAATGTCAAACGCTTGTTTAAGCGGAATTCCTTGAGGGAGGATGACGAAATTGAAAGACGCGCAAGCTTCCGAATGTATGCTTTTGAATAAAATCTCTGCTGATGATGTACAGGCATTGTTTCAAATTCCTAAACACCGGAGATATAAGGATGTTAATCCCTTGTCAACCCCTTTGAGCCTAGTATTAGGAGTTTCTTTCTGAAAACAAAAAAACCTCAATCTTAACCTAGGGCAGGGTAGATGTCAGTTAATTTGACTGAGCATCCTGTATGAGAATCAATCACACCTATATAGGTCGTACCTAAAGAACCATATTGGTTATCCTTCACCAATCAAGGAGTGAGACAGTCACAATCCCTTCAACAAGTCAGACAAGCTGGTGTCACACGATTTGTTGGAAAAAAAAAGAGAAAAGAAGAAAAAAAAAGCCCGCTAAGTCGTTAACTTGAAAACAAGTGGCTTAGGCAAAAATTAGGGCATCCCACTGGACATCGAGAGAAGATATACTCAAAAGAGTCAGACCAGGCAAAAATAGAGAAATAAAAAATGATGAAGAACAAGTCGTGTGAGCCAGACACCAAAGACGAAAAGCGAGTGACTGTCACTCCGAAAACTTATGGTTTCTTGAACCATCACTCCTGTCAGTCAACCTCTGAGAGGCGAGCAAGTGTCGAATTAGCTGAACATAGGATTGAAGAACATCAAGGAGAATGGGTGGGTTAAACAGAACTTTGAGCCTCATATCCTTTCTTTCAAACCGTGAACCTAACCAAGTTACAACCTTCAAAAGTCCTAATTGAAGCAAGTTTGTTTCGAAAGCATACTTCGGTAAAGATCGTGTCGAAACTGACTCCTAAAAGGATTTTCTTACCCTACGGGTATTGATATCGACATTCCGATAAGTGATTCATTCACTATACATCACAACTTTTTCTAGTGAACAGACTTGGATTTCAAAACTGTCGTATGCATTGCATTGATATTATCATTTGCAAAACAATTTGTTTTACTCGCGAGTAAGTACTTAACAGCAGGAAAGTTTTTACAGTGGAAAGTTTGATCGATAAGATGCAGAATGCCTGAATACTCTGTTGAGCAGGGGAAAGGCATATCAAATGATCATCAAAGGAATCAGTCGTCCGAAGATCAGTTAATCTGGGGCAATCAGGTCGAGATTTGATAAATCTCTCGAAGTCAGCCAGGGGCACTTCTCTACAAATCAGCCAATCAGGGGCAAATCACTTCAAGGCTGGGGCAGATCACCCTAAGAGCACATAGGCTATCTTTATCCAGAAGGCAGTTAATCGGAAGCACCTCTCTAAGGTTCATGATGCTGAGGCAGTTCCTATCCAACCATCAGGGTACAGATATTTATGATTTCCTTTCAAGGAACATCCCCACAGAAATCCCACAGGCTGGGGCAAAATCAGAAGTAAAGGAATTGTTCCTCTCTATATCTTCAGAGCTACTCAGAGCTATTCAAGCAGGTGCAGTCAATCTTCAGGTTCAAGATGAATGTCGGGAGGTCATAACCCTTCACATGTCTTCCCCAGCAAAAGCCCAATCATCATTGGCATGTGTAAGCTATCCCCAGGAGAGTCCAATCATACTTGGCACATCCGGTTATTCTCAGCGGAGTTGGCTTCACCTCTTCAGCATTTATTTTGCTGGAGTGTTTCTTTCACATCCAACTTTCCCCAGCAGCCCGAGCCTGCATCTGCATTTTTGCATATAGTTATCATATTTGCATCATCTTTGCATTTCATCCTCAAATGCGTAGCATTTCCATTTTATATGGAGCATTACGCCATAAAACATATGCATGCGAAGCATAAGCCAGTTTTTGTTAACCTTCTGTGGCAACCTGAATGTTTCTCTTCAATCAAGACGATGGTATATCAACAGCTTTGTTCAGACAGCTCATCCGCTTAATTACTTTTGGCTTCCAGATCATACGGCGGTCGTACTTTGTCCATCAACCCCTTGATGATGACATCCCCAGCAGATTTTCCTCTCGTCTATCATCAGACGATGCGAGATTTGGTTTTGATGTTCCTGTCGTCTATCATTAGACGATGCGAGATTTAGTTCAGATGTTCCTCTCGTCTATCATTAGACGATGCGAGATTTGGTTTTGATGTTCCTCTCGTCTATCATTAGACGATGCGAGATTTGGTTCAAATGTTCCTCTCGTCTATCATTAGACGATGCGAGATTTGGTTCAGATGTTCCTCTCGTCTATCATTAGACGATGCGAGATTTGGTTCAGATGTTCCTCTCGTCTATCATTAGACGATGCGAGATTTGGTTCATATGTTCCTCTCGTCTATCATTAGACGATGCGAGATTTGGTTCAGATTTTCCTCTCGTCTATCATTAGACGATGCGAGATTTGGATATGATGTTCCTCTCGTCTATCATTAGACGATGCGAGATTTGGTTTTGATGTTCCTCTCGTCTATCATTAGACGATGCGAGATTTGGTTATGGTTTTCCTCTCCGTCCATCATTGGACGATGTGAGTATTTTGGATATTGTTCTTCCTGTCTACCATTAGACGATGTGAATTTTGGATATAATGTTTCTCCGTCCATCATTGGACGATGTTGAGAGTTGACGGCGATGTCAGGTGCTTATCAGATTTATGATTGTCTGGCGGCGATGTCAGAGGTTTATTAGCACCATGGTTGTCTGGCGGCGATGCCAGAGTTCTGTATCCCCACAGGTACTTGACGGTGATGTCGGGTGTTTCTCAGAGTTATAGTTAGCTGGCGGCAATGTCAGGTAATTTTGTTTTCCCAGCGGTGAGGTTGGATATTTTTTTTTCTGGCGGCGATGTCAGATGGTTTAGTTCTTCAACGGTGATGTTGAGAAGTTTGACTGTGATGTCAGACGATTTGATTCTTCAACGACGATGTTGAGAATTTTGTTCTGACGGCGATGTTAGATGGTTGTGTCTTTCAGCGACGATGTTGAAAGTTTGTTTTGGCGGCAATGTCAAGTGATTTAGTTCTTCAACGGCGATGTTGAATGTTTGTCTTGGCGGCGATGTCAAGTAATTTTGTTTTGACGGCGATGTCAAGCGATTTGATTCTTCAGCGGCGATGTTGGATATCTGTTCTTGGCGGCGATGTCAAGTGGTCTAGTTTTTCAACGGCGATGTCGAGAAGTTTGTTTTGACGACGATGTCAAGTGATTTGATCCTTCAATGGCGATGTTGAGAAGTTTGTTTCAACGGCGATGTTGAGATGTTTGTGTTGACGGCGATGTCAAAAGTAATTATATCTTTGAATTTAATGGCTGTTCATATTTAACGGAAAATTGACGGCGAGGTCAGATTATTCTGAGGATTGACGGCGAAGTCAGAAAATATTGTAAATTTGACGGCTAGGTCAGAAGATTATTTTGAAGAGCTGACAGGCGAAGTCAGGGATTTTTTTAAAAATTCTGTGTGAAAAATTGACGACGAAGTCAGTTGATTTATAATTTTGACGCTGAGATCTGATAGCAAGGTTAGATGCTATTAAAGGAGCTGACGGCGAGGTCAGATGTTCCACTTAATATGGGTACCTGACGGCGATGTCAGAAGTTCTTTTTACGGTTGGCAAATTTCAGGTCTCTTTGGTATTCAACCGCCTTTTACCATGATCGTCTGAAAGCTGTTCACTTTTCATCCATTCAGGTCTAAGTCGCTTGAATAGGGGCAGCTGTTGTATCCCAAAATTTGCCCTACCTTTTCTCCATTTGGTTTATGTTTCATTTCATTGCATTAACATATCACATTGCATAAGCATACCCCGAATTTGTCCTACCTTTCTTCACCTTTTGTCGTACCAAGCTTTATGGGTGTGTGTTTGAAATCCAGCCATGATCCTTTATAATTTAGGTTATGAGGTCTTGGGTGCCCTTTTTAATATGTCATATCCCGAGTTTGGGTCATGTTCCAAAATGAATCCCGGTGGTATTACGAGTGTATGCTATAGGTCATTTGGTCATTATTGAGATTGAACTGATGCAAATAATGGGTGTATAATTTTAGACCATACGCATAATAAGTAGCCCAACTGTTACATGCTCAAAATACATAGTTTATCCAAAGGTTTGTTCAAGACATAATAAGGCATGTGGCAAGAGAGAGTTTAAATTCCATATTGTGACCAAGTTGTTTTAGGCTTAAAGGATTCAAAGCATCAATACAAGTCAAGTTTCAGGGACAAATTGCCCACAGAACCCATACATCTCCAAAGCAAATCATTTAGTCTTGTTCTTGAGCACATTCCTTTCAAGATGGGATTAAAATTCAAACCAATGTGTTGGGTGAAAATTCAATACGAAAGTTAGCATTGCCACCAATGGGCTCTTTTCATCCACATATATAAAAGGAAAGGTACAGAGAACGAAATCATGGGAAAAAGAATTGCATGAATTACAAGCCTAAATTCTACAAGTCCTAAATTCTACAAGTCCTAGGCTAAAGAAATGCGGCAAGAAGTTTGTATCCATGCAGCTGGGACCCTCATGCAAATGCCAAAAGCTAGCTGCCCTCCAATTGCACTCCTTCATCCTCCAAATTTTCTCGGGCCTCAAGATATGCAGATACATCAGACAAATAAAGTTAGGAGCTTCCCTCATGTTGATGGTAACTATGCATTACATGTATATATACCAATAAACATTTCATCTCCATCGGAAAGAAGAACTAGCTGCTTTCTTGAAGAAAATCTCATCTCAGGAACCAAGTCTTCATGTTATTGATGTTGATGTCCCACTTAACATCCTCTGCAAAAACGATGAGAAACTCAAACAAGTTGCATTAGGAAGAGAATTTCACATAAGTTTAGGAAGAACTGTGCCAATACAAACTCAACAACATTATTGGATTGATTTTCACAACTGGGAGGTTTTTGTTAATGATGATCGAACACGCACCTTCCTTTCAGTAGAAGTTGTTCATAGTGGGCTTGTAGAGATTCGGAAGCAAGTTGAAGCAGCCAATGCAATTTACAGGCTTCATAATCTGCCGGAATTTTACGAGAATCCGCGTCCTCACATATCCTTAGCATGGTCATTGGGGGACACCGCCGATTCCCTAAAGAAAGTTGCGAAAGAAGAACACACAACACAGCCCACAACCTACTGCAACTAGCTGCCAAACCATTCTGCTATCTTTGCACAACCAACAAAAACCATAACTCTGCATCAAAACCGTACTACCAGATAAGCTCTGCAAACCACTGCCTGCACCAAAATAGACAGCCTATACCCCACACCAGACAACTCTGCTACAACTACCAAAACGGTACCACCAGCTACAACCAAGCCCACACTGCTGCATAACTGTACCACTGCTACACACAACAGCCCACAAACTCAAACCCACAACCAGACAGAACCTGCTGCAAAACACTACCTCAAATATGCCCAACACAATCCTGCAAAAGATACTACTATGAAAATGCACCAGTGGGAGGGAAATGAAAAAGAGTTTTAAAGAAAAATGTAGAGAACAAAAAAGAGACCTCTGCTTCACTATGAAGCATGACCATTTTTTTCTCCTACTTGCTACAAAAACACTCTTCTCATGGCAAAAGCAACAACCACCTCTCATAAACTTCACCATTCCCTTCCTTCACCATCTTTGATAACCCTTTTAACTTCCATAACCATTAAACACAACTACAACATAACCATCACAAGTCATTTCTCAATATCTGCACAATCTCACACTGCTTCCGCAAGGGGAGAAAATAATTGAAAAAACTCATTTTTCTATTTCACACTTACCACATACAAACACACTTTTCTCTGCTAAACAATATTCTCAAGCATCGTTCTTCAACAAAATCCAGAAAGCCCTCCTTCACACTCAAACCTTACCCCTTCCTCAACCTCATAACTTGCTGCCATTATTTCTAACTTCATTTCCACCATTTTTCATCACCACTAATTTCTCTAAAACTTTGTAACAACGGCTACACTACTTTCTGATGACAGTGACTCGAGTTTCATCAACAACTTTGGTTTCGCAACACCCCTTGCTCACACGATTCACTTCACCAGCAACCTTCATCATTCCTCCTCAGAACCTCATAACCGAAATCACTCGCCATAACCTCTCCATAAACCGAAACAAAAAACCATAACACCATATAGTCCTTCCTTCAAAACAGGGAACACCACAACCGTTAACATCCGCCGCATCACCTCGCGAAACTTCCGAATCCCTTTCCATCAACACTTTCTGCTTCATCATCATCCTTCTTAGCCTCCTTCATCATTCACCTCCGTAAATCACCACTCAACCAACTGCTCTTGTCATATACCTCCCAACTCTTGAGGCCTGGCAGATGAATTAGTTGTGGACGCTCACTAGGCACATCAAGAAGTTTGACAGACTCACTACATCTCCTCAAAAACCTCTGCAACCACAGCTTCATTTTCAATAGGATTCATTTTCAATAGGATTCATTGAGCACATAGAGTAAACCATTCTTCCATTAATTTTGAGTTAATATAAACCTTAAAGCCTTCTCCTTCAATGGAGACAATAACAAAACCATAAAACCTATCCACAACTTCTTCAAATACCATCCAAAAAAAAAACTCACGTGAATACCCCTTAGAAAAATAACACCTGCAAATCCCCAATTGATTCCAATCAGAACCACAAATTAGCGAAAACAGAAAAGGAGAAAGAACAGGGACTTTACCAACTCAAACCACTTCAGAAAAGCTTTCAACCATTGAACAACCCTCAATCACCATTTCAAACTCTTCTGGTGATTTCCTCAAACCATATCAATCAAACACCAAAAACCTAGCAGGAGATGAAGCAAAAATAGAAGAAAATCAAACCAAACTGAAATTCATCCCCAAATCATCACCCTTAATCCAAATCGAAACCAGAAATTGGAGATAAGAAGAGGGAGTCAAAACTGAGCGAGAAAGACGAATCTGTGAATTTGAGTCGAGAGGATTGGTCTTCATGAAATTTCACCTCATTTAAGAAATCGTGGAGCTACAACACCGTCGCCGTACCTACTTCAGCTTCGTCTGGAAATTTTGATGCTTCATCTGGTAACGATAACTCCGGAATGCGTTGGGCGCCTCCGCCGAGGAACGACTAACCGTGGACGTCCTGGTGGTTTCATGATCAGGTCTGATGTTTGGAATGTCCGCCCCAGTTTTCGGACCTCCTCTTTCCTTTTACCTTTTTCTTTTCTTTTCTTGGTTTAATATTTTGTTAATAAGTTTACTAGTTTTTTTTAAAATTTATTTACTAAGTTTCTTACAATATAATTTTAATATTAGTTATTGTTAATTTTTTTTTGTATATTACCATTAATTATTATTAGTTAATATGTATATTATATATTCTATACTTTATATTAATTTATTTAGAGTTTTGTTTGAATTCCTTAATAATTTTTATTTGGATTCTTAATACTATTTTATTTTTAGAGGTAGATTTTATTTCGCATTTTGTTATTGGGCATTTTTCGCCTTTTCGCGTCGATGACGAGACCTCCGTAATTCATTACCAGTCAAATTATTGATGAGTAATGTTGGATCTGAGACCACCTCTTTTCTCTCTTCGTCACCTGTCCCGACTCGATTCAAAAACATTGTCAAATCATCTTCAAAATCAAATCATCTTTGTATTGGACTAAAGAGAAAGGATTAAGTGTAGACTTATTCCTTTCCGAGTGTCGAGATGCTCACTGTAGTGTGAGTGGTTTAGACACTCGTCTTTCAATATGAAGACACGACTTTCTTCCACCGTCTCTCCTTTTACAACTTCCTTCTGCAACCTTTCTCACCTAAAAACCTCGGTCCTGCACCGAGTGCATTTCAAATTATTTTCATAACAAAAACTTGAATGGTCGTGGAGTGGTTAGGCGTAGGCCTTCTCCTATCCCGAGTGCTGATGTTTACCGTAGGGTTCTCTGTCGCAAAGCACTTACCATTCAAAACCAAAAACATCTTTAATAAGAGAACGAAACTCTCTTTGCGTTGAATTAAAGAAAGAGGATTGGGTGTAGACCTCTTCTTTTCCTAGCGTAGGGATGCCCACTGTAGTGAGGGTGGTTTCGACGCTCGTCTTTCAATACGAAGACGCCTCGTTCACTGCACCTTTTTTATAACAAAAACTTTGAGATAACGAATTGGGTACTACCCATAGGGGTTACTATCCGAGGACCTGTCTCGCCCCCTAAAAAACAATCCAATCAATCAAACGTGACTTCTTGCCTCGCGTGGCGAAAACTAATCAATCTTTCAAAAAGGATATGTTACGTCCGTTCTACCGCAAACAGGCAATGCCTAAGTCTCCAACGAGCGAGCAACAAAACACCTAACTGCTAGAATGCGCAAGATAGCATCATCCGTAAAAACATCAACACACTGTTAGCATGAACTACGTTTGCTCTGATTTCTCATGCCAGATGAGAATACGTAGGCACAAGACGGCGATGTCTTGGCGAGCTCCCTTTTTCACCTTTCACCCGTAGTTGGCCGAACTACGGCTGCTCTGATTTCTCATGCCAGATGAGAATACGTAGGCACAAGACGACGATGTCTTGGCGAGCACTTTCCCCCCATATTTGTAGTTCCCCGAACTACGTTGACTCTGACTTTCTCATACCTATTGAGAATACGTAGGCCTAGGACCGCGAAGTCCTACCGAGTCTGTTCTTTCTCTTTTCTTCCCCGTTCTCTCATTCCTCCTAACTTTTTTTTTGTTTCTAACCCTTATCTTTAACCCTTTGGAAAACACTTTTATAGCATAATATTTAAGCAGATAAATTCACACATCGACAAACAAAAGGTTCCCATCGAGTACGATGGATGCGAGGGGTGCTAATACCTTCCCCTCGCATAACCGGCTTCCGAACCCGTTCTTGGTCGCGAGACCATCTTATCCATTTCTTTCTTAAGGTTTTCTCGATATTTTCCTTTCCCCTCATGGGATAAATAAAGTTCGGTGGCGACTTTTCTGTCCTTTCTTTTCGCCTCCACGTCGTTGCGCGATGCATTTTTCGAGTAGCGACAGAATGTAACGGACACTTCACAAAATTCACTTTATAAATACTTCACACCCATTCATTATTTTCATATCAATTCCAGAACATTTATCTATACCTTTCAAATGGCTAAACCTTTTCTTTTATTCATCACTCTTCTTGTCATTATCTTGTTTATTATTGGTATCGTCAAGCATGAAGAATTAGGTAAAGATTTCGTAGCAATAATGATAATTATAGTTTTACCACTGTTAGTCTTAGCTTGGTTTACAAGTAGAGGTTTTTGAATGAGACATGGTCATGGTTTTTGTAATCGTTGTTATTGAATAAATTGATACATTTTTGTTTATACATTAAATGTTGATTATGTTTTCCCGAATTCTAGTTATATTTAAGGCATTAATTCAATATTTTAGACAATCCTTTGCCTGTGAGAGACTTGACAAAAATCCTTATCGATGAATCATTGATTGGGATATAAATATACATAATTGTTATGTTCTTTATGTCTTGTGAATGATTGAACCTAATAACTATTCCTTTTCAGGAAGTTATGGTTCAGAACGTCAGAGGCGTGAGGCGTGGTAGGAGTGCTGGTAGAGGCACTACTAGAGGTGTACATAGGAATGGGAGTGATGAAGTTACTCTTGAAGGAGCACCTACCATTCCCATGGGACGAGAAGATAATTCCCAAACTGGAACGAACTCTCAAGCTGACACTCGAGATGTTCGTGAACTTGCCGCAGCAGTATTAGTTCAAACACAACAAAATACTCAAATTCTACAAATCACTCGAGATCATCAACTCTTTCAACAACAACAAAGGGAAATTGTGCATGAAGATGCAGGATTGAACTCGTTTCTGAAAGGGAAACCACCATAGTTTGGTGGTGACTTTAATCCGGAGGGTGCTGAGAAATGGTTGCAAGAAATATAGAAGATATTTTCTTTCACTCACTGTAGAGAGAATAGAAGGGTTGGTTATGCAACATTCATGCTGACAGGCGATGCTGAAGCTTGGTGGAGAGGAAAGTATAGATTACTGGAAGAGGAAGAAAGAGAAATCAATTGGACCTTGTTCAAAGAAGAATTTTTAGGGAAGTATTTTCCAAAGTTATGTAGGAAAGAGAAGGAGAGAGAATTTCAGAATCTGCGTCAAGGTGTGATGACGATGGGAGAATATACTAAAACGTTTGAATCCTTGCTGAAGTATTCTGAGTTTTACCGCTTGCATCCAAGGGAAGAATGGATGTGTGAAAAGTATCAAGATGGATTGAAATATGATATCCAGAGGGCAGTTTTACCTCTGCATATTATGCGCTTTGGTGAGCTGATAGAAAGGTGTTTGGAGTTGGAAGGAATTGACAATAGGAAGAATCAGTATGGATCAGGAGGATCAACCCAAAACAACAATCACAAGGGCCACTTTAACCGAGGCCACGGAGGAAGAATCCAATGAGGGGGTATGCCATATCAAAGGCCTACACCTTATCATAACCAGGATTCTAGAAGGTTAATGTTCAAGTGTTACAGTTGTGGAGGGGCACATCTTAACAAAGATTGTCCAAATAGAAATATTGGAGCTTGTTTTCGTTGTGGTCAGAAAGGCCACTTTCTCAAAGATTGTCCCCAAGGACAAAGTCGACTAACAGGCCAGAGGAGCGATCTAATAAACAATAACAACATAGGGAGAGAAAGGAATGAAGGCCCAAGTGTTGGTCAGAGACCTCAGAATCAAAATAAGCCAACTACGGGAAGAGTATTTACAATTAGAGGAGCTGAGATCTCAAAGTCAGCTGGGTTAATTCAAGGTATGTGTTTAATTGGAGATAAATTGGTGTCAGTTTTATTCGATTCAGGAGCTACACAATCTTTTATATCTACCTCTTGTGCTGAATTTTTGGGATTTGAAACTGTTGATCTCAACTATAAGTTGACTATTACGACTCCCTCAGGAGAAAGAATGGTAACCTATTCAGTCTGTGTAGACTGCCCAATAATCTTAGAAAATAGAAGTTTCTTAGTAGATCGTGTGGTACTCCCGCTGCAAGACCTAGTTGTCATCTTAGGAATTGATTGGTTATCAGCCAACGATGTAAACTTGAGATGCAAGGAGAAAACTTTTACATTTGGGGAAGATAGTGGAGAAATCAGAAAAGTTGAAACCCTTACTCAAAAATTTATGATGCTATTCTCCATGTCAGTAGGAGAAACCCCTAGTGTGGAAAATTTTCCAGTGGTCTATGAATTCTCGGAAGTCTTTCCAGAAGATGTTCCAGGTTTACCACCGGTTACGGAAGTGGAATTTTCTATAGACTTGGTTCCAAGAACTGGACCAATTTCTATATCTCCTTATCGAATGTCACCCTCAGAGCTTGTTGAGTTAAAGAAAAAATTAGACGAGATGTTGGAGAAAGAATTTATTAGACCAAGTGTATCGCCATGGGGTGCTCCAATCTTGTTTGTGAAGAAGAAGGATGGTTCTTCTAGACTTTGTGTAGATTACAGACAACTCAATAAAGCTACTGTGAAAAACAAGTATCCTTTGCCTAGAATCGACGATTTGATGGATCAGTTAAAGGGAGCATCAGTATTTTCCAAGATTGACTTGAAGTCTGGATATCATCAGATCAGGGTGAAGGAGGATGATATTCCAAAAACAGCTTTTAGATCCCATTATGGACACTATGAGTACTTAGTTATACCATTTAGTTTGACTAATGCTCCAGCAGTATTCATGGATTACATGAATAGGATCTTTAGGTCATACTTAGATCAATTTGTTGTAATTTTTATTGATGACATTCTGATTTATTCCAAGAATGAGGTAGAGCACGGAGAACATTTGAGAATTGTGCTACAGATATTGAAGGACCGTCAATTGTACGCCAAATTCTCGAAATGTGAATTTTGGTTGAAGGAGGTACAATTTCTTGGTCATGTAATTAGTAAAGATGGTATTGTAGTAAACCCAAGTAAAGTCGAAGCAATAACAAAGTGGGAGAGTCCAAAGAATGTTGGCGAGATTCGAAGTTTTCTTGGACTAGCTGGATATTATCGGAGGTTCATTGAAGGATTTTCAAAGATCGCTTTGCCCATGACTCAGTTGACGAGGAAAGGTGAAAAATTTGAATGGACTAAAGAGTGCGAAGAAAGTTTTCAGAAGTTAAAGGAAAGATTGACTTCATCACCAATACTCATCTTACCAGACCCATCAGGAAATTTTGATGTGTATTGTGATGCGTCATATCAAGGTCTTGGTTGTGTGTTGATGCAAGAAAGGAAGGTGATAGCTTATGCATCAAGACAATTGAAGGTGCATGAGAGGAACTACCCAACTCACGACCTAGAGTTAGCAGCAATTGTGTTTGCCTTAAAGATTTGGAGGCATTATCTTTATGGATCAAAGTTCACTGTGTTAAGTGATCACAAAAGCCTGAAGCATTTATTTGATCAGAAAGATTTAAACATGAGGCAAAGGCGATGGATGGAGTTCTTGAAGGACTATGATTTTGAGTTGCAATATCATCCCGAAAAGGCCAATGTTGTAGCAGACGCTTTGAGTCGAAAGAAACTTCATGTATCTGCAATGATGTTGAAGGAAGAAGAGTTGATTGACAAATTCATGGATTTAAACTTAGGAGTACATCACAATGAAGGAAGTATATTTATAGGCGCTATTGTCGTGTCTAATGAATTTCTGAAATGGATCAAAGAGGAACAACAACTTGATGACCGTCTAATGAGTGTAAAGGAAAATATAAGAAATGGTCAAAATGGAGAGTTTAACATAAGGAGTGATGGAATCCTAAGGTTTAAAGAAAGGTTGTGTGTACCTCAAAACCAGGATATTCGAAAGTTGATTTTGGAAGAGGGCCACAAAAGTAAGATGAGTTTTCACCTAGGAGCCACAAAGATGTATCAAGACTTGAAGAAAATGTTTTGGTGGTTTGGAATGAAGAAACATATAGCAGAATATGTTCAAAGTTGCTTGGTATGTCAGAAGGAAAAGATTGAACATCAGAAGCCAGCCGGATTGCTACAACCTTTAGACATTCCAGAGTGGAAGTGGGATGGAATAGCCATGGATTTTGTAACCTCTTTTCCTAAGACTCAGAAACAACATGATGCAATTTGGGTAATCATTGATAGGTTGACAAAGAGTGCACATTTCATTCCCATCAACCAAACGTTTAAATTAGAGAGACTAGCTCAGGTATATGTAAAAGAGATTGTTAGATTGCATGGAATACCTTCAAGTATAGTCAGTGATAGAGATCCTGGATTCACATCAAATTTTTGGCATCAGTTGCATTCAGAGTTAGGAACAAAACTGAGGTTAAGTTCAGCTTATCATCCCCAAACGGATGGCTAGTCTGAGAGGACGATTCAGTCGTTAGAGGATTTGTTAAGAGCTTGTGCTCTGGAACATAAAGGAAGTTGGGATAAGTTCTTACCATTGATTGAGTTTACTTACAACAATAGTTTTCACTCAAGTATCGGCATGGCTCCATATGAAGCATTGTATGGAAGAAAGTGTCGTACACCTTTATGTTGGTATGAAGTTGGAGAAAATAAAATATTAGGTTCAGAATTCGTGCAACAAACGACAGATCAGGTTAAACTTATTAGAGAAAAAATGAAGGCTGCACAGGACCGTCAAAAGAGTTATAGTGATAAGAGGAGAAGACCTTTGGAATTCGAGGTAGGAGATCACGTGTTCATTAGGGTAACTCCTAGGGCGGGAATTGCACGAGCAATCAAAACTAGGAAGTTAACACCAAGGTTTATCGGGCCTTTTCAAATTCTACGGCGGATTGGACCTGTAGCGTATCACATTGCTTTGCCGCCAAACCTGTCTAATCTTCATGATGTATTCCATGTATCACAACTGAGGAAGTATTATCCGGACCCTTCACATGTCATTGAGCCTGAAACTGTGGAACTTAGAGATAATTTGGAATATGAGGCTACACCTGTCAAGATCTTAGATCATCGAATTAAGGAACTTCGTGGAAAGCAGATACCATTGGTTAGAGTCGTGTGGGATGATGTAACTGGTGATTCTACTTGGGAAAGAGAAGAAGACATGCGTCAGAAGTATCCACATATGTTTTAGGTACGCTAAATTTCGAGGACGAAAATTCTTTTAAGGGGGGTGGTAATGTAACATCCTAATTTTTCATACACTAAATAATACATCTAATTAGATTTGATATTTTAGCAATGCTAGTTATTAAAAACTAAATGTTGAAACTAACACTTATAATAATTAATTTATCAATTAATTACCTTTTATATTTATTCTTCAATTTGAATATCATCGTTTCATTTTACAAACTAAACTTTGAAATTTAAATTAATACTTAAAACACTTAACTTTAAGTTAATTAATTATTCATATTATTATTATTATCATTATTATTGTTGTTGTTTTGTTATTATTATTAATTGATTTTATTTGAATATTATTATTTTATTCTACAAACTAATTAGTAAATAAAATAATCTTAAGTCAATAAATATATTAAATAACTATCCTTGTTACCATTTATTATTATTTTTATAAAATAAATATATATCTCATTTTCTATTAATATCCTACATGATATTATGTCATGAAATCAAGCTCCCATACCTTTGTCATAAATTATTTTCACAAAGTCATACTAGAACACCTAAAAGGACTATTGATGTAAGATTAGTCAATATTTGATAAAGACATTTACTAGCAAGAGTTGAAAAGTTGGAAGGTATGGGCAAAAGAAGATAAATTTATGTTATTTTAATATTTTACCACTAGTATAAATAGGGGTCTTTTTCACCCCATTTTCATTCACTCATTCACAAATCATCTTTCTTACTTCTTTACTTCTTTCCTTCTCTAATTTCTTCATATAGCAATATTAGTTTTATTTATCGAAGTCCCACGATATCAGTTCGTAACTTTTAGAGTATTTTGTGGTAAAATTTCTTCTAAAGTTTTCAAGGAGTTTTATACGTCAAAGTTCTGCCCAAATCATTTTCATAAGTAATCGGTAAGCCGTTATAATGTCCATTTTATTTTAATTATATTATTTTAATTATGTTATTTATATAAAGGTTATTTTAAAATTTCTATGCAAATTCCGTTTAGACGTCGAAATATTGAACTTATAAAGTCCAAAATAAACTTTACCATTTTTAAGTCGTTATAATGCCCAAGTATTATTATAATTTAAATGTTATTAGAAATATACTCTTGACAATTTTCTAAAACCAACAAATTCACAAGGAGGTATAATATAATTTATATTTTAATTTAATAATCATTTAAATATAATGGAGGTTATTATTATATATCTAAATAAATAAATATTTCAAGTTATAACGGGATTATGTTCAATTAACCATGAATTATATTCTAATTATTTCATAAATTTCGTACAATCCAACGGTTATCGTAAATTAGGTTCTTGGCAAAGATCGGAGACGACGCTCGTGGACTTTCAACAACACTCAACAAAAGGTGGGGGCAAGATTTCGTATACGTTGGGACGGTTAGCGTAAAATGACTTAATATATATATATATATATATATATATATATATATATATATATATATATATATATATATATATATATATATATATATATATATATATATATATATATATATATATATATATATATATATATATATGTGTGTGTGTGTAGTGGTGACCTAAGCCCTACTAGCGATAAATAAGTAAGGAGGGTCTATTCTCAAATAATGATTTTCACGAATCACTAGGCGAGGTTACGTCGGCCTTAATTATTTATCATAGGAATAATCTGTGACAATTTGAGATTGTATTGTACTTGCATTATTCGATTGATTTTATAATTGTTTATTTTATTTATACTTGAATGATTGTGATTGATAGACTAAGGAAATAATCGGTTAACGAGAGAAAAACATTTCTAGATATTAAGAAATTGATCCCCAATAACTAAAGGAAAGTTGGATATATTGAGTAGTTGTATTTGGTTGGGTTCTGGCTAAGGAAAGACTTAGTCGACTATGTCCTTTACAGTCCACCTCTCTTACCTGGGAAGTTAACCATACAATTATTCATTGTACAAACTGAACTGATAATGTAAGGATAAGGATCATGCCAAAAAGAAATGTGGCAAGACATTTGATGGATTTGGTACTCAACCTAAGTATCTAGATAATAAGTATAACTTGAAAAGTTGATACGATAATTCCCCATTATTAACTTAATACTTATGGTGGAGAGTTGCCACAAGATGATTGAGTGATCATATAGACTTGCATTGAGGAATGTGTAAGTCCACTGCCGTGCGGTATGGGACGCACGAGGTTGATCAGTCGCCTACAATCCCGACGGGGATTATTATCTATGCATGCTAGGCAAGACAAGGTTCTTGGCCTGAATTCTCAGGGACGATCGACTCATAACACCTAGACTCCATGTGAAGTTCGGTGGCGTAGCTCTTGGTAATTGGGAGTACGTTGGTGGCATGTGGTCTTGTGATATCTGATCTTGGTAAGTGGGATAGATATCATTGACAGCGTTTAGTGGCCTGAGTCAGCATATAGTTTAGGGATGCATTAGAATAAATAAAGTATATGTAATTATGGGTGTAAGATACGCTTGTTTGAATTAATGTGGTTGCCATATATATTATTATTTTACACATCCATTCCCACTTTTAAACTTGTACATAAATCTTAGCCCTGTGTCATTTTTTGTTTTGCATTTTGGATCATTTTATGACGATCAGACGATGAGCTCGAATCTCGCTTACTTCCCGACAGTTCAGAAGGAAAGGATATGAAGTGACGTGGAGATGGGTTACTATAACATCTATATTGGGAGTTGTTAGCGTTTTGTCAAACGCTGATTATGTCCCTACTACTACAGTCAGTATAAGTGTCAGTCTTGTTGGACTTAGGAGGTCCCTTTTGGTATGCTTTCTTTTGGTTTCCTTTCTGTACTTTTATGTTAAGTTTTATCTATGTGGCAAGGCCACTGGTCTTAATGGTGTCAAACTCTGTAAAATATATTTGAAGCATATGTATGTGACGCTGTATGTTTTTAATTAATTAAGTATTGTCATTTAAAAGTTTCAAATTTTTCAGTATTTTATTAAACGTTTCATTAGAATTCCACTAATGGGACATAGGATATCTCATTTAATGGTATCAGAGCTGGTCAATTCAGCTCAGACTGTAAGTGTCTAGAATTATACTAACTGTATCAAGTTGGACTCCAAACTGGATGATAACTTTTCTTCTGTGCATTGAGTCTTCATCTTGAGAGCCTTCTAGTACAATGATCTAGGAAACTTATTTAGCACACTTAATCTTTCCTCCCCCAATGGTCACAAACCCAACGGTAATGTAACAGACACTTCACAAAATTCACTTTATAAATACTTCACACCCATTCATTATTTTCATATCAATTCCAGAACATTTATCTATACCTTTCAGATGGCTAAACCTTTTCTTTTATTCATCACTCTTCTTGTCATTATCTTGTTTATTATTGGTATCATCAAGCATGAAGAATTAGGTAAAGATTTCGTAGCAATAATGATAATTATAGTTACCACTGTTAGTCTTAGCTTGGTTTACAAGTAGAGGTTTTTGAATGAGACATGGTCATGGTTTTTGTAATCGTTGTTATTGAATAAATTGATACATTTTTGTTTATACATTAAATGTTGATTATGTTTTCCCGAATTCTAGTTATATTTAAGGCATTAATTCAACATTTTAGACAATCCTTTGCCTGTGAGAGACTTGACAAAAATCCTTATCGATGAATCATTCATTGGGATATAAATATACATAATTGTTATGTTCTTTATGTCTTGTGAATGATTGAACCTAATAACTATTCCTTTTCAGGAAGTTAAGGTTCAGAACGTCAGAGGCGTGAGGCGTGGTAGGAGTGCTGGTAGAGGCACTACTAGAGGTGTACATAGGAATGGGAGTGATGAAGTTACTCATGAAGGAGCACTTACCATTCCCATGGGACGAGAAGATCATTCCCAAACTGGAACGAACTCTCAAGCTGACACTCGAGATGTTCGTGAACTTGCTGCAGTTGTGTTAGTTCAAACATAACAAAATGCTCAAATTCTACAAATCACTCGAGATCATCAACTCTTTCAACAACAACAAAGGGAAATTGTGCATGAAGATGCAGGATTGAACTCGTTTCTGAAAGGAAAACCACCACAGTTTGGTGGTGACTTTAATCCGGAGGGTACTGAGAAATGGTTGCAAGAAATGGAGAAGATATTTTCTTTCACTCACTGTAGATAGAATAGAAGGGTTGGTTATGCAACATTCATGCTGACAGGCGATGCTGAAGCTTGGTGGGGAGGAAAGTATAAATTACTAGAAGAGGAAGGAAGAGAAATCAATTGGACCTTGTTCAAAGGAAAATTTTTTAGGGAAGTATTTTCCAAAGTTATGTAGGAAAGAGAAGGAGAGAGAATTTCAGAATCTGCGTCAAGGTGTGATGATGGTGGGAGAATATACTAGAAAGTTTGAATCCTTGCTGAAGTATTCTGAGTTTTACCGCTTGCATCCAAGGGAAGAATGCATGTGTGAAAAGTATCAAGATCGATTGAAATATGATATCCAGAGGGCAGTTTTATCTCTGCATATTATGCGCTTTGGTGAGCTGATAGAAAGGTGTTTGGAGTTGGAAGGAATTGACAATAGGAAGAATCAGTATGGATCAGGAGGATCAACCCAAAACAACAATCACAAGGGCCACTTTAACCGAGGCCACGGAGGAATAATCCAACGAGGGGGTATGCCATATCAAAGGCCTACACCTTATCATAACCAGGATTCTAGAAGGTTAATGTTCAAGTGTTACAGCTGTGGAGGGGCACATCTTAACAAAGATTGTCCAAATAGAAATTTTGAAGCTTGTTTTCATTGTGGTCAGAAAGGCCACTTTCTCAAAGATTGTCCCCAAGGACAAAGTCAACTAACAGGCCAGAGGAGCGGCCTAATAAATAATAACAACATAGGGAGAGCAAGGAATGGAGACCCAAGTGTTGGTCAGAGGCCTCAGAATCAAAATAAGCCAACTACAGGAAGAGTATTTACAATTAGAGGAGCTGAGATCTCAAAGTCAGCTGGGTTAATTCAAGGTATGTGTTTAATTGGAGATAAGTTGGTGTCAGTTTCATTCGATTCAGGAGCTGCACATTCTTTTATATCTACCTCTTGTGCTGAATTTTTGGGATTTGAAACTGTTGATCTCAACTATAAGTTGACTATTACGACTCCCTCAGGAGAAAGAATGGTAACCTATTCAGTCTGTGTAGACTGCCCAATAATCTTAGAAAATAGAAGTTTATTAGTAGATTTTGTGGTACTCCCGCTACAAGACCTAGATGTCATCTTAGGAAAGGATTGGTTATCAGCCAACGATGTAAACTTGAGATGCAAGGAGAAAACCTTTACATTTGGGGAAGATAGTGGAGAAATCAAAAAAGCTGAAACCCTTACTCAAAAATTTATGATGCTATTCTCCATGTCAGTAGGAGAAACCCCTAGTGTGGAAAATTTTCTAGTGGTCTGTGAATTCCCGGAATTCTTTCCAGAAGATGTTCCAGGTTTACCACCGGTTAGGGAAGTGGAATTTTCTATAGACTTGGTTCCAGGAACTGGACCAATTTCTATATCTCCTTATCGAATGTCACCATCAAAGCTTGCTGAGTTAAAGAAACAATTAGACGAGATGTTGGAGAAAGAATTTATTAGACCAAGTGTATCGCCATGGGGTGCTCCAATCTTGTTTGTGAAGAAGAAGGATGGTTCTTCTAGACTTTGTGTAGATTACAGACAGCTCAATAAAGCTACTGTGAAAAACTAGTATCCTTTGCCTAGAATCGACGATTTGATGGATCAGTTAAAGGGAGCATCAGTATTTGGTGGAGCACCATCAATTCTTGAATTATTTGGTGATTCCTTGAGATGAATTTGTACATGAGACTTTGGATTCTGTTTCTTACTTGACTTAGCTATTTTGTGTCTTTCATTTGAGATTTATTGAACATTTTTCCTATTTTTGGTGAAGCTTTCAAAACAAGTCATCTTAGGAAGTGTTCATACAAACTAGTTTGACCTAGTTCCTTTAGGAGATAACTTTTATGGATCCCATATGCACCTTATGAGTTTTGATGCTTGTTTATAACATTTTTAAGGTGTATGTTCTTTGATTTTAGGTTATACACTTGTGTAACTTGTTTTATAAGTTACTTGGAAGTCATTACCTTTCCACTTGGTTTTAAGTGTTGTATGGTGATTGAACCTTGTTTCTTTCATTTGCCATGACTTGGTTGATGGTTGTGCTTTGTTTTTTTATTTTGATTTAAGCTTTCTTCTTATTGATATACCTCTGCCCCATGTGCTTTGATCATTATTCAAGATGATTTGGTATTCATGTTTATGCTTTGAGTTTGTCTTGAATAATGTATCACTTCTTGCACTTGTTTTGCTTGTCCCTTTTGCATGATAAATTTGAAATGTTTGGTTGAGATGATATACATGTGCTTTCTGCCCAATCTTCTTTCTCCCATCCTTTCCTTTGATCATGCATTTTGCTTTTGTTTTATGCTTAGTTTTTGTTTAAGTGATGGATGTTTGAATGGTTGTAGGAGTTGTCACTTTTCCCATTTCATCTCACTCTTCTTGACTTGTTTAAGTCAACTTGTTTTGTTGAATCTTTGTTGCATAATTTGAGTCTTACATCCCAGCTTTGCCTCTTTGCATTCCATGTTTGCATTACTTTAACTTGTTTAAGTCAACTTCTTCTCTTTCTTCATTTCATCTGTGATTGAATTATCTGTTGTTTACTTGGTTTTTGCCATGATCCCTTAGGATTCCTAGTCCCTCTGTTTAAGATGGTAGTAGGAGAGACATTAGGTGTTCAATACTTTGCATGATAACATTAGGATAGCTTCTCCCTTTTCAATCTCAACTTTATGAGCATTGCATGATAACATTAGGGTTGATCTAGTTTCCCCTTAGAGTTTGTGTCTTCTCTTCTCATCTCATAACTTCACAAGACACCTAATAAAGGATAATAAATATTGTATGCTACGAGCCTTAAGTACTTGAGGAAGGATAGTTGGGGGGCCTCCTCTCATACTATCTAGAGTGTTTAGCGTATGCCCTTTGGGTGGTATGCGACGCATTCGCTCTTAAGTCATAGTCTTTAGTGCAACATGAGTTACAAACTTAACTCAATTCACTTCTTGTTTAAAAAACACAAAACAAAACATCAAACCTTTTTATCCTTCGAGATTGTTTGAAAACCATTTTCAGAAAGAGTGTGTTGAATCTTGGTTCTACCGCAAACATGCATCGTCCCTAACTGCTAGAACAAAGGTTTAACCCTACTTAGTTAAAACACTTGAACCAATCTGTGGTCATGTTAGCCCGAACTATGTTTGCTCTGATTTATCATACTAGATGAGGATATGTAGGCATAAAATTCGTCAAGGGCAGTGTCTTGTCAGAACACCTTACTGAGCATCCGGTTGATGATTATGAACCACTCAAGTTTGAGTTTCCCGATGAAGATATAATGTATAATCAACGTATGAAGCCAGAGCCTGGTTCTGAAGAAGGTCCCAAACCTGGATCCCGCTGGGAAATGATGTTTGATGGAGCGTCTAACAAAAATGAACATGGTATCGGGGCTATCTTGAAAAATCCTACCGGAGGGTATACTGTCGTCACAACCCGACTTTGTTTCTTCTGTACTAACAACATGGTTGAGTATGAAGCCTGCATTCTAGGGTTGGAAGCTGCTATTGATATCCGCATCAAAATCTTGGAAGTGATTGGTGATTCCACTTTAGTGATCTATCAACTCAAAGAAGAATGGGAGAGCCGAGATGAAAAGTTGACCCCTACAAAGATCACATTCTAGAGATGATTGAATACTTCGATGAAATTACTTTCGAGCATGTGCCAAGAGCAGAGAATCATATTGCTGATGTTTTAGCCATGTTACTATTGATGTGGAAGGTCCAGTTTGTTAATGAGGCACCTCTGATTCGTATTAAAAGAAGAACTGTACCGGTATATGTCATGATGGTAGAAGAAGAGTCTGATAAGAAACCTTGGTTTCACGACATCAAGAATTTTCTTCAAAATCAGGAATATCCAGCTGACGCATCTAGAATCAACAAAAGAGCCATACGAAGGTTATCGTCCAAGTTCTTCATCAGCAATGGTATCCTATACAAGAGAAATCATGACATGGTCCTACTTAGATGCGTGAACGAAGAAGAAGCATATCTGCTAATGACTGAAGTGCACGAAGGAATGTTCGGCACCCATGCCAGTGGCCATGCCATGGCAAAAATGATTTTAAGGGCTAGATATTTTTGGTTAGCCTTAGAGACGGACTGCATCCCCTTTGCCCGAAGGTTCCACAAATGTCAAGTCTATGCTGACAAAGTGCATGTTCCACAAATGTCAAGTCTATACCGACAAAGTGCATGTATATTGCTCCAAAAGCCTCTAACAACCATCGATTTGTCCTCATTGCAATTGATTACTTCACCAAATGGGTAGAAGCCGCGTCGTATGCGAACGTAACAAAGCAAGTGGTCGCTCGCTTCATCAAGAAAGAGATTGTCTGTCGGTACGATATCACTGACCAAATCATCATCGACAATGGATTGAATCTAAACAACAAGACGATGAAAGAAATTTGTGATGATTTCAAAATCAAAGATCACAATTCTTCCTTGTACAGAACGAAGATGAATGGCGCTGTTGAAGCTGCAAATAAGAATATCAAGAAAATAGTACAGAAGATGGTTGTAACCTATAAGGTTTGGCATGAGATGTTACCATTTTCTTTACATAAGTATAGAGCATTAGTACGCACTTCGACAGGGGCAACCCCCTTCTCCTTAGTTTACAGAATGGATGCTATACTACCCATTGAGGTCAAGATACCTTTGTTAAGGATCTTAATGGAAGTCGAGCTTGTGGAAGCCGAGTGGATAAAAGAGAGGTTCGATTCATTAAATCTCATTGACGAAAAGAGGATGACTGCCATGTGTCATAGCCAGATTTACCAACAAAGGATGATAAGGGAATTTGATAAGAAAGTTCGTCTTAAGGAATATAAGGAAGGAAAGCTTGTGCTCAAAAAAATTATACCAACACAAAAGGATACACGTTGAAAATGGATGACTAACTATGATGGCCCATTCGTCATAAAGATTGTCTTCTCTGGAGGGTCTCTAATTCTTGAGACGATGGATGGTGAACAACTTAAGTACCCTATCAACTCAGATGCAGTGAGAAAGTATTACGCCTAAATTAGAAACCTAGAAAGGTGACCCAAGAAAAAAGAGCGTCTCAGCGGGGTAAAAGCCTGAACGAACAACCCAGATAAATGCAGGGGCAAAGCTTCACTCAATCAGAAGTATTCAAGAAGATTGTTATTCGCCATTCTCGTCAGAAGCAGCAAAGCATATGGACTGCTAGACAGTAGGACTAGATCATTGTGGGATTTTGTAACCCCTTTTGTTGCCATTTTTTTCAAAATTATATTTGTTCCCGAGACTCTACCCTTTGTAAAGTTCTCGTCTCTTAATGAAATCCGATTTTGGACCAATCATTTTTATGATCTATTGTTTTTGCTATGCAAATTTCACTTATTCGTTAATAATGATTCTGAAAAGCAAAGTGTTTTTGAAAATTCAAATTTTGGTTTAAAGAAAACTGGTTTAACAAAGCACGTTAAAACTCTAGAGGTAACGTGACAGTAGTACACTACTCTCAAAATGGTAAAGACTTGCTGCCGCCTCCAACCAAGGATGCGCCCGACAGCAGCTCTCGCCACTAAAACCAAGATTCTTCTTCCAGAGGTTTGCGAAGAGTATTGATTGCTTCAGAAGATCATTATCCTCCCTGGAAGAAGCTTCATCCGGTTTGTAACGCCAAGACTTTAGCATGTTGGGTTTTCCTCTTTGTGTCTTTTGCTTTACTTCTGCCTTCTCCCTCGTGGGCTCGGTCTGCATGTGCATTTGCATCATATCATTAGCATACGCATCTGTTTGCTTTTCTTTAGTTTCTGTTTGTTTGGCTATTGGTCATTGAGATCCTTTGGTTGTCACCCTCTTTGATCTGTTTTTCCATAGGCTCGCTTTGCGGTTGTTACCCCAACTTTGTCAGTGATCTTGAGAAATGTGTTTCCTTCCTGGGAGGCTAGTTGTGACTAGAAATATCTGATATCACTAGGCTGATTCATGATTACTAGTGTTTGACTTTGAAATCAGGTCCGTAACCAATCTTTTGAAGTCCAGTGGTTACTGGCATTGTTCGAAAATCCAATTGTTATTGGTATATAGCTCGATTGTCACCGATTCCCCTTTGAAGTCCAGTGGTCACTAGCATTTCTTAAATCCAATTGTTATTGGTATGTAGCTCGGTTGTCACCAATTCCCCTTTGAAGTCCAGTGGTTACTAGCATTGTTCGAAAAATCCAATTGTTATTGTTACTCCGAGTTGGTTGTCACCAATTTTCCCCCCGGTTAAGTCCAGTGGTCACTAGCATTGTTTGAAACACAATCGTTATTAGTATCATTTTTTTTGGTTGTCACCATATTCTTTTGAAAGTCTAGTATTTACTAGCATCCCCAGGAAGTCCAGTAGTTTACTAGCATTGCTTAAAACCAATTGTTATTGGTAGGAAGTTCTGGTTGTCACCGGTATGCCCAGCGAAGCCTTTGGTATCCCCAGTCGAGTCCTTGGAGATCTAGTGGTTACTAGTATCCCCGGTGAGACTGGTCTCAATTCTAATCTTTTTCCTGAAGATCCCGTTTCGAACTCTTCGTTAGAAGAAGTTCCTTATTTCGTTTGTCCCTAGTAAGGATCGTGTCTCTGGTGTTTTGTTTCCCTGGTGGAAAATTTTCCTTCTTCCCCAGTAGGTTTCCCTCGTTTTCCCCAATGAAGGATTCTTGTCTTCTCCATTGGAGTTTGTGTCCCCTGTGTGGAAGATCCCCTTGAATACCATCATTAGTCATGTTTAGAACTATTGCTTTGTTATGCCTTGGATCTTTCCCCAGTGGTGGTCGGGTCCTCCCGTGAGTAGTTATTCATTGTATTGTCGTTCTTTTACTTTTGCTCGTGTATCAACATTTTTTCTTGAATTCTAGCATCATAAAGCATTAGTTATAATTTATTGTATTTTAGCATTTGTTCTTTTGCATTACCATCGTTATCTAAGGGACAAAATTTTCGGTTTGCTATATTTAAATACCTATTCACTACGATTCTATGAAGATTATCATCTCTCATTGCCATCTGGTGAAGATATTTAAATAGGGGTAACTGTTATATACCCCAAATTTTAACCCTCTTATATTTTTCCTCATCATTCTAGGAGCATCATCATTTTCTTATCTAACCTTAACCTATTTCAAGTTTGTCTTTGTCAAGATGCAGATGAATTAGGGTTCCATACAGTCAGTAATCGGGGTTTTGATGGTTTGATAAGTCAATATCTTGGATTGATTCTCCATGAAACAAGTCTGCACATCATCAATAATACTACATTTGGATCAAGTAAGAATCCAGTTTGAGGTTGTCACCCAAAGATCAAGACCAGTGCAGTCCATGACCCCCGATTTAGGGTTTCTGATCAGGAAAAGTCAACTGTAGTTTGAATTTTTATTTAAATGGTACTCCAATGATGGGATCATGGTCCATGGAGCTCATTTGACTTAGTGAAGCCCATCCAAGAAGTTCCCAAGACCTCAGAAGACTCAGAACACCAACAGTCGATTCAGGGGTTTTTCGATCGAGATCGGTTCGTTTGACTGAAAAGTCAACTTATTGACCAAAAGGGTTTTGACCTTAAAGTTGAAATCAAATATGTTCCTAATGTCATATTACATCTATTCATGAAAGTTCTTGTGACCATTGGATCAAGGATTAAGGAGTAATCAAAAAAGTCAGGAATTAGGGGTTTTGAAAGGGACAAGACCATAACCTTTTTAACCACACATCCAAATGAGGTGGTTCAAAGCTTGTTGGAAAGGTCTTAACAAGCCCTACAAAAATGTAATGGTGGTCTATGTGAAAAAATGAATGGATTTGGAGTTATAGTCAAAATCATTACAAAAGGAGAAAAACACTTAGTAAAATTCTAAGTTTTTAGCACTTTTAAGTCATGTTTTCAGCCAACTTCATGAGGATTTTTTACCTAGTTCCACTTGGAATTTGAATATCCCAAAAACATTAAAGTTGTAGATCATGATGAGGTCTTTCCAAAAAGTACAAGAACTCCTCCATAGCACCTATGAGCTGAGAGTTTCGAAGGAGACAAGTTGTGCTCTTCACACTTGAAATGCATCATGTCCAAACTCAACACAAACTTACTTTCCAACTATCCACTTGATTTCTAACCATGGATTGACATATGATATGATTTTTTAAGAGGTGTATAATGAACTAAGTCAGAGGAACTTACAAGCATGGTCATGGTTTTGTCAAAAAAGACCATTTTTTAATGGAGAAAAGTACAAAAGTACAATAGGAGAGAGTGTTTGTGGCTGCAAGCATGGAATATTTGTCCTTTCTCTCCTTATGTCACTTTCTCTACAACTCAAGGATAGCTTGTTTTTAGGCCAAAGTAACATCGAAAACAAGCAAAAGATCTGCATAGCAAGTTACAATCGGATTTGCTAAGATTTTCTTCCAAAAATCACAACTTGCAAGGCATGTTTCACAATCAGTCCTCATCTTGCTTTACCTATAAATAGAGGTATCCTCTATGAAAAACAGAGACCCATAGCAGTCTAAATCCCAAGAGAAAACCAAGCTCTCTCATCTTGCATAACCTTTACTTGAAAGTGAAGCAAAGTCTCCAAAACCATCAAAAACTGTCTTGCACAAACTTCACACCAGCATCCTCTCTAACCATTCAATCACCCCTAAAAACCATCCATACAATCTCAAAATGACTATTCAGAAGGTGTTTTCAACCATTAGTTTAGAAAAAAATACCACAATATTAAAAGTCAACCCTCACACCCTAAATGTTGACTTTTTTGCATAAAATAGTGAAACACACTGCCTAGATCAGTTTGGACCTCTTTAACCACTTTGAACACACACATATTTATGTTGTACCTACTTTCCAAATCATTGAAAAAGCATCTAAAACACCATTTACTAAAACTATCATCACTTCTCACTCATTACTTCAAAAGGAAAGTAACTTCAAGGCTTGCATCAAAGGAGACATCTTGCTCAAAAGGATTCTCACTCAAGGATGCTAGTTCATTTTGGAGGTCTACAAGAGGTATGTGATTAAAAACTCTCTCATTGGTATGAATGAATTGAATTATCTTGAATCATTAGAGCATGTTGAACTTGGTTTGTGTTTGTTGTCATGAGTTTGTGATTGTCATGTGAAATATGTAATGAATTGATCTATGATGTTTGACATTGTTATGTTTAAGATTGTATCTATTGCTATTAAGAATTGGTTCTCATGCTAAGACTTGTTTGTGTTTGCTATCATGAAGTAGTAACTGTCATTTGAGGCAATGTATTGAAATGATGTTTGATGTTGGCATTGTGATGTCAAAGCTTTCTGTTGTTTCTGTTTTAAATGAGACTTTATTAGTTATGATTGTTTTGTTGTAAAAAGTTATTAATCATGCTTACACATACTAGCTTGTAAGATGTTGTTTAGATCAAGTTGATTGAGCTGTGAAAATGTTGTGTATGTGTGTTTGTCTTTGTGAAGGCACTATTGTTAGGACTCATTATGAATTTTGTTGAAACATGATACATGTAGTTTGCTGTCTAGGTTCTGTTTGAGGGACTCATTATGAATTTTGTTGAAACATGATACATGTAGTTTGCTGTCTAGGTTCTGTTTGAGGTTTGTCAACCTACTGATCCATCAAATTTCAGTTTGAATCTTTTAAAAATCATTGATCATTTGAATTCATGCCTTGCTGAGATTCAAATTTAATGATGCTGTGAATAATGTTGAATCATTGGAAGTAGATACATCACAACTGTTTTTTTTTGTTGAAAAAAACACCATTTTCAAGTCATGAGTCTTTGTTGCAACTCATATGTCTTATGCTGGTTTAAGTTGAATTTGGATCTGCTTGCTATCTGAAATTAATTGACAACTTATTTAGAGCATGTGCAGACCTTTGATTAGCTTTAAATATGTTTGTTTTGAACCATGGCTTCAAATTTGCATCTTCAAACCCTCGTCTGCATTTTCCATCGTGTTTTAATCCATGTGCATTATTTTGAAAAACTCTTGTTACCATTGTGATCCTCATTAAAAAACAAGCAGGTTATAGTCAAATTTTATAAAGTTTGATGATGATTTGGTTAGGTTTGAATGTGAATCGTTTTCATGTTGCTTGCCTTGAAGTTGCCTTGAATCTGCCCAGAATATTTGGCCTTGTAAGGTCATATATCATTGGGGTGGCTTGATACAATGGATGTATCTCCACCCCAGTGGTTATGCCTGCGTATTCATGTGCTTTGCCTTCCTTTCCATCCTGAGTTTGATCCCTGCGGGACAACTCTTTTGATTATTTTGATTTTTATCATTTTGTTTTACATTTAAACTCTTCCTTACACTATTTTTCACATGCGCACTTTGGTTGATGTGGTGAGGTTTTTAACCTATGATCCATAAGGCACAGGTTCAACCCTTGGTGTGGACACTCCCTTCTTTTTTAATACTAGTTCTTTCATGATTTTTGTCAAAACTTCAAATCAAAATAACTTTGTCATTTCTTCTCATTTTTTAGTGGTTCTTTTTTCATTGTGCTCCTAATCTTGCCTATTTTCGTATGTTAAATAAAGGATTCAAGGATTTATATTCTATAAACACTTTATGACATTTGAAACTCTTGCTTTGTTTTAGGGTTTTTACCTTCCTCTCTTTCAATCATTTTCAAAACTTTTTTAATTCAATTTCATGAGTTTGATTTGCACTTGATGTGAATTTTGTTTTTTAACTCTTTGGTGTGTTTTAGTATGTTGCTTGAACCAAAACTTATTTGCATTCAAAATATTTTCTTGTAAGCATCTAATTGATTACCTTTGTACTTTATGTTTGAAAACCATGTTACCTCTAGATGTTGTAACTTCTTGAGTACACTTTTTATATGTTCCCTCCACCTATCTAGAAGTCTTGTTATAAATCTAGCATGATATAATTTGTTTCATTTATGGTTGTTACCTTGAACTTATATGCTTTCCCATGAAACTTTGAGCTTGATTTGTTATAACAATTCTTGTATGCTTACTTGTGCTTGATTGTCATCAATACATGATATTGGTCTTATGTTGTTACATGTGACATTCTTTGAACTATATGACATGCTTGCCTCAAGTTGTAACTTGCTTACATTTAAACTTGTTTGAATTACATGTTGTTGTTTATCTTGATGGTTGTCACCTCATTTCCCTTCATATTTGTTAATATGCTTCAAATTAATTTTACCCTCTATGATTAGTCTTGTAAGAACCTTTACCATATACCCCCTCTAGATATTATAACATCTTTGTGCATTATTGGTTGTAACCATTTGACTTGTTTGTAATCTTTGCTTGATGTTGTCACATGCTTGCATGTCTTTCTTGGTTGTTACCATACTCTATATCTTCATCATGTTTGAATGAGTGCTTTTGTGCTTTTAACTTTGTTAAGTTATTCCCTAAGTGATGGAACTTGTTAGTTCTCATCCAGTTGCCTCATCTTTTCTCATTCTAAAGGAAAGTCTCTCTATTGACCCTTAGGTCATAGATAGCTTATTACACTCCCTTTTGACTTTGTTAAGTCACCTTGAACTATAACTTTGTTAAGTTATAACCTATAGCCATTAGACTTTTGCTTTAAGTCTATAAGACCTACCCCTTGTTAGGAGTACTCCTCAACTAGAGCTTTAAGATAGAGTTTGTCAACTCTATGTAAGAATCGTGGTGATGATTAATTACTCCCCCTTTGACATTTGTAAAAGTCATTTACTTTGTGTGTATAACTTAGAATAGAGAGTTTTGTTAAACTCTACACAAGCATTGTTATGTTTGTTCCCCTTTCAACCTTGATTATAATCAAGTGTTCAGCTATCCCTAGTGAGGAGAACTACGATTGCTCTTATTCTATCATAGTTAGGATATGTAAACAGAGGACGTGATATCTTTGAGAGCAAACTTAGAAACTATCCTTAGGTCTTTACTTTACCCAAACCCTAATCCCAATCCGTACCAAACATTTAACAAGTATAGCATACAAACAAACCAAAGGTTCCTGCAGAGTACTACAGATGTTTAGGATGTGAAATACCTACCCTAGACATAACCAACCCCCGATCCCTGAATCTCTTAGTGTTGTTGTTACATTGTGCAAAAGGTCTTTCTTTCTTTAACCTTTCCTTTGGATAAATCAAAGTCCGGTTTTGAATTTAATGAATTAAGATTCAAGTTAATCAATAGCTTGTGTCGCTACTGCGAAAAACACCTGGCGGAAAACAGAAGAGTCGCCACCTTTCGTTATTTATCCCGAAGAGAGGGAAAGGAAACGATCGGAGAAACCTGACGAAAAAGGGAAAGACAAGGTCATCGCAACCAAGTCTAAATTCGGGAGTCGGTTACGCAAGGGAAAGGTATGAGCACCCCTCACGTCCGTCGTACTCGACGGGATCCACGCATTGTCGTTTATCTAAAAGGGTGATCATCTATCTAGCTAAAGGTCAAGGGACGAAAGAAAAAGAAAGGAGACTCGGCAGAGCATCGTCGCTCTGTGCTTACGTATTCCCTCGTGCGATGGGAAAGTCAGAGTCAACGTAGTTTGGCCAACTATGGGTGAAAGGGGGGAAGGTTGCTCGCCAAGACATCGCGTCTTGTGCCTACGTACTTTCATCTGGTATGAAAGATCAGAGCAAACGTAGTTCAGGCTAAAAAGACCACAGGTTGGTTCAAAAGTTTTTAGGCCCGAGTAGGGTTAACAAATAGTTCTAGCAGTTGGTGTATGCAGCTCGACCATTGGAGACTTAGGCGTTACCGTTTGCGGTAGAACTAAAAGTTAACAACACTCTTTTATCTTAAAAGATTTTCCTGATTAAGAACCCTAAAGGGTGAAAAAGATTTGAAGTGTTTTTGTGTTTTTTAGAGAAGAAATGTTTTGAACTTGATTTGTAATTCATGTTGCACTATAGACTATGACCTAAGAGCGAATGCTTCGTATATCACCCAAAGGATGTACACTAAACACACTAGGTCATTGAGAGGAAGCCCCCCAATCACCATTTGTCAAGTATCTTAAGGCTCGTAGTGTACAACACTTGTTATTCTTTATTAGGTGTTTTATGAATGTTTGAAGAAGAAAAGAGAAGAAAGGACACTAAAGGGGGACTAAACCAAACCTAAAGTTGTCATGCAAAGATGATCCTATGATTGAGGTTAGAATGGAGTTACCTAATGTTATCATGCATGGTTAAGCACCTAATGTCTATCATAACCTCAAGAGGTTAGAGAACTTATGGGGAGCATGGCAAAGAAAAGCAAAAGAAGAAGAAAAGGAAAGAACATGCAAATGTAAACATGCAAACATAAGATGCACAAGTAGAATGAAAGTGGGAGAAAAATAGTGTGGGGCAGTAGCCTCCACAAGCTCATCTTAACAAAGCATGCATATGAGAAATGAAAAGAATAAAGGAGAAGAAGATGCATAAAAACAAACACACAAAAGCATCAAAAATGGGATGAAATGGCCTAAACCAAACAACATCAACCATAATGCAAAAAACCAAACACAAATGAAAGGTAAAGCAAGCCTAAAACAAAGTGAGGATGGGAGGCTATATGAGGGCATCAAGGGTCTCATAATATTCACTCAACCATAAGCATCACCAACCAAAAGCAAAGAAGCACAAAGAACACAAAGAAAGTCCTCAAGGATTCATCACTTTAGGTATGCTTCAAATACCTCCAAAGGAGGGACCAAGACACCTTAAATGACACTCCAAGGTCATGGGACAGAATTGGATATGAGAGAAGAGAGCTCAAAATAAAAATCAAACACATCCAAAGAGAAAGCAAGCATAAACACCAAAGGATGCAAGCAAAGCACACATGGAAACCCTAATTGAAAACTCAAAAGAAAACAACCAAAAAAAGCAAGCAAAACTAAATGTCATGACCTAAAAATGAGCAAGCATCATCCTTAACATGTTAGCAACATGAATCAAAAGGCATTAAGGGCTCAAAGGATCCATAAATGTCATCTCCAAGACAAACTGGGTCAATGTGTATGTATGAACCTCCCTTTGGGGTAACTTGACTTGCAAGTTACCTCAAAATTAGGAAGATGATTCAAAATAACCAAATAAAATGCACAAAGTCCATAAACTTGTTGGCAAACAGAGGCCAAGAAATCACAATCAAAATCAATTCACAACACCACCGAAGAAATTGATTCACAAGGGTGTCCCATTGTGAATGAGGATTGTCGAGGGTCAAATGAAATGCACTCAAAGTCAACCCAAAAGTCAACCAAACAGGGGAAAATGGTCCTCAAAAATTCATCAACTCATTAAGGATATGAGTATGAATTTTCAGTCATTGGATCAAAAGGAAAGAGGAGAAATAAATCAAGAACTAAAACAAGTCAAGAAAAAGTTCAATTAAAACACTTCCAATCCAATAATCCCATTTTAATTCAAAATAAAATCAAAAAATAAAATAAAAATTTTCTAAAAATAATATACATCTCAAAGTGTCCAAAAACTATTTTTGTGGAATTTTTGGATCATTGGAAGTATTTTATTGATTTAAAATGCAAACAAAAACAAAAAATAAATAAAAAAACAAAAGAAAATAAAATAATAAACACATGGTGCCAATAGCAATGATATCACGTTGGAAATCCAATGGGCTCACAGAGAAGGGGTGTGGATAGCAATCAGAAGCCCAGTCCAAACACAATTAAATGAAACGGTGCACTTTGGGCTGGTTGTGTGTGATGAGTCAAACGTGGTACACCATAGGTCTTAATCATAGCTGTGTAACCAAAAGTAATCATATCCAATGAACAACAACAAGCCACGTAGTTAAAACAATTCAAATATTTTTAGAAAAAAAACAGACGGCGACCGGAGTTTCCTCCGGTCGTCTTCTCCGTTCAAATGTCCACCGTCAACAGTAACCAACAACACAGGTGGAGCAAAAATGTACCAAACTCAACAAAATTTACGTCCAAATTCATCTACATCTCATGTAGATTCCATATCCAACAGGATCTAAGCATAATTCCTCAAGATAAAGTCGAATCAAAGTCAACAAGTTTTAAGCATTTAACAACAATCATCATAAACAGCCATCAATTTATACCAGAAATCATCTATGATGTTCAAGGATCACAACATACAAAAATGACGTGTAAAGATGGCTTAAACAGAGAGTAATTTGGATTGGAAGAATACCTAGTGGAGAGCTTCCACTGAGCCTTGTTCTTTGATAAAGCTTAGAGAAAACCACCCAGAATCACTCCACAAACTTCAAGGAAGCTTTTGCTATGCTCAATTTTGCTTGAAACTTAAAGAATCTAAGAAATCAAATTTCACTTTTTATTCACCTTCACCAAGTGTGTTATTGAGCAATTTCACACCAATTTTTGTTCTGAGGGTTTGTGAACAATGCTGAGATTATATGTGTTGGATTTAGATGCCAAGGAAGCCCAATTACATGCTGCTTAAGCCCAATTGAAATCCAAATTTTCCTTCATGAAAACTTCCAAATGTGCAAGAAAATTCCTCTTGCAAGGTTGTAAATTTGGTTCAGTTAGCTTGCACATGGGATGAATTGATCCAAAGGCTGAAAATGGCTCCTCAATTTGATCTTATGGCAAGATTTGCATTTGTTACTTCATGGTGAAGCAAGCATGAAAATGGCATACCAAGGCTCATCAAATTCAAATTCTAAAAATGCCATTGTTCTTAGAATGATTTTAGCACTCAAAATATGTATCAACTTGGTACAAAATGATCCAAAATGCATTTAATTTGACTTTCTTGTTTTAAGGCTTTTTCCATGGAATTTTCTTCATGAATTCTTCAATCTAAGCTTCAACCATGACATGATATGGTTAGGTGATGAAATTGACCTCATTTGGAGCAAATTTTATGTTGGAAATATTTTCATTTGAAGTATGCAAAGTGGTGAAATGGACCTATAATGAAAATGACCTGTAATCTTACTTTCCCAAAATACCTTTGTCTTGTAAGCCTCATAACTTGAGTTCTACAAATCAGATGAAAGACTTCTAGTACTCTTTAGAAAGCTAAGAGCATGAGGAACAACTTTCATGTTTGGGTCAGAGTGAGGGAGAAACATACTTCTAGGTTAAAAGTGGCTTGGAAGTTGGTTGACTTTTGTTGACCAAAATCACATTCATCTGAAGACCTGTAACTTGTCAGCATCATAACTTGAGTTCTAGAAATCAGATGAAATACTTCTAGTACTCAAAAGAAAGCTAAGAACATGATCTACAATTTTCATGTTGGGGTCAAGGTGTGATGAGACTTGTATCTTGAGATAGGTGGTCTTGAAGTTGGGCACTAAACAGGGGATTTTACACTGAGAACCCTAATTTAGTAACTTCTCACACTCTTGATTCTTTTGATTTGATCTTGAAATGATATATTAGATATCTCAACATAACATTCCATGACCACAAAGACTTGGGGTTGAGTCTTAATCTCTTTCAATTTCACAATTGACTGAGGGTTGACTAGATAAAAACCCTAGATGCACCACTCTTGATTGTGGCTTCTTCCACATAACACAACAACTTGAATAAGCTCCATCATGGCTCTCAAAGCACTCAATGAGATTTCTTAACATCCCATATCATGAATCATGAATTCACAAACCTCTAATGATCTTCAACTGGCCTCCAAGTTATGAGCTGACCCACATACACCCATCAACTCTTTCATAAAACTTTGACCACTTCTTGGTGACTTGATGACCACCTATGCTTGAGTAAAACCCCTTGCTTAAGCTCAACACTCTTGGTAACCTTCTCCTGCTAGGCACAACCTCTTGATCCCTTGCTCAATGAACAATGCTATGCAATGCAAATGCTAGAAGAAAATGAAATGAAACATAAACCAAGTTAAGGAAAGGTTGGTCAAATTTTGGGGTGCAACAGCTTGGTATCACGATTCTCACCGCAACAACATTTATGGATAATTTTAACATTCGTTATTCACTAGTTTATTTGATTTGTAGTTTCCAAACCTCTTTGTGATCCTTTTAAGTATCATCAACATTATGGTTTTGTTAATGGTGAAGTCTTTTTATATGAGAGCAGAGTCTTATTTTATTTGAGGAATCGATGTTTAATGTTGGTCATATAATGTATAAACCTCAAACATTATTAAGGCTTTACTTTCTATATTTTCTTCACTTCATATGATATCTTCTTATGACATGCTTAGTATTCTTTTCTAAGGAAATTGTGAAATTTGGCTTTTAATTATATCCTCAATGATAGAATTGATCATGTCAACTTAGTAGAATTTTAGTTTCACTCCAGTAAGCTTCATCTTTATGAGAATTTTCAACTTGACTACCTCAGTACATTTTTAGAGCATGTGTACCCTCTTTCAAGTTGATTTTAGTGAAAGTGAGAAAAAAATACAAGAAATGGGAGTTTGAATTGTGTTGACTGATTAAATTTTTTAAAATGTTTTGATTGAATTTCAAGTCAATCACAAATGTTGGAAGATGAACAGATTAGGGAAGCGATATTAGTACATAGTTTATCCATATTCACTCCTTTAACTCTGAGCTACGTCCAACTCCCTCATACAGAGATATTTCCATTATAATCAAATTTATCACAATGATATCTAAGATAGCTTCTGATCTAACTGACCTATATCTTAGATTTGTTAAACACAAAGAAATAATCCTAATTAGAACTTGTTGTCTTATTAAAGAATATGGATAACACTTAACCCTTTGAGGACTACAATAAGGTAAATGAATAAATGATAGAGTGTTTACACAAATCACTTAAAAGAAATTGTAAACTATTACTCTTGATAGAAATACAATTATTTTATATCTTTCAACATAAAAACGTATAACAATTAAATCACTTACTTGTTTCTTTCTGTACTTCCAGTAGAGTTTTTCTCTAGATAATCTTCTTTTGAAAGTTCCTCTCTTTTCTTCTCAAGTTGATTATCATAAAGTTTACTCACATAAGTGTTTCAATGGTTTGTGTAGGGTGTTCAATGAATGAAATAGTAAGAAATTGAGAATTTATATATCTTATTGAATGGTCTTCATCCCTAAGTAAAAAGATGTCGAGATCTTAAGTTATTGTAGCAGGCTATTTTTTGTCAATATCTTTTGTAGCCTTGCACCCTCTATTTCACCTTTTATTCATGATTAAGTTATACAATTTGTATCTTTTGTACTATTTCTTTGATGTTTTTTTATTTGAACATTTAAGAGGGAAAACAACTAAGTTTATTCTTTCTAAGATTATGCTTTGCCGGTGGTTGCTCAAGGAACAAACTCAAGAAGGATATCATCTTGATAATCTTTCAAAGAATCAATATTCTTAACTTCAAAACGTATAGTTCACCAGAGGAGGAACTTGATAGAATATGAATACTTGTCTTTAGAGGATATCGCTAACATCTTATAAAAACGGGTACTACATCAAGTCATAATGATGTGTGCCCAGAGGTTTCTTCAATAATGCTATTCCAAGAAGCTTATGATCATTTTCCATATAGGATCTTCCAGATTCCTCTAGACCTGAGGATTATTTGTAGAATCATATTCAAAATGGAAATTCTAAAATTGTTTCAAAAACTAACATTTTATAGGGCATCTATTATATGAAAAATATACGACTTTGAAAACAAAGTGTTGAGACTTCCTCAAAGCAAATAAAGGTTTCTCCTTGTTCAAAAGGTGTGAGAGCACTTGAAATGCTACTCTTGCATCAAATTTATTATGCACAAATCCCAAAGATGCTATAAAGGTTATGAGTTCAAAAGGAAGTAGTCCAACGGTCTAAATTAAAAATTTTAAATAATAAATCAACTAATGTGGTTGATTCTAATTGGGATATAATTCCTTATTTACTTTATGACTAATTGGGGAAACAATTTTTTACTTGTATTGGAATTAAAACTTTTTCTATTAAAATTAATTTTTAATAAGTGAAAATAAAGTTCCACCTTTTCTTTTTTAAGTAATGTGGTTGAAGGTTGCTTGAATTTTTTATATATTAAATTGTTGATTATATTTATTTTATGATAAAGTTTAGTTTAGTGGTTTGAGAACTTAATTAGTCGCAGCTTCAACAATCAGAATGGCTTATCTAAATGTTTTTTTTTTTTGGTAATATCTCTAAATGTTTTGTCTTAAGTACTACAACCACAATATTTTCCCTTCCTTTTTACCGACCCCACAGAGAGCTTGTTCGGGACCCCGCCCGAGATGACCATCGCCTTGGGGAAGTATGCCCATGGGCTGACGGGGCGCACTGGTTCCTCGGGCAGCTGATGTCCGGTAGAGAGGCTGTGTTCTCTTAGCGAAAACCAGTCTTCAGGCCGACCAACGCTGAGGGCCACCTGTATCCCGAAGTCATTGTCGGGAGGAGGGGATGTCTTGGGCTTTTTTTGGCTTCAGGGGCCTTTTGTCGGAGAGCATCTCCTCCCCTGGTGTATCTCTTCAAGTGTCCATCCTTGATGAGTATTTTGATTGCATCCTTCAGATGGATGCAATCCTCCGTCACGTGCCCGTGGCCCCGGTGGAAGCATTAGTATTTGGACTTGTCCACGTTGGCCTTGGGGGGTGCCGATTTAGGAAAGCGGACACCTCTCTAGACGAACTCCGAGTTGGCGCACTCAGCAAGTATGCGCTCGCAGAAAGCGACTAGGGTGGTGTATTCAGTGAAGCGGCCTGCGGGGCCTCTCTGCTCACGGGGATCTCTGGGACGATCCTCTCGTCGTTGATCTCCCCCAAGCTGGGAGGCTGACGCTCCTTCTTCTCAGGACCCGCGGGAGGTTTCACGGTTGCGGGACTCCCGAGCAGCATTAACGGCCTCGGTTTCCTCGTATCAAATGTAGTGGCGTGGCGGGCTTTCTCGAGGAAGCCTTGCAGGGTGGTCGGTCGGTGGATCGCCACGACCTCGTAGAATTTTGAGCCGCGGCGTAGGCCTTGCTCCATAAGGTAGCATTTTATATCATCTGAAGTCGTCACCTGGACCGCCTCCCTCGTCAACCTCTCAATGTAGTTTCTGAGTGGTTCATCCGGGGCCTGGATGATTGCGCCCAGGGCGGCCTCCGTCTTCGGATGCCGTCGCGATGCTGTGAAATGCTGTGAAAAAAGATCCTTCAGGACCCTCCATGACGCGACGGACTCAGGTTCTAGGCTTTTGTACCAAGCCATGGCCCCTTTCCTCAGCGTCATCGGGAAGAGCCTGTAACACCCAAAATTCTTGGAATATTTATTTAATTTATTTAAATATGAATATTCGCATTTTTGGTGATTTTCGGTGGTTGGTGTGAAATATTGAGAATTATGGATTTTGGGTTATATATTTAAATAATAGTATATAATATGAATATATTGGTGTTATTATTAATTTAAATAAATATAAGTTAACTAAGGGAAAATTGGACAATTGAGGAGGAGGAGTTAGTGAGGGTAATATTGGAAAGCCCAATTTTAAGGCCTAAGGTTAGGTTTAACAAAAAGGAATTGTGATGGGATTAGGATTCATTTTGTTAGACCGTGAAAAGAATTGAGGTCAGTGCTCTGAGGAAGACGTTTGAGGCAAAAGCTTCGAAAGGTTTTCTGGAAGTCAAAGAGAAGGCTTAGAGTCGGCAATTAAGGTATATGGAGTATTACCTTCATTGTTTTCAATGTATAATTTCAATGTATTTAAGGCCGATTTAAGGGTTTAAAGGGTTTTAGGCTGATTTATGAGGTAAAGGGAATTTGGCCTTCGTGGCCTAAATCTATTATTGAGATTTTAACCGTAGGGATTTGAATTGATGGTCTGATAGGTTCGAGGCTGATTTGGGTTTTGAAGGAAATTAGGCCTTCGTGGCCAAAACTCTTATTTGATATTTGTCTAACCCGGTAGGGTAATTAGATAGTGAGAAACTCTAATGATTGTGGTGTAGTTGTAAGGAGTTATGGGAATTAGAGCGTGAATATGATACGGGATTGGCCTAATAAGTCGTAGATTTTGTGTCTTCATCACCGTAAGACCTTAGGGAAGATTTAGGGATGTTTTGGGGCTATTGTGGGAGTGAACCATGGGACTTTTGGGTTGATTTTAGGTTCTGGTGCGTAACAGTGTTTTGCTGTCATCGTGTGTTCGCACAGTGAAGAATCCTTCGCACAACAAACGGAGGTCGTCCCAGACTCGCACTGCGAAGAATCCTTCGTACAGTGAAGAAACTTGCCCGAGACTCACACAGCGAACTTGCTAGCGAACGTAGCAGAGTTTCGCGAATTCTGATTTTGTGCAGCGATGCCTTGACGTTTTGATGCTATGATTTCCTTGACGAATTAATATGAGTATAACTATGATTTCTACGTGATTAATACATGATAGTATGATGATTACCATGAGTATAATTGTGAATTCTATGTGATTAATATGTGATAGTATGATGAATTACCATGAGTATGACTGTGATTCGTACATGATTATATGATGATTCTTATGATGTAATGATGATGAGTTATGATGATATTTCTATGAGTTTTGATGATTCTATGATGACATGATATATGATGATGATTGTGATAATGATGATTTTGATTAATGATGATGCACATATGATGTTATTATGAGGATGATTATTGACGTGTGCATCATGCATTCATGTGTATCCGGACTTTGGTTCAGGACCTTGATTTCTTTGGCTTCAGTCCCATTATGCGGATGTGAGGTATTTTGATGTGTTTCGGTTCTCTAGTAGAATCGATCCTATTGATGGGGATCTATGGAGGGTTGATGGCCCAGTGCCCATCGAGCTGTGAAGATTGGTACCACATGCATTGAGTCCTGTTACATTTGCATTTATGAGATGATCTTGAGTAATTTATGATGTTGTGGCCTTTGATGTCCATTGATGAATATGATGATGTTGAATATGAAAATGACGCCATTTTATATATTGATTTCCTACATTGATGATTATGAATTATTTTACTCACCCTACCTATTTGAATGTTGCCTCCACGTAGGTAACATGCAGATGACCAGGTTTAGCCGTGGATTTCGTCGAGGATCTTTTTGGAGTTTTGAGTTGTTGGCCACTTTGGTTAACGTAGAGGGTCTTGCTCTGATAGTGTAACATCGGGTTGGGATCTTTGAGTTAAACCATGATTTATTTGATTTGATTATTTTGATTATGTTCCCGTATAAGGAAAACTTTGGATTATGCCTTTTTGAGTTCCGCTGCAATTTTTGATATCTTTTGGGAAAACCCGTTGTTTACGGAGCTTTAACCTTGATTTGAATTTATTGAGAAATGTACGCCATTTGAGGTGATTTTTATTGAGTTTAACATTTTTCTCTGATAAATTATATTATTTTTCCATAATATTCGTGGGGTAGAAAAGGGTGTTTTGATGGCTCCCCGGACGTTCCTGTAGTCGAGCATGACCTCAATGTATTCTAGGTGATCGTCCGGGTCCGAGGTACCATCAGACGTGGAGAGTACAGGCAGTTTCTCCATCCCGTGGGGGATGGGGGTTGCCATGATTTCCCGCGACAGGGGGGGTCCTATAGTCGTCTTCATCACTGCGGACAGGGGAGCACGAAGGCGACGGGTTGTGCTGACGGGGTTGATTACGTCCCCTCGGTCTTCTGCCCGGGGCTTCAGGTATGTTCGCCATTGACTCCAGGGAACGCCTCTCATTCTGGGGAGGTGACCTGGCGCGTTTCTTGGAGGCCACATGTTAGGGTCTTTCCAGTTGTGGTCGGCGCCCCCGTGGATGGGGAGAGGGCCTCCGGAAGTCTCCGTGTTGATTTCTCCGCGGGGGAGAGCGAGATAAGGTATCCTGCTCCAATGCGCCGATGCGCTTATTCTGCTGGAACAACATCAAGATTGTTTGGTTGATGTCTGCGAAGAGGGCAGTCATCGTTGGGTCCGCTTCGGCTGGCGTAGGAATGGGATGGAAGACAGACAGGCTCATTTCCTGGGGTGCAACGTGATGTGCCGCGTCCTCGGACAAGGGAGAGACGGTCTGGCTGTCCCTGGTGTCGCCCTCACGGGCGTGGGATGTCCCCACCTGGTTGTCGCCGTTGGTGATTGGGACGAAGGCGGAGTTGTGGATAGCGTCATCGTGATGTGGGCTAGTTATGATCTTGGAATTTGAAATCGGAAGTTTTGGTTCTTCTGCTTGGAGGAATGGGGAAGCTTAGTTCCCATAGTCGGCGCCACTGATCTTACTTGATCAAAAAGAAATCAGTGACCTGTCACGCGTCGTCGATCTGATGGTTGTTCACCGGAAGTAGGGAGGAAGAGGGGGTGTACCTGCAAGACACTCTGATGCCAAAGTCAGTGATGGACCAAAGTGAGAGCAAATACAGAAAGGATGTAGAGAATAGAATACCTGACCCTCTAGCGAGAGAGGGTATTTATAGAGAGACTTCAGTGCAGGGCCAACGGTCACTTGTGGTGGGCTAGATTGTTAGGCCCAACCCAGGTGACTGTTAGGGCTTACATGATATAGTGAAGACCAGCACATGGTCTTAGCCCTAGTTCAACCGTCCCGTGATCTCTGGAAGGTGGGCTGACCAGCTATTTCGGAGGTAGGTAGTTGGCTGATGACATGTCCCCGCGGAGGGGGCACATGGAGAACGTGTGGAAGACGTGTTGTTCTGCCCGACGGGGGGAGAAAGCCTGCCGGTGTGCCTAAACCCGTGGCCGACACTGGAGATTTGTGTCTTGTTAGGCCTTCCCCAAATAGCATTGAGCTGAGCCTGCCCAGCAGATGGGCAGGCCTGGGCCCAGTCTAAAACCGTCTTTATTAATGACATTGATGTATGGCTAGTATATAACTTAATATAAATTTTAAACGGCGAAATCACTAGAAATTTAAAGTGATTGGTAATATAATATTGACTTTGACTTTGTGATGAATGATGAAATCTCTATATTTAATTAGGGGCTTATAATCTATAATGACCTTGTGGTGAATGATGGTATAGATAAAAATATGTATAGAATTTGTGTTTTTTTCAATGGAATGATAGTTATTGGTGTCATTTAAATTTATTTTAACCAAAATATAAAATAAAATTTAATAGTTTTTATCATTTTAATTTTGATCCAATTTTAAGTGTCTAAGTGGAAAAAATTACTATAAAAATTAAAAAAAAAATCTTGTTATTGGGCTAATATTATTAGTTAGCCCACATCGTATAAAACCAACTAAAAATACACCAAACTGTTAAACCATATTGAATTAATCGAATTCAATATTAATAGAAATTGGGTGTGTTTTCCTCACCCAGGATTTGTTCTGGTTTGGGCATTTTGACCTAAATCATACCAGGTTCGGTCGCTTATCCATGAAGTTTCTTCTTGGCACCCTTCAATTTTGACTTGACACCCCCACTTTTTATAATAATGACAATTTTATCCTTTACATTATTTATCTTTCAAATATTTATATTTTATAAAAAAATTTCTCTATGTAAAAATTGAAAGAGACTAAAATGTAGTTATTTTAAAAAATCAAGTATGATAATTTTGTCAGGCGCCGGTTTTATAATTTTTTATTAGACACTTAAAATCTTAATATGGGGTTTAACTAAATTTTTGACAAAAATTCGGAAATTTCTTGAATTTTTATCGAATTTTTTGTAAATATTCGAAATATATTGAAGTTTTAGTGTTTTACCCGTTTTTCAAGAAAAATCTAGAAATATTTTTGAGTTGTTTTCGTATTTTTAGTAAAAGTTCGGATATGTTTTGAAGTTTTATCGATTTTTCAGGAAAAATCTAGAATTTGCAAGATTCTACTGTTACTATTACTGGAGTTTTCCAAAATTTTGGGAAATTTTGTTGTATATCAGTTTTTTTTGTAAACCCAAAAATTTGATAGTTCAATATGTTTCAATTGTGCGGTCCTAATCCTGATGGCTCCCCTGTGGATTTTAATAAGTTTTTCATCACTGACGTGGTATGTTTTACATAAATGGTTCCTTTTTATAGTATAAAAAGATCAAAGTGTTGAGAAATAAGTGTGAGTTGTGTTGATGAACAAGTGTGAGTTCTAAGTCTCACATTGTTTAGAAAAGTTAAAGTTGAGCATTTTATAAGTAAGATAACTCATACACCTATCACCTTAAGATTTTAGGTGAATATGTGGTGTCTCTCTCACTTGTTTGGATAAGTCTTTGACCTTTAGGTAAGTGTTTGACCAAATGTGAATGTTTTCTCCTTGTGATGATCCATCAGTGGTATCAGAGTTGTCATTCGAGTAAGGGACCGACTCCTTGTGTCAAAAGTCTTCCTGACATGGTGGTCAGGTGGCGTGTTCCGTTGAAGTGTCCATGACGAGATAAGGACATTTGTCAACGACGGTACAAACATGTGGATGAAAAAGCTTCCGTTTGAGAGGGAGCATAGTGGATGAACTCACACTTGAGGGGAAGATTGTTGAAAAATAAACGTGAGTTGTGTTGAGAAATAAGTATGAGTTCTAAGTCTCGCATTGCTTAGAAAAGTGAAGGCTGAGCACTTTATAAGTAAGATAACTCATACACCTATCACCTTAACATTTTTGATGAATATGTGGTGTCTCTCTCTCACTTGGTTGTGTAAATCTTTGATCTTTAGGTGAGTGTTTGACCCAATGTGAATGTTTCTCCCTCATGATGATCCATCACAAAGTGATATATTTTTCACAAGGAAGTTAGAGTAGAAGAGATCATGTGCAAAACCAAATGAAAGTCAAATGTGTAGCGTGTCTTCAAAACTAAAATATTTGTCATAGTTTCTTGTTTTCTTGCATCAATACATTAATGACATTTTTGATGTGGAAGATAATGGAAATTGTGGTATTCAGGAAATTGCAGCTTTACTTGGATGGCGCAAAGAGTTTTGGCCTTTGTTTCGGATGTAGTTAGATACTGAAGTTTATCAACACAATCATTTGTATTCCAATTTATTCTATGATACGGTACAAGAAGTTAGAAGTGTGTTGTAGGTAGGTAGCTTGGGTGTGCAGGGTCTGACAAGTGGATGGTGATTCCGAATCCGGGTTACCCTATTGCTTATAGATACAATGTTATAATGGTCTCGTTGTCCAGGAACCTTAACATCACATTCTTCCCATTAATGGCAGCTTCATGCATAGCTTCAAGTAGACACAAAATGAATGCAGTTGGTTTTATTAACAACAATTATTGGGTTCATGTGAAGTTGAAATTCAATTGTCCTTTGCCTCCTGTCACAAACTGATGGTGACAGAACTATAGCAAAGTTGCAAGAGCAGGTGAATCAACATATGTGAGACGTATTAGACACTAGAAAGAAAAAGTTATGAAGTCGACATAATTTATTTTGTAATAATATTATATCACTTTTACATTATATGTATGTGTTTTATCTAGTATAATTTCTTTAAAGTGTAAAAATAAAAAATAAAAAGTTTTTCCATAAGTTCTTTACTGTCTATCAAAAATTTTAAAACTTTATGTAATTTTGGTGTGAATCAAATATTTCAAAAAAAAAATTCAATAAATAAATTTTATATGTCGATTCTTTTCAAATGTCCAATAATTTTGTCCCAGATATTTTAAATTTTCGTTATTTCTTTATTACTTTCAAAAAAAATCCTTTAATTTTTAGTGATAATTTGCAAAATGTTCAGTATTTCTACATCATCTTTCAAAATATCTGGTACACTTAAAATAAAAATTCTGAAATTCTTCATCCAAATAATAAAAACTACTTTAAAAAATCCGATATATGCATCAATAATCCATTATTCATAAAAAAAACAAGACATTTTTTATAAGGACGAAAACGTAATCGCAACTCCCTTACAAGGTCAAAATTGTGGGTGGCAGTAAGAAACGTCTTTGTCCATCCTTACTTACATCTTTCAATAATTCTTTATAAATGATAACTTAAATCAATTTAACTATTAAATTGAAAAGTATTATTATGTACGTTATAAAAAAAAATTGAAAGTTAAAAATTTATTTGATATTCTATCACATCAATTTATTTGAATGTGTATACAACGAAGAATGTTTAAGTTATTTAAAATTTTATATACATAATCATCATAATAATATAGATCATACAACAATCAAATTGATTTAATTTAAGTTATTCCTAAAAATTATTGAAAGTATAACTATATTAAGTTTGACTCCTTTATATATATATATATATATATATATATATATATATATATATATATATATATATATATATATATATATATATATATATATATATATATATATATATATATATATATATATATATATATATATATATATATATATATATATATATATATATATATATATATATATATATATATATATATATATATATATTTTAAAATAAATGGTAGAGATTATGTGTATTTTTTGTTTTACTCTCTTCTCCAATATTAAAATCTAATACATAATGTTCACCATTTATTTTAAAAACAAAACTATTGTCTAAATCATTTATGTTATTTTAAAATATCAAGTTAGTCCCTTAAGTCTTTTTGTAACACTTTGGTCCTTTTCTAAAAATCTCCGTTATTATAAATTACAAACTCATATATCATTTAAACTGGTTTTTCGCGCTAATTACGAATATGTAATTAATTTTGCGTTTGGTTGTGTATTTTGGTCAGATCGATGATTTTTTCTTATGTATTTCGTCCATTTTTACCTAATTCTCATGAACAGTAACTTGTTTGATAAATTTGATTGCATATTTGTGATCAGCGCGAAAAAACAATCCAAATGGTATATGAGTTTGCAATTTATTATAACGGAGATTTTTAAAAAGGTACCAAAACGTTACAAAAAAAAGTTAAGAGATTAATTTGATATTTTAAAATAAATTAAAGGACTAAAACAATAATTTTACCTATTTTAAAATTTAATGATTCAAATTCATTCTCATTCTCATATAAAAATGACATTTTTATATATGATATGTTCCATATATATATATATATATATATATATATATATATATATATATATATATATATATATATATATATATATATATATATATATATATATATATATATATATATATATATATATATATATATATATATATATATATATATATATATATATATATATATATATATTAAACACATTGTATTCAATAAAAATACTTAAAACAAGTAGTAACACTAATAAATTGTTGTATGAATTCACAAAGGATTAATATTAAGTTTGTAAGTCTCATGTTTGACTTATATAATTTGTCGTTTCGAACATAATTTTTAATTTGAATTTATTTAAGAAATTAATTAGTATACACTCACAGTATAAAATAATTTTACACTGTCATCTAATAAAAGTTTATTAATTTGTCTTGTTATATTGGTAGCTTAAAGATTACATTATGATGTAACAGGATATACGAGAGTGATTGATTGACATTGAAAAATAATTTTACACTGTGCATACCAATTAAATTTTTTATTTAAATACAAAAAATTAAATAATCACAACTATCCAAACTCATTTATTTATTATTTTAAATTTTTTAATTGATTCTTTCAATTGAACTTAATATTAAATAAATTTTATTTAAATATATCAGATACTAAATATAAAGATTTTTTTATTTAAAATTATAATTTCAATAACTTAATTTATTTGACTAAAATAATTAGTGTGGTTTTAAGGTTTAGAGATTTTGTATAAATAAGTAATCATTTTTCACTCATGATAAATTAAATTGAGATTTTGTTTTGCAATAATTGATCCTGACAAATATTTTAAGAGAAATGTTAACTAGTGTTTTTAGGGTACTGATTAGGAGATTAAAATAATAATTTAAATATTATTTAAGAGATTAAAATAATATATTTTTTTTATATATATATGTGTATTCAATACATTAAAAAAATAATTAATTTTTTAAAAAGATATTATGTGTACTAAATCATCTGACATAACATATTTTTCTTGTTTAAATTTTTTATCCAATGTCTCAAAGGTAGTGTCTCACAGGCACTAATTAGTATGACCTATATTTTAATAGACATAATTTAACATAGTTAAATTGTAAAGAGACTATATTATGCATCCTAAAAAAAACATGCTCGTGTTAATTTTTTAAATATGAAGTTTATATGATAATTGAGTTTTTTTTTTTTATAAATTTAAATCTCTATGTTAACATAGAAAATACTCAATAAATAAATAATTTTAAGTAAGCGTGCTAAAACATATTCGATCCACCGAACATATTTGTTTTGTCTATTTTTTCCAGCCGAATTAAAATTTAGGATCTACATTCTCTCTCTCTCTCTCTCTCTCTCTCTCTCTCTCTCTCTCTCTCTCTCTCTCTCTCTCTCTCTCTCTCTATATATATATATATATATATATATATATATATATATATATATATATATATATATATATATTCAAAAAAAATTTGTTGAGTTTTTGGAAATATAGATATTGTTCTGGACTGGGGAAAAGGCTGACCCATCATCAGGTACGACCCAAACCAGTTCCTCATCGACGAGGGTCCAACAAAGGTCAAATCCATTATCCTTCACGGAGAACACTCCTCACGCATCTTCCTCACTCTCTCCACGTGTTCCCCACGCAGTGAAATGTCATTAGACAACTATCTACAATTTTCGGGTGTCGGTTTCTCCTTCAAGAACAAGTCCTTCACCTCCCGAAGTCCACGCGACAGTTGATTAAGGACGAAGACCACATACTAATCTTCCCTAATCCACGTTGATCCTGACAGTTATTTGTGTTGGGCCCAAAGATCCAACCCAATGCGGATAACCGTTGGCCCAACACTGGGGACTTGATAACGCGAAATCATATCGTTTATTTGGCTTGATTTGCATGCATTTATTTGTGACTTTTATTAATTTATCTTGATTTATGTTCTATTATATGATTAATTTACTTTGTTTTGCAGATTGGGGAGAATTTGAACTAAAGAAAGAAAAAGAGAAGAAAAATACAGAAAATAGCAGAAAACAGAATTTGTGACTATCACGGTCGTCACGGCCATGTCACGACCGTCACAGCCTTCACGATCGTCACGGCCACGTCACGACCGTCACAGCCTTCACGATCGTCACGGCCATGTCACGACCGTCATGCATCAAATAACAGAAGTTCGTTCAAGACAGAAGTGGCCACGAGCACTTTCCTCCTTTTCTCCTACTTTTTCTCCACTCATGACCCACTACTGGAAGTTACTCCCACTCCCTCCATAATTCACCCATGATCTCTGGAAGTTGAAGAATGAATTATTTCCTATAAATAGGCCTTAGATTCAGAGTTTTAAGGGAGGCCTTCGACGTATCGAAGTGCTGCCAAAATTCCCATTGAAGCCATTTTCCCCATTTTTATTGTTTTTATTTCTTTTCCATTTTTCCCTTTAGTTTAGAGCTTTGTATTTCTTTCTGCAATTTTATTTGGCCAATTGGCCAAAGTAGAATCCTGCCGACATTGTGGAGGACTACTCTTAAATATCAGTACTACTTTCCAGCTTTCCGGTCTGTGGAAGAAGGAGTCTGCTCGAATATTTGTTCACCAGGTTTTTTTTTATTACATTGCAATTTAATTTATTTATAATGTTTATTTATTTTTCTGCCATGAGTACATTATTATTAAATTCCCTGTCTCTGTCTGGTTCAACATCGATGAGTAGCTAAAAACCTTAGGGCGGTATGTAGTTATAACAAACTTAACCGGTGAAATATAACCATAGGCTAAAATAATTAATCACTTAATATTCTGGCTGATACTTTTTAATTGAAATAGACCTTTTCGTTACGAGAGTAAGAAAAGAGTATTAGGTTGGGTCAAGACCACGAGAGTGTGAGATTTTAACCGGATAGCTAAAGTTAGGCATTTAAATTAAATACAGCGAGAGCGCTTTAAGATAAATTAGAATTATTTAGTTTCCAAAAATTATCTCTAAACACTTATGGGCTAGCGAGAGCAGGCATAGGGCTTTGGGGATAAGATCTGATATAAGACCACGAGAGTGTGAGTTGAGGGTATTTAAACTGGTATTCTCTACCGAATAGATTAAGTGAACACCTTTATAAGCCTAGGTTAGATTGACCCACCTAAGTTAGTGTAATTACATACCGACCGCCTTAATATTATTTTATTAAAACTTAAATTTAATTCCGCCTTTAATAGTCTTAGAAACCAACAAAAATCGTGACAACCATTAGCCTTAGCTTTACGCCGTAACAATAGATAACGGTAGATTGACATTGGTCTCTGTGGATTCGACAATCTTTTATATTACTTCGATATTTCCGTGCACTTGCGGACGCATCAAGTTTTTGGCGCCGTTGCCGGGGACCAACAGTCAATATTGTGATTCCGTTGTTGCATAGTATAGACTAAGGCACTCCTATCTAAACCATTATGTATAACCCATATTTACCTTATAACTACCACCCTCCATATTATAACTACCACCCCCAATATTTCGAGGAACCACAAATTCCGCTTAAATCCGACCTTGAAATATTATTAGAAGATTTCAATACTACGCACTCTCACCCAAATTTCCTCTATGATGACGACTCCCAATGTTTTGAGGAAACGCAAGATTTTGATACATCCAACCTCGAACTACTACTAGAAGAATTCAATGAGACGTCTACTCACGCTAGGATAAAATCTATGATGGAGCGCTTTGTGGAGACACAAACTCTCCAAAACGAAGATTTTAGAAGACAACATCTCCAAATTAATGAAGACCTTAGGCAGATGAACATTATTGTCGATTCCCTCGCAACTCACAGCGAGACTTTGGAGACTCAAACCTCCCTGCTTAGACAAACACCTCTAGCACCCTTCCCAGAAGGACATGTGAATGTTGTAACAACCGTTAATGAAGAACAAATAGAAGATCCTAGGGAGATTGACGATGAGCCTGAGGAGAGTTTTGGTGAGAAAAACATACATATTGAGAAAAATCCACCGACACCAACCGAAAGGGAGGTTGTCGAAGAGGTAGAGAAGGAAGCACGTATCGTTGCTCCTCCTCCCTATACCCCACCTATTCCTTTCCCACAAAGGTTTGCAGAAGTTAAGGTAGACTCCCAATCCAAAACATATGTGGAGGTATCGAAAAATATACACACCAATGCACCTTTGTCTAAGGCCCTTCATAGAAAAAGAAAATTCGAGGACCGTGAAACTAGGGTCATTATTACTGTTAAAAGGGTACGATTAACTTTTGAGGTGGTGGATGAAATAACAAAGCCCAAATTTGAAAAGCTGATACGCAGAATAGATCCAGAACCACCACCACGCGTTCAAAACAAGAAACCACCCTACAGAAGAAAGAAACGAAAAGGTGAGGGATATGAGAGATGGCTTGATAAGTGGCCATGGAAACCGAAGACTATTCAAAGTTCGACCGAGGAGCCCTTCTCGAAAGAGCCACCATGAGTATCTGCACTCCTTAGCCGTAGAGCTGTCGACGTTAAACAAAGCGCTGTGTGGGAGGCAACCTACAAGGTCTTTATTTTAATTTTTTTTTGTTTAAATTTGCAGAAAATAAAGAAATGTATCGCTTGTTACGCTTTAGCTATTTCTAGGTGAAAACTCTCTGGATGACGATCCGAGAAGATGAGCTATGCCCACGGACATTCCTACGAGTGTCGCTGCTGGTGGGAACACTGATGATGAGTACTTCCTCTTGACGCGAGCAACATGATGAGTTGGTTCTAGAATTACACAAACAAAGTATCTCAAAATGCCCGCCACCGAAGTAGAAGTGATCAACAAAGACAAGGATAGCAAGAGCAGTAGCATCCATACAGGTTCTATCTTTCCTTTTCCACCTTTTACTGAAACATTGAGGCCAATGTTTGGTTTAAGTGTGGGGGAGGAACTCTATCGCTTTCATTTTATTGCCTTTTAGTTTGATTTATTGTTTTTATCTATTTTTAATGCTATCTTTACATGTGCTGTCGAGTCTTTATGAGTGGTTTTCGCCTGTTATTCAAACTTCCCCAAAATTTCAAAATTTCAAAATTTCAACCTCCAACAAAAACTTTTTTATTCATGACATGGTACTCTGAAAGTATATAGGCTGTTTAGGCTATGTTAGAAAAACTTGGGAAAGTTTTGATAAAATTGATATCGTCCTGACAACCTTAACCCCCTGAATATGCAAAATAAATTTGAGTACCCATTATGCCGAGACCTTAAAACTCCAGGTTCTTGAAGTAATCCCTAAGTAGTTTATTTAAGCAGTCAGCACCATCCTAAACACATAAGTAAGAGACCGATGCAAATAAGTGTACGATCTCTAAGTTAAAATGAGAAACTAAGAAAGAAAAGAAAAAAAATATTATGAAGAAAAAGACATGTTCCTTCTAAGTTAGGTGCTCCTCACCCGAGCACTTAGCCTAACGGTACTAACTCTTTAAGTTCAATTGATGCTTAAGCATATTTGCAGAAAAAAAATGAAATAATAATGAGATCGTAGTCACTAACAGGTCTACTTGCCATGAATGTGTATGGATAACGGGCTTAATGTGATTGCACTATAATGAAATGGGGTGAAAGAGAGCATGAGTTATAGGTTGAGTTATAATGGCATGATTCCGATTGGTTTGCATAGGTAGGGAGTTTTTGAAATTGTGTCGTTATGATATCCTTGGTATTAATATTTAGTACCTATCGATCTAACATTAGCCTAGCAGCCACGTATGATTAGAGTTTCGTCGTGACTTTGTTTCGAACTATGCTTATTTCTTTTTACTGTGTTGGTCGATTGCTTGAGGACAAGCAATGGTTTAAGTGTGGGGATGTTTGATAACGCGAAATCATATCGTTTATTTGGCTTGATTTGCATGCATTTATTTGTGACTTTTATTAATTTATCTTGATTTATGTTCTATTATATGATTAATTTACTTTGTTTTGCAGATTGGGGAGAATTTGAACTAAAGAAAGAAAAAGAGAAGAAAAATACAGAAAATAGCAGAAAACAGAATTTGTGACTGTCACGGTCGTCACGGCCATGTCACGACCGTCACAGCCTTCACGATCGTCACGGCCACGTCACGACCGTCACAGCCTTCACGATCGTCACGGCCATGTCACGACCGTCATGCATCAAATAACAGAAGTTCGTTCAAGACAGAAGTGGCCACGAGCACTTTCCTCCTTTTCTCCTACTTTTTCTCCACTCATGGCCCACTACTGGAAGTTACTCCCACTCCCTCCATAATTCACCCATGATCTCTGGAAGTTGAAGAATGAATTATTTCCTATAAATAGGCCTTAGATTCAGAGTTTTAAGGGAGGCCTTCGACGTATCGAAGTGCTGCCAAAATTCCCATTGAAGCCATTTTCCCCATTTTTATTGTTTTTATTTCTTTTCCATTTTTCCCTTTAGTTTAAAGCTTTGTATTTCTTTCTGCAATTTTATTTGGCCAATTGGCCAAAGTAGAATCCTGCCGACATTGTGGAGGACTACTCTTAAATATCAGTACTACTTTCCAGCTTTCCGGTCTGTGGAAGAAGGAGTCTGCTCGAATATTTGTTCACCAGGTTTTTTTTTTATTACATTGCAATTTAATTTATTTATAATGTTTATTTATTTTTCTGCCATGAGTACATTATTATTAAATTCCCTGTCTCTGTCTGGTTCAACATCGATGAGTAGCTAAAAACCTTAGGGCGGTATGTAGTTATAACAAACTTAACCGGTGAAATATAACCATAGGCTAAAATAATTAATCACTTAATATTCTGGCTGATACTTTTTAATTGAAATAGACCTTTTCGTTACGAGAGTAAGAAAAGAGTATTAGGTTGGGTCAAGACCACGAGAGTGTGAGATTTTAACCGGATAGCTAAAGTTAGGCATTTAAATTAAATACAGCGAGAGCGCTTTAAGATAAATTAGAATTATTTAGTTTCCAAAAATTATCTCTAAACACTTATGGGCTAGCGAGAGCAGGCATAGGGCTTTGGGGATAAGATCTGATATAAGACCACGAGAGTGTGAGTTGAGGGTATTTAAACTGGTATTCTCTACCGAATAGATTAAGTGAACACCTTTATAAGCCTAGGTTAGATTGACCCACCTAAGTTAGTGTAATTACATACCGACCGCCTTAATATTATTTTATTAAAACTTAAATTTAATTCCGCCTTTAATAGTCTTAGAAACCAACAAAAATCGTGACAACCATTAGCCTTAGCTTTACGCCGTAACAATATATAACGGTAGATTGACATTGGTCTCTGTGGGTTCGACAATCTTTTATATTACTTCGATATTTCCGTGCACTTGCGGACGAATCAGGACTCATTATAAATACCCTCTCCCAGAGGAGGGTCAGGTATTCTAACTCATATCCTCTTTTTTTTGTACTTTCTCTCTCTTTGTTAATTATTTACTTTGCCATCGAAATGTCTTGCAGGTACACCCCACTTCTCTTCTCCACTACCGACAAATTTAAAACTCACGACGTGTTGCTGACTACTGATCTCCTTTCTAATCCGATAAGATCAGACATTAACATAAATTTTTATAACATTTAAATATTTCAAGGATGCAAAATCTATTGGGTCCGCCTCCGCCTCACCATCCTATTTATTTAGCAAACTCACAATTATCAAACAAATTAAAATTTTTAGCTTGCACATTCTATTAAGTCCATTCCATCATAATTTTTTTTAGCAAGATTATATCTGAGACACTTTAAGTTATTTCTTTGTAATAGATTGATTTTTTAAGTTTTTTTTAACAACTTGGTCATTTAATTTATTAAACGTATGTATTGTTATCATTTTTTAACAAAATAAAGATATTAATTGTGGATGCAATTATTTTAAGTGATAAAAAAATAATGAAGCGCAATGAAAAATACAATAAAAACATATTTTTAAATATTCAAAATGTGAGAAAAACAATGTATAAACTATCTTTAAGACTAAATTGTTAAAAAAAACTTAAATGACCAATTTATGAGTAAAAAAAAACTTAAAATACTCTTCTAATACAATTTTACATTTTTCTATTTACCTTTTTTTTTTTTTTTTTTACTTTTGTGAAACTAGTTTTATTCGAAAGGACATGTCCGTTTGCTTACTGTAATTCTCTTTATCTCAACTCATTATCAATAATGACCAATTTGAGATTTATTTATTGAAAGAAAAGTAGAAGAAAATATCCATGCCAGTTGGATTGGATCCTTATAATATCCCCAATGAAATCACTTTATGTAATCAAAGATTAAGAAAAGCAATTCTATATTTCAAAAGTTGTTCTGGGCACGTAACCTTTCTCAATTGACATTTTGTTTTGCCGTTTGTCTTCAACTTAACTATCTTTGAATCCATAGAATAAAAACATAATCAATTCAGAATTCTCGAATGAGACAGCGAGGAAGAATAAGCCAACAGCTTTACTTTGCTTGTTTAAAGAAACAAAGCTGTGTGTGAAAAGACAAAATTATGAAAACTTTTTCTATTGTTTTATGAGACAGCTACATAATACAACTTTGTTACAATACAATAATGTCTTTCCTTTTGTTGCCGGCTACTGGCTATGTTGTTAACGTTACATTTTTGCAATGTGTTGTAATGATGGTGTTAAGATTTTTTTGATTTGATAACAGACTGTTTTGACATTGTAGAGTACGACGTGGTCCACCAACAACGGCTATTGTGACACTGATTATATTCTTTGTGACAACTCTGTTGTCTTTGTTTGAAATGCTTTTATGTAGTTTTGTTTTTGTTATATATGTGTTGTGTTGTAAGTGTGGGTTGGATTTAGCAGGCTAAAATTCAGGTAAGTAGGGAATTAAAATTGAGAGATTTGTCATGAAATTAATCTAAACAATTATATTATATTGGGAGAATAAAAATAAATGAGAGGGATTGATGTGAGATATAATGGACTTTGCATGAGCTAAAGCCTAATATATTTCATCACATTATGTTATAATGGAATGTTCTTGCCTTAATCTCGCCCTAACCGAGCCCGTTTTTTAGAGTGGTTATCAATAAAGAATGTTTTAGTAATTTAGAATTTTAACGTGACGTTTTAAAAAAGATATTTGATCGGTGTTTTTTAAGAATGTGGAAGACCGCCTGATCATATTTTTAGGAATTTTTTGACACGTGTCCTCTTATATAGTTATTGCAAGCAGATTGTCATATGTTTTTAAAAACCCTAGATCCCGATTATAAAAGGGGGATTGTGATGGGTTTTTTCTTTAGGAGGAGAGAAAAAGAATGACGCATACACGATAAAATAGTAAATTGATGAAAAAAAGTATCATTATATTATACTATTCGTTATGTGCATCGCTATAAAAGTCACTTTCATGTTTCATTTAAACCATCACATCCAAAAATTGCGTACCCGTTATGAACGAAACTAGAAACCTTTGGTGAGAGAAGAACAACAAAAAATAAAGCCTTTACTATTTGGCAAATAGTGAACCTCAAGTATAGAGAAATCTAGAATGTTTCCAAGCACTTGAGTGATTTTCAAAATTGGTAAATCAACTCACTAATGTTAAGATGGTGTTTGAAGATGAATTGCAAGCAATTTCATTTCTAAGTTCCTTGCCAGACAATTGAGACACACTTGTGATTTTATTGAGTAACTCAGCAGCACAACATGTTCTAACATTAGACATAATAAAAGAGAGAATGACTAATGATGAATCAAGAAAGAGGGAACAAAGAAGGTCGTCATAGTTTAAGTCACTTCTCACATAGTAGAAGAAGTAACCACAAGAAATTTAATATTATAGAAAAGTAAATGGGAAAGTCTATAGATAATTTTAGGAGAAGATCATGGACAAGAAAAGATGTAGAATATTATTATTGTCACGAGAAAGATCACATGATGAGAGAATGAAGGAAGCTCAAAAGTGGGGGAAGAAAATGGTGATGCGAGTAACATGGCCGCAACCATTTTTCAAGGAAATGAGGTAATCTTTGTCTGTGATGATGGTCATGTTAATTTTACATCACAAGATACATGTTAAGTTGTGGATTCTGGTGCAACATTCCATGTAACATCACAAAGGGATTTTGTTTTCTCCTATATAAGCATTAATTTTGGTTATGTAAGGATAGGGAATGCTATCTATCCAAAAATATGGGAAAATGAGATATTTGTCTAGAAACAAACAATGGTTGTTACCTAACATAAAAAATGTGAGATATTTTTCTAACATGTGTATCAATCTAGTCAAATTTTGTTAAGTACTTCATTTTGAAGAGATATTGGAAGTTTATGTTAATCATTTTGAATTATGCTGCGAGTGTTGACATTAAATGAAAAGTATGCATGTAATATTTGAGTAGCATCCTAAAATGATGATTTTATTCTTTAATTAAAAGTCTGGGGTTTTAGGGTGTTACAATCGTCGCCATCGAGACCACCCTACTTTTTTCCTCATCAAAGAAGGATACTTCGCTTTTTGTTTCCTAAAGGTTATTTGTTTCATTCTTACAAACCTCGTATTGTTCATTTGTCGCCTCCAAAAGATCTTAACACTACTTCCTCTTATCGTGTCCCTAAACCGACCTAACATACATAATATCTCTCTCAACCAACATAATGTGTGGTATATCCTAGCATCCAATCTGATTGTAAAGGGGATGCTAAAAGCAATTTGCCAAAGCAAAATATCAACCTTAATCCCAAAAGATAATCAATTAGTATAATCAATTAGAGCATGCCTATGTTTCAAATTTAAAACTAAATCAGATTGTATATTCGCCTTAAGGATGATCAAATCAGGGCCTTAATAAAGAACACACACAATCTTTAAATTTAGCAGCAAATAATCGATTAGACCCTTAAAATAATCAATTATTACATATCTTTTGGAAATTTTTGTTTCCAATCATTTCTAGGCAGAATCATCATGGATTTTATGGAGCCTTTACATGCTCAAATGCTCAAAAGCATTGCTATAACTAGGTACTCTAAATACATAACCTATGGAAATATTAGCAGAGGATTTCTCAGACAGTTATTTGCAAAGATCCATAATTGATATTTCCAAGGCTTCTTAGAGAGTTCCACTCTAATCTCCAAATTCAATTCCCGACTCTCACAACTCAGGTAAAAAGGGTTGGGATCAACATCAACACAAAAGATTTTGTAAGGATTTTTGAGCTACCCTTGTGTGGAATATTCTATAACTATTATGGATATTTAAATTCAAGACGTTCATCTCAAGTACTCCCATTGTAGGGTTTGTGGAAGATTTGACGGGGGAAAGAAGTTTTCCCTTAAACGAAGTTTTGGAAGGTTATATCGAGTTTCACATTATATGCTTACTCAAATTCTTTTTCTCGGACAAGGAAATCTTGAAGTTTTGGTGAAAGAAGATATTGTTCCCATGTGGTTGTTAACAGAACATCATCTAACAAATTGGATAGAGGAAATTTTCAACCACATGTCTTTTTGCAAGCATAATTACTCATTTTTGCTACCTTAAGGAAGTTTGATCACCAATATTTTGGATAAAGCAGGAGCTAATCTTGCAGAATATGATTTTAACTTGATTAAGTATCAGATCAACTCAGCATGCCTTATAGAGATAAAGGTTTGCATCGTTCGCGGAAAATTAAGGAGTGGATACATGGAGGAAGAGGAAGTTATAATCGTTCAACATGAAGTAAATGAATGTCGTCCTTGTGATATCTCAAGAAACTACTTTCGTTGTTAAAATGATATCCAAGGAATTTGTTCCCCTCACAAGGAATTCAAAGGGGAAAGCCAGATTTGGGAATGATGATAGTGATAACGAGTAGTTCTTTCACTTATATGTTGTAGTTTTAGCAATTAGGCGTGTTTAAATTTCTACATTTTCCAGCTTTTTGTAGTTTGAATTCTCTTTCAATTAATTGAGTAATTTTTTTAATTTAATCATGCTTGATGTATGTGAATTATGGGTTGGAATGTGTATCTTCCCTTTCTAAATTATTTTTCCCGACTTTTTTATTATGCCAAAGGGGGAAATTATACTCTTAGGGGAGTAAAGTATACTATCTACTCATGTGATGGGGAGTTTAACCACTCCAAAGTTTATCATTTTATTTTCTCTTTTACCACCTCCTTGAGAGACGTGTTGTGTAACACCCTTCTAACCCCACATGAAAATACATAAATAATTAGAGTAAATTAACATGCTTTCACAAAAGGGCGTCACACATAATTTCAAAAGATCAAAACCACCTGTCATGCTTTAAACACTCAAATAAAATAATCATGCTTTTCAAAGTTCACTTTGCATGTAGTAGCGGATTCAATTTATATTCATAATTCTTTTCACATAGCATTCATGTTCATCTCATAATTCAACAATACTTGGGCACTAAGGCCAACATCACAATATTTCGATACATTTAAAACACAACTTAAAATACATAAAATATCTCTAAAGCAAAAACCCAAACGATCCCAGTGTTACATAACCAGAGCATGACTTGACCCAACATAATTAAAATACTAAACGACTGCACCAGCAGATACCTCACAACTACTAGCAGTACAACTCCAAGATACCTACACGATGTCATAAAGGACATCATTCCAGCAGAAGAGTGAGAAATATTACCATAATAATCAAAGCACATAATCATATATAAATGCGAAAGTACAGAATACATACATTTCACATTTTCTCACCATAATGCATATTAACACAATAACCATGCACATAATATATATCCATAGCATCAAATACACATATTATACTCCTCACCACAATACCTCACATACCCACTAACATACATCGCAAAGCATATATGTATAAAACCAAGCATTTCATCATGCATACACGTTATGATTCATTCATCGCGAATCATATAACATACGCCATCATGTTTAATCATCAATTCATTATTCAATATCTTTCTCAATTACTCAATCGCAACCCACAATTCAACAATTAATACTCACATGCATATTTCATATAACACTCATAACCATGCCATGTGACTCACTTAAAACTCACCCAATATCACCAATCCCCTTTTTAGGATTATGGGTACGTCACTTATACCCTACCAGGAATAACACCTCAGTTATTCTACCCCGGTAATTACTCCACTAGGAACGACACATTGCCATTCTACCCCAGCGAGTACAAATCTTTCACATAAACATTATTATCTATATTACTCTCATATTTACCAATCATTACCTATATACATGTACTATTATATTCTCAGGCATTATTCATAATTCATCACATACATTACACTGCATGTATATATATATATATATATATATATATATATATATATATATATATATATATATATATATATATATATATATATATATATATATATATATATATATATATATATATATATATATATATATATTATATATATATATATATATATATATATATATATATATATATATATATATATATACATAACTAAGCATACTCATCAATCATGCTTCTACAATTCACATCATTTTCACACAAACATTTATAATTATATTTATTCATACATCTCAATCATTACATACATCGCAATGTATCCATATAAGTATCTATATATAAATAGAACATCAAGTATATACAATATGCATTCACCAATGTTTACATCAATCCATGTAAACCCACATATATATACATATCTTCAAGCATACTCACTCATGCCATTATCGCAATTCACGTTAGTTCACATAAACATACACAATATGTTTATATCATCACCATTTCACATAAACATTCACATACATGTTTATTTCACCAATGCATCATATAAAGATAAATTATGCAACTCATAGAGACCGAATCACGACTCTATGCAGATGCAAATGCGGTACCGACTCAATTCAGCAGGTTCGATTGAAGAACCAAATGGAACCATCGCTCGTTACCGAAGTAACTCCCCGTCGGGCCTACGATGTTCACCCATTGCTCACACCCCACGTGGGCACACAATGTTTATGGATTGCTCACACCCCACATGGGCACACAATCCGATTGCTCACACCCCACAAGGGCACACAATCGTTCTGCAGATTCTACGCGGAATCAAATATAGACCATCGCTCACACCCCACATGGGTACACGATGCCTCTACGGATCCTACACGGGATCAAATATAACCATCACTCACACCCCACATGGGCACACGAGGTTCTGCAGATCCTACACGGGATCAAATAACACAAATGCATATCATGATGCTTCACATGCAAACATGACTCAATCAACTATAAACCATCGCTCACACCCCACATGGGCACACGAGGTTTCTGCAGATCCTACGCGGGATCAATCAACACAAAATCCATACATGTTTACAAACATACTCATGCATCTATCACATTTCACTGCATACATTTATTATGCATTCACAACATATATATCATAATGCAAATATATATATATTCATCATTTATTTCACACCATTTCATACATGGTTCTCATAAAAATGACTCAATCAGTTATAGACCATCGCTCACGACCCCACATGGGCACATGATGTCTCTGCAGATCCTACACGGGATCAATCAACACAAACTGCATACATATTCGCAAATATATTATCATGCATTCTTCACACATCAACACGTACAATCATCATGCACTCACAATGTGTATTATATTCATCGTTCATCACAAATGCCATGCATTTTTATTCAATTCTAAACAACGCATAATTTGCCCAAAGGCCACGATTCAAAATCATATTCATACACTAGGATTCACGCCTTATGGATACCCACAACACAACAATTAATAACATACAAATTATCCTTACGAGACGAGACCGATCGCAACCGGACGCTCTAGCTACTATAAGCTCTTCTCACTCAAAATCATTAATCCTGACTAATCGGTAAAATCGGCTAAAAGTTGGGTAAAACTAATATTTCTTTTCACCAAGTTGTAGAACATATTATTAGCTTCAATTTGATATAAAGAACGTCAAAATCCATAAACGGTGAAAAAGTTATGAATTTTCGAAGTTTTGAAAAATAATATTTTCACACTTACAGTGTTAATCGGTTAACGTATATGGTTAACCGATTAACACCTCCAAAAACTCAGTTTTTAGGCCCCCAACACTGTGTTAATCGGTTAACGTATATGGTTAACCGATTAACACCTGAAAAACTCAGAAAAACAGCTACGGGTTCGGGCTTAAAAGCCCTAAAAGTCGCCCGATTAAATAGTTTTCACCCGATTAAATACCTATTTATCCTTACTAATCATATACGGACATTTTAGGGTCATAAAACTCGAATTTCATGACATCCGATTTCCACTCAAAATCTTAACCTCAATTTAACCGAAAATGGTAAAACTCACAATATCACCCGATTTTCGCCAAAGTAGTTCCAATAATCTTAGTCTAACATATTGTCATGGTGAAAACGGATACCAAACTATTGATTAGTTTGAATCTTTAATTCATTTTGCAACCGAACTTTGATTTGTCCAAAGGAAGGGATAAAGATCGAAATTCCCACAATGCAATGCAAATGCAAGCTAGAGAGTTTTAGGTTCGGGGTTTGGTTAAACTTAGGGAAGGTACTAGCATCCTAAGTTTCTGTAGTACTCTACAGGAACCTCTTGTTTTATGTTTGTTTATTGCTAAGTGTTTATCTGCTTAATGGTTGAAAGACCCTAGTGGTTTATATCTAAGTATACTCGATAAGACATCACATCTTATGCCTACATATCCTTACGAGAGTGGAATCAGAGTATTTCTAGTTCCCCTAAAGGGTTAGAGGAGTTCTTTGACTGTGGTCAAAGTTCCTACGGGTTTAGGGTAGTTGTTTGATTGATTTTAGGAGAAAAGGTGAGTTGTCATTTTAAGAGAGATTTAACCGCCACAAGGTGTAGAAAAATAGTCTTTGCATCGTCTTAAGAGAAGGGCTCAAGTACTCGGATAGGGATCGACGAGGTACGCCTCGATCTCTCTTAAGGCAAAATTCCTACGATATTGATTGTATTAATGTGGGTGGAGATTCTATCTCGCTTAAGATGATTAACATCTATTTCTCTATTGTGTTTGAATATTGTATTGATTTGTATGTGTTGTTTGAATTGTTTGTTCTAATTTGTAAAAGAGTCCTTCCTATGGGGTAGGATCTAACTTAGAGATCAACTTGAATGGGATCAAGGATCAAGCAGGAGTATGGTGCAAAATGAGATGCACTACACACAAGTGTTGACTCATGTGTAGGTTTTTCCTTTGGACGGATGCGATGCGGAAATATAAATACGGTAATGTAAATTGCTGAAGAATAAATTGCGGATAAAGTAAACCATACACAAACGCATGAAAGCGCTGAAGTGTGTGAGAGTGAATGTGTCGTGAAGTGCACGGTTAGATGTTGATTTACGCTGTCGGTCGATTTTAAGGCGAGTTGATTTTAAGAAAATAGTTGAATTATACTTATGAGAAAATATATTATTCGGGTGAGATTGATTTTATTTCGAGGAAATGTATTGATTAGATTAACAAATTCGATTTTAAAGGAGATGTTGACTTGATTTTAAGAGAAAAAGTTATACTGGATTCTTAAATATAAGTCGATTAGTTATTCTTTATAATAAAAGTTGTATTAGTTGATTTGAGTTGATTTATAAGAAAATGCATTTTTTAGTGAAATTGATTTTAGTAAAAAGTTATATTTTAATTATATTAGCTTTGCGTTATAATAGAAAGTTAGACGGTTAATTGAATTTTAGAGTGTGATTTAGGAAAGATATAAACATCTGAGAGGTTCCATTTTTATCTTATGAAAATGTTTTATTTTTTTTATAAAAGTTGTTTATTAGATTAATTATGAATATGAGTCTTAATATTTGATAAAAAGAGTTTGCTATAAAGGTTACTATCAGAAATTGGTGTCATGGAATTTCCTGTAAGAAAAGAAATTGTTCATTATTAATGGTTTTTTTAGATTACTAATTTTGTTTAGCAAAAAAAATAAATTATAGAATTGTTTTATTATTAAATAAATTAACTTTCAAATAGCATAAATTAAAAAAGGGAAATTGAAATGATTGAGTAAATTACTAAAGGTGAATAGGTTGGTTATTAAAATAAAATCTAATTAAGAGGTTAATTAAATTAATAAAGAAAAGTTAAATTAAATTAATTAAATAAATGTTAATAAAAAAAGTATTAACTTAATTTTCTATAAAAAGGTTTGATTAATTGAAATTAATTAAATGGTGGCTAATTAAGGGGTTTGATTAAGATTAATAATTAATTAATTAAAAGCTGATTAGTGGAAATAATGGTGGTTAATTAAGGGTTATTAGTTAATTAAAAGGTTAAAAAGGAGATTAACAGTTAAGCAAAGGGATTAGTGGGTGTGGCGTGTGATTAGGTGTGCGCAGGTCTGGAGGGTGTACGGTGGGGACGCGTTAGGGAGCGTGCGATAGGATCTGTAGGGGATCATGTGTGTGTGATGTGAGGGTGCATTAAATTTATGATGGGCATACACGCACATGATTACAACAGATAACAAACGGAAATAACCCTAATTCCCAAAAGTCCCCCCCCCCCCCCAATTCGTTCGATCCTCCCCGCCATCTCCTCTTTCTCTCGATTCCTTCTACCTTCTTCTCCCGTCTTTGATCGATCCTTCTTGTTTCTCTCCCAGATTTCTTCCTTATTTCGAATCCTACATTCACAAACATAAACGAGTTAAGGAAAATGATGTTAGTGAAAGTGAGACTCACGGTTCAATGTTTTTTCGCAGGACATTTGGACGGCGGCGTATTGAGGGCGCGAAAAGGACGATGAGGGTTTCAGAGCGGACGAAGGGCTATTCGTGGATGGAGAACCAACACAAGATAAGTCTTCGTCTTTCTTCCACCTTCCGTCCTCTAGGTCTTTTGGATTTGGGACTTATTTGAGTGTCTGATTTTTGCGAGTGTTTCTGTGTATTCCGAGAGTGGTTGTCTGTCGCTATGATTTTGTTGATATCGTTCTTTTTCTTATCTTTCTGATAGGGGTTTTATATAGGGTTACAGGGGACAATGTGAATTGAAGAGTGATGATAGTGTTTCCATTCTGAGCGAAGCATGTTGGGCCATTTTCGGAAGGTAACGGTAAGACTTGTTTCTTTGTTCCAAAAGTTTATGTTTTGGGATATCCTGTCCGAGAGTCATTTAGGAACCAAATGGAAATGAGTTATGATCTTTCCTTTTCCAGCTTGTCAAATAACTGAACAAATATGGTTTGTTGCAGGCTAATTGGAATGGCTCCCGATTCTGATTTTGGAAATTATGTCACTCGTGATCTTGTGTGGATGTTGTTTTTCTCTTAGGTAAAAATGGATGCTGCTTGCACTTCCTCACGGAGAATAAAATCCATCAATGTTTGGGTTTTTCTGAAATCAACCAGGGGTTAGTTAACTTACGCCCCCTCATGTGATCAAGCTGGTAAGTGCGTAACTGTTCTTGATTTTCTTATCTGATCATCAATAATGAGTTCTTAGTTCCTCTTTTCAATGCAGCACTGCAACCGGGGAAGTTGTCTGTTGGGATAAGCGAGCGTAGCTGAAGGTACCGGTGCATGTTGGTTATGATAGCAAGTGTTGAAAAAGCCCTCAAATGTTGATTGCGTTCGAGGTATGACTCTGCTTTCCATTACACACTTGAGTTAAATTCATCTGTCCGGTTTCGTAAGATGTTTGGACTGGTTTTGCTGGGCAGGAGGCTTGGTTTGAGTCACCTGAAGTTGTGGCTACCGAGCGCAACTTCTTTTGAGTTTCGGTTTAGGTTTAATTCTATTATAGCTTCTTTGTAATCCAACTTGTAACCGCTTTAAATAGCTGATTCATTGGCTTCCTTTATAGATTAAATAAGTCGCCCAGCTAGATAAGCTAACAGCGTGTCGATGGCCATGAACTTATTGGTGCTCCTCTCAATAGGTAATCGAGCTTGCACCCACCTCTCAACCGGATGACAACATAATGAAGCTCCCTTACATTCACGTACCGCAATTATTCTTAATGCAGGATAAGGATGGCTATTCTGGCATTGAAACTCGCGAGTTTCGCTTATAAATTCTAGAAGAAGAAGCCGCTGAGCAGGTGCATTTGGATTCGGAAAGACTGTTGTGATTGGTCTGAAGAAACCATAAGACTGTTGCAGGTGGTGAAAGCTAAAGCGCCGTCGTTTTGATAAAATCAGGAGGGAATGCCAAAGGTTAAGCTATTCAGTTGCTCTTTGATTTTTTCTTCAAAATTGCTATTTGTTGGAACAACGGTACTAACGGAAACCCTTAATTTGTATTCAAATGGCAGCGTCAGAGTAAGAGTTTGCGAAGTGCCTGGTTGACGGTTTTGGAGATACTTGAAGGAAGAGTGATCGAGAGGCTGCTAGAATCGTGTTTCAGATGAATGGCTGCTAAAGTTGGTGCCTTCCAACTCAGCTGCTTGGTTTGATTATGGTGTTTTCGATTCCTTCGCCGGTGCTTCAGATAGACAGGTAGTTAACCGATTTGGTTGTTGTCATTGTTGTGGACGCATTTTGATGATGATGTTGTATCGTTTCTTGTTATGCAGGTTGTTAATTTTTGGCCTTCATGAGGTGCGCCTAGAGTCGACATACCGTGGCGGTAGTGTGAAGTAGAAACAACAGCTTGAAGATTTTGTAGGTTTGAATTGGTGTTTGAGTTCCTTCCGTTCATCATGAATTGTTGTTGCATTCTGAAGATCGAATAACCATGTTTGTTCTTTCTAATGGAGTGGAGTTCTAGAATTGAAGAACAGAGGCTTGCAATCTACACAATGAGACCGATGATTCTAGAAGCGGAAAAGGTTTAACCGATGAGGTGAGAAGCGGGATGGCATCACTGTTGCTACTGAAGGTAAGGTCTCCAAACATCCCTCCCTATTTTGTCGAGCTTTAGGTTGTCCTCAGTATCAACCTTACTTCCTCTGCAGCATTCTAAACTCCTCTGTTCTGGTTTCCGGTCGAGGTGTTACGTGAATCCATAGCAAACCGTCTTCGTACATACTAAGGTCTTAAGAACAAGGTGTTGTCTATCCTGGGGCACAGGCTGAAAGTATGACTCCGCACCTATGTCCTCTCACGCCGAATTAATGTTGTGGCTTCAAGAAGGTAAAGAAATCTGATAATCATCTTATTGTACATATTGTAGGATTGGCTCATGGTTGTCATGGTGTGTGTGGTTTCATGTATCTCGAGGATTTTGAATTTATAGGTGCAAGAGAAACATCAGAGGCCAAAGTTTTCACTTGCACTCACCAGGACATTCATAGTGTTATTTGTTTTCGTACAACATCGACTATTTATTGGTAAGCGAGCTATTACTTCTTGCTGGAATATGTCTTGAGGATGAATGGTTTTGTTGCTTGTTCTGCGTCGCAGAGTTTTATTATTATTAGCTTTAACAAATTCTAACGGCGGGTTTTTCTTCAGGACAGATGTATTTCAACTATGAGAGTTTCATTAAACATCTGAGATGCGTCCTTCTGCTGCAGGGCTCGTTTCATGAAATGTCTGCTGTATCTACCAGCGCCAGCCCCTTTCATGAACCTCATCAATACCGTCTTCTTTCACAACTCTGGCTGTTGGCTTTTTATTTTTTACAGGAATATCCGAGGAAAGGGTGCAGTTTGAGGGGTGTACTGATCGGTGATCTTTGACGCGTCAGTATGGCATAATTGTTCTGTTATATTATTAGGACTTGACTGTAATGATTAAAAACGAATTCATTCTGGACAGGTGATGGCAGCAAGTTGCCTCCTTTGGAGCTGTGATGGCTTATTGAAGAAGATGGACGGCGCTCTTGGCCGTGGCATGTTTTTCATGATATTTCTTCATTTCTGATGAACACATGACTTGCAAACAGGCGGCTTTTCAGATTGGGGATGTGCTCCGGTTTAGCAGGTGACTCCGTCAAAACCGAACTTGGTGTCTATGAATGGAGTTGTAATGACATTGATTTTGTTTACAGTGGCTGGATATGGACAGTGAGGGGGGTGCCGCACGCGAGTTGCTTCAAAGCTATCGACGAAAGTGTTTAGCTTATGGACTTCTGAGCTGTAGAAATCCACAATTGACTTGGATGCTTTCTTATTGTATTTAGGACTTATGCCAGATAGCTTAGGATGCAGAGTAACTTGATTGTAACATAATCTTGAGGTTTTCATTTGCAATCTTGATATATGAGCATACTTTGAATTTTAGAAATGAGTGTGATGCCTTGTAACGAATTATCCTGTCTTTAAAGGTCTCTTAACCTCGTATCGCCGAGCTATGGATTACAACTAAAATGTGATGCGGACAACTCCATGCTTTTGAATTTTGAGTTCCATGATGACATACAAATTGTCTCTTGCATCATAACTTTGTATTGTTTCTATCTCTTGAGATGAAGCTTTAGAATTGATTTTGTGCATGGCTTGTATCCATAATTTGAATCAATGAACTCATATAAAAACACAAATCCTTATTTTGCATACTTGAACTTGATGACCTTGGTCTCAGCATGGAATTTTGGGAACATGCTTTCTATGGCACAAATTATAAAATTATATTCATGGCATAGATGAACTTGGACTCCATCTCCAAAATACCGTAAGACAAGACTTAGAACCATTTGGAAATGTAACTTAAAATTAACTTTAAATACTCTTGCCAAAAAATCCAATTGAAAGCATCCTTCAGATGGACCCTGATAACCTTGGTCAAATTGAACTCGTGGCCTTCTTAATCCTGTCCTCTGGTGATTCTAATTCAAATTCTGGGGAAATCTCTGAGGAGGAAGAACTTTGGAGTATGATAACGGAACTTTAAACGTATGGTCTTCAAATAGACTCTTCTTGATCATGGTGATTTTCCCATGATAAAAGTCGCGCTTACTACCAATGAGAGGATATGATCTGATTTACACTTGCATTTGTCGCATGCACAAAACTGATTAGTTGTACACAAGAGTAAAAGAAAACACGCAAGAAATAAAACAAGGAGGTGGTGTCTTAAGGTCAAAAATTAGGGTTTGACAGATGCCCCTATTTAAGTTTCTCCTATCCGGAGATATGGAGATCAGAATCTCCGTCTCGACGAGATAGGAGGGACTTAAATATAAACATTGCACGAATTTTTGGCCCTAAGATGCCACCGAATGCAAATGATATGCAATGATATGAAAATGCTAGACAGAGCTTCTGTGGGGAAATGATGCCACATGGGAATAAACTGGACACGACACACGAGGAACAGACCCCACGACGCGAGACACCACGAGAAGAGACAACAATCAACATTGCGGATTCTCCAAAACGAAGATAAGATATAATAATACCACCAGGAGTACAGTAACTTGGACGGTGAAACAAGATCTTGAAAATGAAGGGTAGCCCACTACCAGCGTGTGGCGGCCTAAACAAAGATATCCGGTTGGAGCAAGAAACGCATGTTACTTACTATCAAACATATGATAGCATATGCCGAGGTGTTTGACCAAAAGGAGATATATTACCTACTATCAAATGTATGATAGCCTAAGTGGAGGTAATAGTCAAAACAAGGTGTATTACCTACTATCAAATGTATGATAGCCTAAGCAATGGTAATAACCAAAAAGACAGGTCACCTACTACCAAACATATGGCAGCCTAAGAAAAGGTAATGAACAAAAGGAAAGATCACCTACTACCAAACATATGGCAGCCTAAGAAAAGGCGTCTGACCAAAAGAAAGGTGTATTACCTACTATCAAATATATGATAGCCTAAGCCGAGGTATAACCCAAAAGATGTCGAGATCACCTACTACCAAACATATGGTAGCCTAAGCCGAGACGTCTGACCACAATAAGATGTGTTACCTACTATCAAACATATGATAGCCTAAGAAAAGGCGAACACCAAAGGAAAGATGACCTACCACCAATCTTGGCAGCCTAAGCAAAGGTGTCTGACCAAAAAGGATGACATATTACCTACTATTAAATGTATGATAGCCTAAGCAAAGGTAATAACCCAAAGAAGGATAGATCACTTACTACCAAACATATGGCAGCCTAAGAAAAAGTGTCTTACCAAAACGATACGTGTTATCTACTATCAAACATATGATAGCCTAAGAGAAGGTGAACGCAACAAGAAAGGCGTATTACCTACTATCAAACGCATGATAGCCTAAGCACATGTAATAACCCAAAATGATATGTACTAGAGATTACAAAGCTTCAATGAGGATCTTCAAGAGATGTAAGCCTGTTGATCAGCAAAATATGTTCTCTCAAATAAAGAGAGACTAGTTGTAATAAACTTCATCGAACTTTTTGGAAGAGATGCTCTTTGATGGAGTTAAATCTTGTGTGATAGACTCGTCGGGGAATATATTCCTGAGGAGTATCTTGTTGTAGTTATAAAATTTGTATCCTTGTAGTGTAAGTTCTCAAATAAAGAGAAATATTTGTAATGTCTTCGATGCCTTTCTCTGACAGATTTCCAGAGGAATGCCTTTTTGACGACTTGATAATCTTGGTAAATCCACCGGGGGTGGACAAATTGTCTTGAGGAGACTGCTATTTGTCGTTTTGAACAAGATCCTGATCAAAACGAGTTGCTCAAATAAAGAGAGTGCTTGCAGTCCCGATGTAAATTGTTGAAAAGCTTCTGATAACGCTGTTGGAGAAATATCTGTCTTTGATAGTGATCTTTAGAAAAATCTTCTTGGGGAACTGAGTGCAAAATAAATTCACACTTAATCCTTATTCAAGAGTTGGAGATGTCCACAAATGTGATCGTCAAGGACCGAAGTTCAATTCAGGAAATAACTGAAGAGACTGTCAAGCAAGACTCGACCATGGAGGCATGAGCTCAAATGACATTTAACTCAAACAACCGTCTTCCACGAGGATCGAACTTTGTGGGGAAATAGAAGCATTGCACTTTTTCTGCCTAGGGATGACAACACTACTTGAAGGAGAAGACACACCCAGTCACTTGGTGATAAATGTAACACCCCACTTCCCAAAATCAATTAAATTAATAAACATTATAAATAAACAAAATCAGAGTTCCAATTCTCCCAAGTGGGATATCACATAAAAACAACGTTTCCTTATAAAAAGGTTTATCTCCAACTTCAGCGGAATATTAAATAATAAAATTCAATAAAAGTTTGATACGTTCACAGGGAAATAAAATATCAGTTCAACATAAAACAAATAAAAACGCCCAAGTCCCGTGCTACGTATCAGAGCATCCTAGACTCGACAATCACACCAATATCCAAGCTAGCTAAGCACCTGGATTATCTGTACTTCCGAAGAAGCACAGACCACAACAACAACAAAGGGGTGAGAAATCATGATCAAAAATATAATGGTAATGTAATACATGTAATAAGGCAGTAAAACACACCAACACATCAATTATTCACCCCAACAACACCATATAACGAACCTACTGTTCAAATTACAATATAACATATTATAATGCAAAATGCAACTCAACACCATGCATGCGGTACCGACTCGTTGGTTCATTCAATCGAACCTGGATAGATCACTTACGCTCCTCCTGAGACATGATCTATCCCCCACCATTCTCCACAAAGGAGTACGGATGAATCACTTACGCTCCTCCTGAGACATGATTCATCCCACCAAAACACCATGATATGCACACACCAATGCATAACTAATATATTTAGGCACTCAACGTGCACACGATCCTCCTGATCATATCATCATACACCAATGCACATATGTACAGATATAACATACACCAACACCATATAAATCAACCAGATAGTAAACAAGTTCATACTTTAACACCAAGATATAACATATCCCACCACTCGGGGGTACGCGATCCTACTGATCACTACATACATATACATCAACTAATTGTCCACCAGTCATTATTACGGGAAACATGCACTATCACCAAGTACACAAGTTAGTTTCCACACTCATCATTCTTACAGTGCATCAAGGCCAAACTGTACCTATCATCTCAACTCAGATCCTCAGTCTATTCTAGTACCAATCTTGCACATTACCGTAACCAATTGGTTCTTAATTCCTATTCCCAAAATCATCACCTACACACTTTACCGATACCTCAAAAGCCATACGGAATTTTCCCTAAAAACTGTAAAACACCCTATATGCCCTATATGCCAAATCATCCCAAAACACCAATTCATTAACGATTACTATATAATTAACAACAATCATCATCAATCATAACATAACAATATATATTATCATATATCGATCAATTTCCTACGGGGTTAAGGAATCCCCAACTATCCTATACATGTATAAACAATTCCCAATCAAGTTTCTCCCCCCTTACCTTGTTGATTGGTTGATCGATGAAAGAATCCTCCAAGGTTTGGCCAATTCTGATTTTCCCTTGTATCCTTCGTTCTTTGCTCCCTTTTTCGTTCCCTTTCCCGTTCTCTCATTCCTATCGTTCTTTTTCCACTTTCTCTAACTTCTCACAATGCATCGTAAAACTACTAATCCCTCACGTTTCTATTTTAATTCTCTAATCCCAATAATAATAATAACTTAATAATAATAATAATAATAAAAAAATAATAATAATAATAATAATAGTAGTAATAATCCTATTATTATCTCACCAAAATAATAATAATGTTAATAACTTAATAAAATAATAATAATAATAATAGTAATAATAATCCTATTATTATCTCACCAAAATAATAATAATGTTAATAACTTAATAAAATAATAATAATAATAATAATACTCCACCAATAATATTATTAATAATAATAATAATAATAATAATCATAATAATATTCTCCCACTAATAGTTATAATAATAGTAATAATATTAATAATAATAATATTCTCCAATATTAATAATATTACTATAATTAATAATAATAATAATAATAATAATAATAATAATAATAATAATAATAATAATAATAATAATAATAATAATAATAATAATAATAATAATAATAATAATAATAATACCACCATATTACTACTATTTATTTTATTATTATATTCACACCAATTCACCACTAATAATCCTCCCATATCAGGGACACCCACCAATCATCATCAAACACACCCCCACCAAAGGGCACACCAACATGTAATAATTAAAATAGTAATAAAATGACTAAATAATTAAAATGGGTGTTACAACTCTCCCCCACTTTAATCATTTTCGTCCTCGAAAATTACCTGATGGAAATAGTTCCGGATACGCTTCCCGCATCCTTCATTCCAATTCTCAGGTCACACTGCCTTCTGCAGCACCCCCCTCAAGCCACTTTCACCAAAGTTATCTCCTCCCCTCGGAGTTGTTTCTCGTTCGTCAAACGAACTAGCAATGCCTCCACAATCAAATTATTTTCCACTGGTACATCATCCACCTGATTCAATGTAATTCCTCAACGAAGACACATGAAACACGTCATGCCAATTCACAGCGACAGCGGCAAAACGATCTAACATGTTACTCCTCCCATGCCTCCGCTGCGCTACTCTGATACAACCACAGAACCCGGTGCGAACTTCCGAGATTTCGAAGCCCGACCAGCACCAGTCACCGACGTGACTTTCAAAACACATATTTCCTTATATCCTCTTGATCTTCTCAGCCATCTCAAGCATAATTCTCGGTCTGAGCACAACACTCCCACTCGACTTATTCCAACACAGAAGAGTCTTACACTCCCTATCTCACCAAGCCATATATAGTGTCATTCCGACACTAGGATGATAATCGTTATTATAGGTAACTCAATCAACGGTAATTACTCATCCCACGATCCACCTTGATCCAACACCCAAGCTCTCACCAATTCTCTACAGACTCAATAGTCCTCTCTGACTGACCATCTGTTTGCGGATGGTAAGCCGAACTCAACTTCAACTTAGTACCTGAAGCTTCCTGTAAGTCCCTCCAACATCTCAATATAAAACTCAAATTTCAATCTAACACAACATTCGACAGTATCTCATCTAACTTCACTACTTCCTCAATATGTATCTCATATATCCTTAACACGAAATAGTTCATCCACTCACAACAACCCAAATTAAAATTATGTCTTTCCAATTCTTTAGAAATCTCAACACCAAATCCGTGAAAATACTACCTGATTTCCACTCTGGAATATTCAACGGCTACATCAGACTCAACAGTCTCTGATGTTCACTCTTCGAATTCCAACAATTCTAACCAGTATATTCAACCTCAACCACTCCTCTCCTCATCTATGGTCACCAAAACAATCTACTCAAATTCGGTTACTTCTTCATAGCACCGGGATGGACACTCCATCCACCTCAATGTATTTCTTCACGAGTACTCCTACTCCCCTCAACAACATCCGGTCCACATACCCCATCACAACATATCATGGTACTATTTCCACAAACCCGACAATCCACTCTTCGACTCTGATTTATCAATTTCAACTAATTCACCAACTCAACCCAGATTTCTGACCTCCTCGAATCTCCTCAAGAATACTATTAGTACGGTCTAACATACGAGGCTTAACTCCATAAGAAGTCTCTTCACAGATCAGACTCGCATCACAAAATTTCCAAACCGGTTCCAACTCTTTTCGCCATTTTCCTCGGTACAAGCAAGGTTTCCAAATCGAAGCATCAACTACCACGGTATATACCAAAAACATACAGTAAGATAACACATCAAACGCACCCGATCACAACGGTAAAAGTTGACCAAATTACACATTTCGAATATTCTGCTATAATTGGATCATCCACTGATATAAAAACCATTTTTCCCGGAAAGAGCATCTTGTTAGCTCTCCAACGCTTCAAACGGGGGTCAAAACGGACATACGGTTCAAGAGTTATGAATTTTCGAAGTTTTCCGAAAAACCAGAATTTTGCCGAAAAACTGCTACGGGATTTTGCATTCTTGTCCGAAAATTCGTTCGATTCAATTCCTTTCTTCGAAACAAACATATACTCATACTCACCTAACATATAGCCTCGAATTAGAACCATTAAACATGATTTATACGACGTCCGATTTCGATTCCGTAAAAAAGCTGCGATCTCGGAATTCAGCGCACAACAACAATTTCATACCTAGGAGACCATCCAACACACTTTCAATCTTTAAATATTTTAAAACCCAATTACTCCCAATCTCAACAGTAGATCTTGGAGCCTCCCATTGCGATACAACTTCGACCTTTGATACCACAACCACAATAGCTCTACCCGAGCTCACACGACCAAGGAAAACTCACATCCTTCAGCCCGTTGATCCATCAACTCATCAACTCTTGGAAGCGAACGCTTATCCTTGATAGTCACCTTGTTCACTTATCCATAGTTCACCCAAAGCTTCACAAAACCTTCCGTCTGTCTAACCAACAAAATTGGTGCACCTTATGGTAACACACTCAAACAAAAGAACCTCTCTTCCAGCAGGTCTTCAAGTTGACTCTTTAACTTTCTCAATCCCAATGCAAACACACAATATGGAGTCACCCATATCGAACTAGTTCCAAGAACGAAGTCAATGTGTAAGCTTTACTTCACATTCCGATAGTAAACCATTTACCTCCTCAGGAAAACTTCCGGACAATCACAATTAAGTGATAAACCCCAATTTCTCACTTTCTTTAACATTCAAAGTTTCCGTCAAAATACATATCTCAACACCGTCTTACGCCAACTCCTCAAAATAATCCCTTAAGCACTTAGCTTAACTCAAGACAATTCATTGCTCACACCACCTAAGCTTGCAAGACACGTCTATCCCATCCAACACAATCCCGTCTACTATTAACAAGAGATTGAGGGTGATCAGTTCCTCAATTTGTCAATAGACAGCCGAAAATCATGATGGGGTATAAACCATCTTTACCAAACTATAAGGACGTTCAACCACACACTGAGCCACCGCTCCACACTTACAGCATCCTGGAGAAGCACAAACTTCTCCCCCACTTGCATCATTCCTACTTCTGCAGACAAGGTTAGGAAATAACCATGTACCGACAGTGTTTTCACACACGTGTCGCATACAAGGGAACAACAACACTAGACAACATTGGCCGGACAGACCGACCTGCTCTGATACCAATTGTAACACCCCACTTCCCAAAATCAATTAAATTAATAAACATTATAAATAAACAAAATCAGAGTTCCAATTCTCCCAAGTGGGATATCACATAAAAACAACGTTTCCTTATAAAAAGGTTTATCTCCAACTTCAGCGGAATATTAAATAATAAAATTCAATAAAAGTTTGATACGTTCACAGGGAAATAAAATATCAGTTCAACATAAAACAAATAAAAACGCCCAAGTCCCGTGCTACGTATCAGAGCATCCTAGACTCGACAATCACACCAATATCCAAGCTAGCTAAGCACCTGGATTATCTGTACTTCCGAAGAAGCACAGACCACAACAACAACAAAGGGGTGAGAAATCATGATCAAAAATATAATGGTAATGTAATACATGTAATAAGGCAGTAAAACACACCAACACATCAATTATTCACCCCAACAACACCATATAACGAACCTACTGTTCAAATTACAATATAACATATTATAATGCAAAATGCAACTCAACACCATGCATGCGGTACCGACTCGTTGGTTCATTCAATCGAACCTGGATAGATCACTTACGCTCCTCCTGAGACATGATCTATCCCCCACCATTCTCCACAAAGGAGTACGGATGAATCACTTACGCTCCTCCTGAGACATGATTCATCCCACCAAAACACCATGATATGCACACACCAATGCATAACTAATATATTTAGGCACTCAACGTGCACACGATCCTCCTGATCATATCATCATACACCAATGCACATATGTACAGATATAACATACACCAACACCATATAAATCAACCAGATAGTAAACAAGTTCATACTTTAACACCAAGATATAACATATCCCACCACTCGGGGGTACGCGATCCTACTGATCACTACATACATATACATCAACTAATTGTCCACCAGTCATTATTACGGGAAACATGCACTATCACCAAGTACACAAGTTAGTTTCCACACTCATCATTCTTACAGTGCATCAAGGCCAAACTGTACCTATCATCTCAACTCAGATCCTCAGTCTATTCTAGTACCAATCTTGCACATTACCGTAACCAATTGGTTCTTAATTCCTATTCCCAAAATCATCACCTACACACTTTACCGATACCTCAAAAGCCATACGGAATTTTCCCTAAAAACTGTAAAACACCCTATATGCCCTATATGCCAAATCATCCCAAAACACCAATTCATTAACGATTACTATATAATTAACAACAATCATCATCAATCATAACATAACAATATATATTATCATATATCGATCAATTTCCTACGGGGTTAAGGAATCCCCAACTATCCTATACATGTATAAACAATTCCCAATCAAGTTTCTCCCCCCTTACCTTGTTGATTGGTTGATCGATGAAAGAATCCTCCAAGGTTTGGCCAATTCTGATTTTCCCTTGTATCCTTCGTTCTTTGCTCCCTTTTTCGTTCCCTTTCCCGTTCTCTCATTCCTATCGTTCTTTTTCCACTTTCTCTAACTTCTCACAATGCATCGTAAAACTACTAATCCCTCACGTTTCTATTTTAATTCTCTAATCCCAATAATAATAATAACTTAATAATAATAATAATAATAATAAAATAATAATAATAATAATAATAATAATAGTAGTAGTAATAATCCTATTATTATCTCACCAAAATAATAATAATGTTAATAACTTAATAAAATAATAATAATAATAATAGTAATAATAATCCTATTATTATCTCACCAAAATAATAATAATGTTAATAACTTAATAAAATAATAATAATAATAATAATAATAATAATAATACTCCACCAATAATATTATTAATAATAATAATAATAATAATAATCATAATAATATTCTCCCACTAATAGTTATAATAATAGTAATAATATTAATAATAATAATATTCTCCAATATTAATAATATTACTATAATTAATAATAATAATAATAATAATAATAATAATAATAATAATAATAATAATAATAATAATAATAATAATAATAATAATAATAATAATAATAATAATAATAATAATACCCACCATATTACTACTATTTATTTTATTATTATATTCACACCAATTCACCACTAATAATCCTCCCATATCAGGGACACCCACCAATCATCATCAAACACACCCCCACCAAAGGGCACACCAACATGTAATAATTAAAATAGTAATAAAATGACTAAATAATTAAAATGGGTGTTACAACTCTCCCCCACTTTAATCATTTTCGTCCTCGAAAATTACCTGATGGAAATAGTTCCGGATACGCTTCCCGCATCCTTCATTCCAATTCTCAGGTCACACTGCCTTCTGCAGCACCCCCCTCAAGCCACTTTCACCAAAGTTATCTCCTCCCCTCGGAGTTGTTTCTCGTTCGTCAAACGAACTAGCAATGCCTCCACAATCAAATTATTTTCCACTGGTACATCATCCACCTGATTCAATGTAATTCCTCAACGAAGACACATGAAACACGTCATGCCAATTCACAGCGACAGCGGCAAAACGATCTAACATGTTACTCCTCCCATGCCTCTGCTGCGCTACTCTGATACAACCACAGAACCCGGTGCGAACTTCCGAGATTTCGAAGCCCGACCAGCACCAGTCACCGACGTGACTTTCAAAACACATATTTCCTTATATCCTCTTGATCTTCTCAGCCATCTCAAGCATAATTCTCGGTCTGAGCACAACACTCCCACTCGACTTATTCCAACACAGAAGAGTCTTACACTCCCTATCTCACCAAGCCATATATAGTGTCATTCCGACACTAGGATGATAATCGTTATTATAGGTAACTCAATCAACGGTAATTACTCATCCCACGATCCACCTTGATCCAACACCCAAGCTCTCACCAATTCTCTACAGACTCAATAGTCCTCTCTGACTGACCATCTGTTTGCGGATGGTAAGCCGAACTCAACTTCAACTTAGTACCTGAAGCTTCCTGTAAGCCCTCCAACATCTCAATATAAAACTCAAATTTCAATCTAACACAACATTCGACAGTATCTCATCTAACTTCACTACTTCCTCAATATGTATCTCATATATCCTTAACACGAAATAGTTCATCCACTCACAACAACCCAAATTAAAATTATGTCTTTCCAATTCTTTAGAAATCTCAACACCAAATCCGTGAAAATACTACCTGATTTCCACTCTGGAATATTCAACGGCTACATCAGACTCAACAGTCTCTGATGTTCACTCTTCGAATTCCAACAATTCTAACCAGTATATTCAACCTCAACCACTCCTCTCCTCATCTATGGTCACCAAAACAATCTACTCAAATTCGGTTACTTCTTCATAGCACCGGGATGGACACTCCATCCACCTCAATGTATTTCTTCACGAGTACTCCTACTCCCCTCAACAACATCCGGTCCACATACCCCATCACAACATATCATGGTACTATTTCCACAAACCCGACAATCCACTCTTCGACTCTGATTTATCAATTTCAACTAATTCACCAACTCAACCCAGATTTCTGACCTCCTCGAATCTCCTCAAGAATACTACTAGTACGGTCTAACATACGAGGCTTAACTCCATAAGAAGTCTCTTCACAGACCAGACTCGCATCACAAAATTTCCCAACCGGTTCCAACTCTTTTCGCCATTTTCCTCGGTACAAGCAAGGTTTCCAAATCGAAGCATCAACTACCACGGTATATACCAAAAACATACAGTAAGATAACACATCAAACGCACCCGATCACAACGGTAAAAGTTGACCAAATTACACATTTCGAATATTCTGCTATAATTGGATCATCCACTGATATAAAAACCATTTTTCCCGGAAAGAGCATCTTGTTAGCTCTCCAACGCTTCAAACGGGGGTCAAAACGGACATACGGTTCAAGAGTTATGAATTTTCGAAGTTTTCCGAAAAACCAGAATTTTGCCGAAAAACTGCTACGGGATTTTGCATTCTTGTCCGAAAATTCGTTCGATTCAATTCCTTTCTTCGAAACAAACATATACTCATACTCACCTAACATATAGCCTCGAATTAGAACCATTAAACATGATTTATACGACGTCCGATTTCGATTCCGTAAAAAAGCTGCGATCTCGGAATTCAGCGCACAACAACAATTTCATACCTAGGAGACCATCCAACACACTTTCAATCTTTAAATATTTTAAAACCCAATTACTCCCAATCTCAACAGTAGATCTTGGAGCCTCCCATTGCGATACAAATTCGACCTTTGATACCACAACCACAATAGCTCTACCCGAGCTCACACGACCAAGGAAAACTCACATCCTTCAGCCCGTTGATCCATCAACTCATCAACTCTTGGAAGCGAACGCTTATCCTTGATAGTCACCTTGTTCACTTATCCATAGTTCACCCAAAGCTTCACAAAACCTTCCGTCTGTCTAACCAACAAAATTGGTGCACCTTATGGTAACACACTCAAACAAAAGAACCTCTCTTCCAGCAGGTCTTCAAGTTGACTCTTTAACTTTCTCAATCCCAATGCAAACACACAATATGGAGTCACCCATATCGAACTAGTTCCAAGAACGAAGTCAATGTGTAAGCTTTACTTCACATTCCGATAGTAAACCATTTACCTCCTCAGGAAAACTTCCGGACAATCACAATTAAGTGATAAACCCCAATTTCTCACTTTCTTTAACATTCAAAGTTTCCGTCAAAATACATATCTCAACACCGTCTTACGCCAACTCCTCAAAATAATCCCTTAAGCACTTAGCTTAACTCAAGACAATTCATTGCTCACACCACCTAAGCTTGCAAGACACGTCTATCCCATCCAACACAATCCCGTCTACTATTAACAAGAGATTGAGGGTGATCAGTTCCTCAATTTGTCAATAGACAGCCGAAAATCATGATGGGGTATAAACCATCTTTACCAAACTATAAGGACGTTCAACCACACACTGAGCCACCGCTCCACACTTACAGCATCCTGGAGAAGCACAAACTTCTCCCCCACTTGCATCATTCCTACTTCTGCAGACAAGGTTAGGAAATAACCATGTACCGACAGTGTTTTCACACACGTGTCGCATACAAGGGAACAACAACACTAGACAACATTGGCCGGACAGACCGACCTGCTCTGATACCAATTGTAACACCCCACTTCCCAAAATCAATTAAATTAATAAACATTATAAATAAACAAAATCAGAGTTCCAATTCTCCCAAGTGGGATATCACATAAAAACAACGTTTCCTTATAAAAAGGTTTATCTCCAACTTCAGCGGAATATTAAATAATAAAATTCAATAAAAGTTTGATACGTTCACAGGGAAATAAAATATCAGTTCAACATAAAACAAATAAAAACGCCCAAGTCCCGTGCTACGTATCAGAGCATCCTAGACTCGACAATCACACCAATATCCAAGCTAGCTAAGCACCTGGATTATCTGTACTTCCGAAGAAGCACAGACCACAACAACAACAAAGGGGTGAGAAATCATGATCAAAAATATAATGGTAATGTAATACATGTAATAAGGCAGTAAAACACACCAACACATCAATTATTCACCCCAATAACACCATATAACGAACCTACTGTTCAAATTACAATATAACATATTATAATGCAAAATGCAACTCAACACCATGCATGCGGTACCGACTCGTTGGTTCATTCAATCGAACCTGGATAGATCACTTACGCTCCTCCTGAGACATGATCTATCCCCCACCATTCTCCACAAAGGAGTACGGATGAATCACTTACGCTCCTCCTGAGACATGATTCATCCCACCAAAACACCATGATATGCACACACCAATGCATAACTAATATATTTAGGCACTCAACGTGCACACGATCCTCCTGATCATATCATCATACACCAATGCACATATGTACAGATATAACATACACCAACACCATATAAATCAACCAGATAGTAAACAAGTTCATACTTTAACACCAAGATATAACATATCCCACCACTCGGGGGTACGCGATCCTACTGATCACTACATACATATACATCAACTAATTGTCCACCAGTCATTATTACGGGAAACATGCACTATCACCAAGTACACAAGTTAGTTTCCACACTCATCATTCTTACAGTGCATCAAGGCCAAACTGTACCTATCATCTCAACTCAGATCCTCAGTCTATTCTAGTACCAATCTTGCACATTACCGTAACCAATTGGTTCTTAATTCCTATTCCCAAAATCATCACCTACACACTTTACCGATACCTCAAAAGCCATACGGAATTTTCCCTAAAAACTGTAAAACACCCTATATGCCCTATATGCCAAATCATCCCAAAACACCAATTTATTAACGATTACTATATAATTAACAACAATCATCATCAATCATAACATAACAATATATATTATCATATATCGATCAATTTCCTACGGGGTTAAGGAATCCCCAACTATCCTATACATGTATAAACAATTCCCAATCAAGTTTCTCCCCCCTTACCTTGTTGATCGGTTGATCGATGAAAGAATCCTCCAAGGTTTGGCCAATTCTGATTTTCCCTTGTATCCTTCAATCTTTGCTCCCTTTTTCGTTCCCTTTCCCGTTCTCTCATTCCTATCGTTATTTTTCCACTTTCTCTAACTTCTCACAATGCATCGTAAAACTACTAATCCCTCACGTTTCTATTTTAATTCTCTAATCCCAATAATAATAATAACTTAATAATAATAATAATAATAATAAAATAATAATAATAATAATAATAGTAGTAATAATCCTATTATTATCTCACCAAAATAATAATAATGTTAATAACTTAATAAAATAATAATAATAATAATAGTAATAATAATCCTATTATTATCTCACCAAAATAATAATAATGTTAATAACTTAATAAAATAATAATAATAATAATAATAATAATAATAATAATAATAATAATAATAATAATAATAATACTCCACCAATAATATTAATAATAATAATAATAATAATAATCATAATAATATTCTCCCACTAATAGTTATAATAATAGTAATAATATTAATAATAATAATATTCTCCAATATTAATAATATTACTATAATTAATAATAATAATAATAATAATAATAATAATAATAATAATAATAATAATAATAATAATAATAATAATAATAATAATAATAATAATAATAATAATAATACCACCATATTACTACTATTTATTTTATTATTATATTCACACCAATTCACCACTAATAATTCTCCCATATCAGGGACACCCACCAATCATCATCAAACACACCCCCACCAAAGGGCACACCAACATGTAATAATTAAAATAGTAATAAAATGACTAAATAATTAAAATGGGTGTTACAATAAACACGGCCAAAGTGACAGAACAGGCAAACACAAAGACGCAAAAATGCATATGCTATGTTATCTATCTATATGATATGCGCATGCTAGCAAAAGAGATGAAAAACATTCCGGGAACTCAAATCAAATCTTCACAGATCAAACATTGCTTGAAGAATGTACACTTGCTTTTGAAGTTCCTTCAATCCTCGAAGATAGAAATTGGATGAGTGAAGCTGAATCAGAAACCCCTTTCGACTCTCAAATGCCCCAAGTCACATGGTTCACGATAAAAGGTCGTCTTGAGAGGATTTTACAGAAAACATGGCGTTCAAATGCCCCACTGTTTTCAAACTCTTGGAGAGATTCGCAGAAGCTCGACGTAATTGCCCCTGATTAATGGTATAACTGAGTCTTCAAACTTGTGTTATAGGTGAATCTAAACTTGTGTGGATCAAATCTATTGGACGAAATAATTTGCCCCAGGTCGGCAAAGTCTTCAAACTTTAATCGGTGATTTCTTCACGTAGTCTTTCTAAGACATCAAGCAAATCTAGCAAGTTAGAAATGTCAATTCTGAAATTGTTAATGCAACACGTATGTTTGTCTTGAAGTTTTGAAAAGAGATATCGCGATAACTTGTGACAAAATCACTAGTTAGGATATTAATTTGAATTCATAATGCCAACACCAAATTGAGCATAGCTCATAGGAGTCAGGAAACGTTATCTCATCGAGTATGCTCTGGAATTAAACCTTACTTCAATTAGGACTTTATGGATTTTAGCTTATGATTTGTAAAATAAAGGATAAAGGTCAAAGTATATTGGTTCCCACCCAAATTTTTTGAGAGATGTTCATTTTTTGATGCCCTGCCCCAGGTTAAAACGAGGTTTTGGTTTGGGAGAGAAAAAACAGATTCTTTCTCAAGGCTTAAAAGAAAGGTTGACTATTTCTGGTGTTTTAGGAGTTTTGAAACAGGAACGCCTTACATCATTAGTAGGTTTTTTATTCAAAAGCATACAACGAGAGATCTTGCGTTTTACTCATCATCCTCCTTCCAATTATTCACCAAAGTGAGAGAATTGGGTGTAGTCGGCATTATAAATTGTGAGAAATGTTTTACGAGTGAAACGAATGGATTTCTTGAAGACAAACATTTTATTGCATTAATTATTCAAAATAAACAAGCCATACAAGCCAAACATGCTTTTAATCAAAGAAATGAAATATGCATAAGCAAACGAAAAGAAAAACATCCTGATGAGCCTTTCTCAGGATTTTATTCAGCCTTTGCATGGAATGGAAAAGCTTGCAGAATTGTCTGATGTGTCGCCTTCGGATCCATTTTTAGGCACTATGTTGGTACGAGCTTCCCGAATAACCTTGGATCATGTTCGCGGAGGACGAACCATGCTGAGGTGGGGAATTACCTTGCACATAAGGAATGGAATTCCATCCTTAACCAACCTTTGAACGTCTGCCTTCAAGCTGTAACAATTCTCAGTATCGTGGCCAGGAGCACCTTGATGGTATAGGCAGAATTTGTCAGCTTTGTACCAATACGGGAGTTTCTTGGGTACCTTAGGTGGATCTCTCGTCTGGACGTGACCTTTTTGAATCAAAGATGGGAACAAGTCAGTGTATGTCATCGGGATGGGATCAAAGTCCGGTCTTTTGTGTATACGACTCTGATTTTGTTGATTTTGTTGATGTGGTGGCTGATGAACCGCAACAACCTGATGTGATGGCAGATATCCTCTCTTGGATCGCCCCTGCTGCACAACACTTGCCTCATGTTCTCTCTTTTTCACAAAACCGCTCCCATACTTCTTAGCATTATTGGAGGTACTCCCTTCCTTGACTAGTCTTCCTTCACGGACCCCCTCTTCCAAACGCATGCCCATGTTGACCATTTCGGTGAAGTCACTGGGTGCACTTGCTACCATTTTCTTATAAAAGAACGGACCTAGAGTCTTCAGAAAATTTTTGGTCATTTCCTTTTCTTCTAACGGTGGTATGACCTGCGCGGCCAACTCGCGCCAATGTTGAGCATATTCTTTAAAATTCTCCTTATCTTTCTGTGCCATAGCTCTTAATTGATCACGGTCGGGAGCCATGTCCATATTATATTTATATTTCTTGATAAAGGCTCCACCCAAATCACTGAAAGTTCGAATCTTCGTACTATCTAAGCCCATATACCACTTGAGCGCAGCATCTGTCAGACTATCTTAGAAATAATGAATGAGCAATTGATCATTGTTAGTCTGTGCAGACATATTTCTAGCATACATGATAAGATGACTATGAGGACAAGTACTTCCTTTGTATTTCTCAAAATCGGGGACCATGAATTTTGGCGGAACCTTGACATTTGGAACCAAACATAAGCCGGAAACACTTTTCCCAAACAAATCCTTCCCACGAAGGGCTCTCAATTCTTTTTGTATCTCAGAAAATTGACCTTGAAATCCATCCATTCTCTCTTCCAAACCCACAGTTTCGCTGGGCACCCTATGGAAAATTGATTCGTTTAGGACATATGGAGTAGTATTCACATGTGGAGGTGCGGTAGTCATGACAGCAGTAATTGCAGGAACGGCTTGAACAGTGGTTGCGACAGAAACCTCGGGAACAGGTGGACGATGACCGGCCGGAGTGAAATAAGGAGGCATCCCCCATGGGAAACCTGGAGGCATGCTGTAGGTCACTTCAACAACAGTAGACACCACTGGGATCGGTGTTGATACTACTTCGGAGATAACAGTTCCTTGAACTTCAACGTGCAGACTGGTTAGTGTCGCTACCGCGAAAATAAGGTGTTGGCAAAACAGAAGAGTCGCCACCTTTCGTTATTTATCCCTCAGAACGGGAAAGGAAACGATTCGAAAAACCAATCGAAAAGGTATAAGACAAGGTCATCGCAACCATTGTCTGGGTTCGGGAGTCGGTTACGCAAGGGGAAGGTATTAGCACCCCTCACGTCCATCGTACTCGATGGGATCCACGCTTGTTGTGTTTATCTGACGGGTTGGTTTAACTATCTACATATCAAGGCTGATATAAAAAGAAAAGAAAATGACTCGGCAAAGCGTCGCGCTTTATGCCTACGTATTCCCATCAGAGAATGAGAAATCAGAGTCAACGTAGTTCGACTAACTATGGGTGATGGGGAAGGTGGCTCGCCAATACATCAGTATTGTGCCTACGTACTCTCAACAGGCTTGAGAGATCAGAGCTTACGTAGTTCGGGATAATACGGCTTACGGGGATTCAGATTCATCTGTTTTATCGAGTAGGGTTAACAAACAGTTCTAGCAGTTGGATGTACGCAGCTCGACCCTTGGAGACTTAGGCGTTACCGTTTGCGGTAGAACTGAGAGTTAACGACACTCTTTTCTTCAGAAAAGCTTCCTTTGAATTATGGGCCCATGGGGCAAAAAGGTTTGAAGTTTGTTTTCTGTCTTTTATGGAAGAACTGTTTTTTATGGATGTTTGCAACTAATATCGCACTAGAGACTATGACCTGAGAGTGAATGCATCGCATGTCACCCAAAGGGTGCCATACTAAACATCCAAACTGTTGAGAAGAAACTCTCCAACAATCCTTTCTCAGATAGCTTAAGGCTCGTAACGTACGACATCAGTTAACCTTTATTACTGTATTTTAATTTGTTTTGAGATGAGAAGAGAGAACGAGCTGGTTCGACTAAAGGGAGACTATCAAGTCCTAGTGTTGTCATGCCAAGGATTCATCCTATAGTTGAAGTTTGAAACAGGGAACTCCTAGAAGTTATCATGCATAGGTTTCAACCTAAAGTTATAATCATCACTTCCTTATCAAAGGAAGTGAGATTCCTAGGGGATCATGTCAAAGATAAACAGAAACAGATAAAGCATCAGCTTAAACAGTAAACAGTAAACGACTGTAAAATGCATGCAATGCAAGTGAGGGAGGAAATGTGTGTGGGGCATCAGCCTCCACAAGCTCATCTCAACCTCAAGCCAAGCTATGAATAACTGTAATCACATAGAAGAAATAACATGCTGTCAAGCAAGATATGAGTAACTGCAATCATACAGAAGAAATAGCATGCTATCAAGCAAACTACAAACCACATAGGCAAGGGAGCAGGGCTCTACCGAATACCCGCAAGCAAAGCCATACAGTAAAAATACAAGTAGAGGGAGCAAATCAACCTCTAGTGCAATCATGCTCCTAGCTTAACACAATCTAAATATGAACTTATTCTAATGCATCAAGCAAATCACGCAAGTCACATCAATACAGTTGCACAGCAAGCAAACAGACAGGAAAAGAAAGCAGATCAACCACTCCCACAATTTCACAGCCAAGCAATCCTTTGACAGCAGTTCACACCTCAGTCTGTAACTGTCCTTCAAGGCTATCATCTCCAATAGCAAGTGTCAACTTGCTTCTTCAAGCTTCTAAACCATCAAACATAGGTATCAACTTGTTCTCCAACTGCAAGCTTCAGCTCTTCAGTAAATTCCACCTTCAGGCCTCAATCTTAATATCAAGTATCAACTTGTTCCTTCAGGGACTCAGTGCATTAAACTCACAAGTATCAACTTGCTTTCCAACCTCAAGCTTCAGCTTCTTCATTCCATCTCCAATGGATTCATCTCACAAGTATCAACTTGTTCTTCATCTTCTTCAAGCTTCAGCTCTTCATCTGACCTCAACTGGATTCTCTTCACAAGTGTCAACTATTCCTCTTCTTCTTCAAGCTTCAGCTCCTTCAGTAAGCTCCACCTTCAGGCCTCAATCCTAATATCAAGTATCAACTTGGCTCCTTCAGGCTCTCAAAGCATTGAACTCACAAGTGTCAACTTGCTTTCCTCAAGCTTCAGCTTCTTCATTCAATCTTCAATGAATTCCTCTCACAAGTATCAACTTATTCTTCACCTTCAAGCCTCAGCTCTTTCTTCTCCACAAGTATCAACCTCCTCTTCCTGATCTTCAAGCTTCAACTCCAAAGGTAGTCTTCAAATACAGAGAAGTAGCAAACTCTAGCTTCTTCAGTCTTCATCAAGCAAGGAACTCCATCCTCTAGCAGGGGAAAAAGATTCATCTAACAAGAGCAAAGTTTGGATGATTGGTAGAAGAGTAAAGACCAAAGGTCACCACCAAGCATCCTATCATCAGAGAAAGGGACCCTCAAAGGTTCTACCAATTTGCAAAGAGCCACACATCCTACCAAAGGAGGGATGAGATCTTTACAAGGGGACCTTACATCATAGGGAAGAATGGAAGTGATCAACATCTTCCATGTTTATGAAGGAAGAGAATCTATCTAGAAGCTCTGCCTACAAACCCTCATCTCAACACCTAATCAATACTACACCAAAAGGAGGGAAGATCTTCACATCCAAACTTCTTCAAGCACTCCATTGCATCTTCAACTTGCTTTCATCCTCATCCAAGGGTAAAAGAGGCAAAACCCTAATCTAAGGGAACTAAAGAAGTTATTCTAGTTGAATGAGTGCATTAGAATCATCTAAAGCCTAGTACCTAAACTAAAATCAAGCTAAAATAGAAAACTACATTGTAAATTCCTACAAAAATTCATAAGGGACCCTAATTCAATCATGAATCTACCATACAAAATTCAGAGGTTGAATCATCCACCAAGTTCTAGATATAAAACCTAAACCATAAGGTACCAACCATAAACCCTAAAAATGGAGATCTTAAAGTTTCAACCTAAAACTACCACTTACATTTATCACAAAAAAGTGAGAAATATCTAGGGGGAACATGCATATCTATGCTAGCTACACACAAAAAATCAAGGCAAGAATCATCATTAGATGATCAAATCAAATTCAACAAAACAAAGCATCAACCATGATTATTTTAACATCAATTAAAATTCAACAAATGCTAATAAAATAAAAAATTCATGCAATATTAACATTTTTTATCTAAAAACGAACTAGATTAAATCATGAATCAATAGAAAAAAGAATGGAATTATTTGAGTTAATTTTCAATTTTTTATGAATTATTAACTAACCATGAATGAAATGAAAAAAATAAATGAAAATAAAAGAAATTGGAAAAACAAGTGTGGCAAATAGCACATATTTCCAGTTCATTATCCAGACTGGGCCAGAAGTGGGGTGTTGATAGCAATCCGAGACTTAAGCCCAAAACAACAATTAAATGAAACGCATCGTTTCGTATCAACCAAAGTCTTCAGACTTCTCAAGTGCATCGTGGTCGTGGATTGCATTGCCTGAGTCAAGGTCAACCTAAGATCTGATGGCTACCAACTTATCTTCTTCCTTTTGAATTTCTGAAACTTCCTCCACCTGGGCGCGCGAAGGTCACCGCCGGTGACTTTTCCGGTCAGCTTCATGCAACCCTAACTCTCTCTACAGGCCTCCATTCCACATGGTTTCTACATGAATGTTGTCCCAAATTTCACAAGGAATCCACCTATACTACTCAATCATTCTAAAATCTAAAGAATCCAAGAAGAGCAATCTCAACCGAAAATTGCATAAACCCTAAATTGTCACTAATCTTCAAATTAATGATCCAGAAAGCTTCCTACACCAATCTACAACGATTCTAACCTAACAAAACCTATTGATTATGCCTACATTAAGCTGCACGATGAAAAGTACCTACCTGCAAATTCTTGATGAACAGAGTGGTAAAATCTTCAAATCAACCCTCAAGAACTTCCAGATTCCTTCATTAGCATCCAAGGAAGGTTCTGTATGCAAAGAAATGAGTTGAAACTTGGTGGATTCTTGAACCCGATTCTGAGTTGCAAGCTTCAAACTCCAATGGCCAACTCACGATTCTTCCACAGTTTTGCCTTGAATTTGATCTGGAATCAATCACCAACCCTAGAGCAAGCTATTGAGATCAAGAAATTGGATTGAAATGGCTTCAATTGATGTAACCGATTTTGATTTGCAATGTGCAAATTCAAAATGCAATCTCTCTCTTCTCTCTCAATTCTCACCAACCTCTGCTATGAACCACTTCAGAATTATATATAGGACATGAATGAATGATCTAGAAAGTTCTGGATCAATCTAATGAGAAGTTCAATATCTCATGTCATGGAAAATTCAATCTCATACTATGTTCATACCAGTTCAGGTTATAGCTTGCATTTTCCCTTCAACCTTGTCCAATTTCTCTCCACATGAGATTCTGAGTGTGTTTGAATGTGCTAGCACCTTGATTTTGCACTTGTGTGTAGTTTGGAATATGTAACTTAAGTCTCAAGTAATCAAATGCAAATCTTGTATTTTGACCTCAAATGAGAAAAGTAATATTGCCAATGTTTTTAAAATTCATTTTACAATCAAAATGACCTATAAGTTTGTCTCATTTGGTCACCAAATGAATTATTTGAATTTTTGACCATTAAATCCTTTTAATTCTTCCTTTTTCAAAATTTCTTGAACCAAGTCTCTTCTTGAGCTATTTCAATGCCTCCTTGATGCATGGTCAAGGTTAAAACCCCATTTTGAGCAACTTTCTAGTTGAACAAAACTTCATTTGAGGCCTCTAAGCTGGTGAAAATGGCCTATGATTACAAATGACCTATAATCACCAAATGTCCAAAATACCCTTGACTTGTCAAAGCCATAACTTGAGTTATACAAATCCTATCAAGGACTTCTAGTACTCTCTAGAAAGCTAAGAGAATAAGGAACAACATTAATGTTGACCAAAAATTCATAGGAATCATCCTTCTTGGGCAAAAGTTTCATGCAAGTTGGGTAACTTTCAAGCTCCAAATTCACATTCCTCAGATGACTTGTAACTTGTCAAAGCCATAACTTGAGTTTTACAAATCCCATCAAGGACTTCTAGAGCTCAAATTAAAGCTAATACCATGCTCTACAACAATCATGTTGGGGGTAAGATGAGATGACAATCACATCTTGAGCTAAATTTCCTTGAAGACAGGGGTCAAACTAGGGGATTTTACACTGTCAACTCTTAGAAACCCTAGCTTGAGACTTCTCAAACTCTTCGATCATGATGAGTTAACCTTGGAATCATCCTTATCACATCTCAATTCATCAATCCATGATCACATGGCTCTTGAATTAGGTCTCAACCTTCTTCAAATCATCAGTTGACTTAGGGTTGACCCAGTTAAACCCTAGCTGCACCAATCATGGCTGAGGCTCCTTAATCTTGCACAACGACCTGTCTAGGCCTCAAAGTGATCTTCAACACTTCTCATGAGCTCTCTCAAGACCTCAAGTCCAACTTTATGGATTCATAATCATCTAATGACTTCCCACAACTCTCAAGTTAGGAGACCTACACTCTTGGTTTCAACCATTATCTCTGAGGATCTTTGAACTTCTCTGACAAGGATATCAGCCCTTGAGCACCTGAATAACCTTCTTAGCTAGCTTCATAGTCTTGTATAGCCCTTTATTGGTAATCATACCTCTTTATCTCCTGCATACATGTCAATGAAATGCAAATGATAATGCTAATGTGAATGAAATGAGACATAAGCTAGGTAAAGAAAAGTTGGGCAAATTTTGGGGTGCAACAGCTGCCCCTATTCAAACGGCTTGGACCTGACTGGGTGAGAAGCAAACGAATCTCAAACAATCAAGGTAAAAGATGGTTGAATACCAACAAACCCGGAAATTTGCCAACTGCACAAGTATACGGTACTCTGATTGGGACAAATCTTCAGAAACTGAAATAATAGCTACACGACAACTAGCTGGAGAAATACTGATCTGAACCTTCGTCAGGATGATTCTTTGATTTATCTAATATCATTGCATCCTCAAATCATTGAGGGATCACTGGTTACACGGTAACAGGTGATTTGCCAACCGTACGGGTGAACGATACTCTGATTGGTAGGAACATCTTCAAAACTGAACATGATAGTTGCGCGGTAACTTGCTGGGGAATTGGTCACACGGTAACCGGTGAAATGTCTAATTTTCAAATCTTCGTCAGGATGATCATCTGATTTCGCTGTAGATCTTTGTCCTAAAGTCATCAAGGGATCACTAGTCACTCGGTAACCGGGGATACATGGTCGATCATGCCGTCAGGCATTCTGCGTCATTGCATCAGAATTCCTCGGGACTCATCGGGTCATCGGGAACTTTTTAACAATCAAGTTAATCATGCCATCCGGCATTCAAAGAAGCTTTCGGGCGTCAGCCAGACTTCTTCAGCAAGTCCGAAATAGAATTCTCGGTCAATCATGAACCCATTGGGGATATCCAAACTTCTGCCATCAGGCATTCCGCATCAGCTGAGGGAACTGCTTCATCATCGCAGCTGGACTTCATCAGTAAGTCAGGAGATTCGGCACTACTGCCGGACTTCAATCATCAAGTCTTCAAGGGAAACTTTAGCTTCTCCGTTCAAACCTGCTGGGGATGACACATCTCCGCTGGGGATTCTGGAATACTATCAAGTAACTCTGCTTCGGGGATCCAGAAATCATTCTGGGTGAATCAACTCTGCTGAGGACTTCAAGAATCATCTTGGACAAATAACTCCGTCGGGGACTTCAAGAATCATCCTGAACCAATAACTCTGCTGGAGATTTCAGGAATCATCCTGAGCAAACACTCTGTCGGAGACTCTAAGCATCAACTTGAGCGGCCCTCTCTGGTGACTTTACTGGGGATTTTAAGAGTCATCTTAGGCAAACACCTTCACTGGGGAATTCAATAATCATCTTGGACAAACGACTTTGCTGGGGAATTCAAGAATCATCTTGAACCAAACAACTCTTCTGGGGAATTCAAGAATCATCTTGAACCAAACAACTCTTCTGAGACTTCAGGAATCATCCTGGGCAAACACCCTGCCAGGGGACACCTGCAAAACAAGAACGGTAACAACCTAGCTCATGTCTTGTATGCATATGCTTTGACAATAGCGCAATGCTTCACACGGTGGAAATGCTACGCGTTTTCAGGGTAAATGCTATGCAATCATGCAAAAATGCTATGACCCCATCAACAAAATAAATGCTGAAGGGAACCGCCTCCTGTCAAGGAGAAAGAGCCACTCTGGTGGAGGAAGGAATCATCCTGCTGAGGAGAAAAAGTCGCACCAATCTCAATTGGACTCCGCCTGGGGAAACGAACTTCAGCCGACTGCTGCAGGGGAACAGAGTTCTACGAGAACCTGGACCTGCTCATCTAGGTATTCAAACCACAAACTGCTGAGGAAAACGACGTCAATCGCAGAAATAAACTGCACCACCTTCACGGCTAAAACTTTCCTGGAGATAACGACTCCGGTGGGGAAATACAACATCAGCTATTCAACACTCTACTGGGGAAAACCACTCATGGCTTCAACGACTTTCCAAGACTCGGCTCTCTTGGGGGACTGTCAGCTCGGCTGGGGACGAAGGAATCATCCTGCTTACTGGGGAGAGTACGACTCTGTGGGGAATTTCAATTCCGCTGAAAACTTCTGTCTGCACTATCGAGTGCTGCACACTTCAGTATATGACCCAGCTGGGGAGATGACGTTCCTTCAGGATGCATCTAACTCGGGAGAGAATCTTCTCTGCTTGGGGAGACATATCAATGCTTTCGATCTCATGTTCATACTCCATGGGGAGGTGCTGCTGCACTTGCTGGGGTAGAAGGAATCATCCCGCCTGGGGACGCATACGGCGTACTGCCTGGAATATGCTATACCTGCAATAACACAAACAAACAGACAAGATACCCTTCTCAAAGGGACCTATCAAGGTTATCATCTTGTGACGATATTCAATTAATTCATTGTTTCAACAATCAGTGGCCTAGGCTAGTAAGTTTATGTACGCGTATTTTATCAAAAACGTCGGCGTTCTTTTTCGCAAACAAAACAGATAAATGCTAAGCAAGCAAATAGAACTGTTGAATAGTATACATTTTATTGATAATGAACCCCTGAATGGGTGAAAATGTTTTACAACAGATGCAAGCTCCTGGAATGAGGAAACTGCGCAAATATAAAAACATAAATATACATCAGTATATACACAAATGTCGGCAATGCGGCGTAGACGAACACCATGAGTTGATCCCTCTATGACCTAATCGACTTCGATACTTCTCCGACGCTTCAGCTTCAGAAGAGATTGATTCAGATAAACGGCCCTCAGGTCTTCCAAACCACTAAACAATGAAAGTCCACACGCGAAACGCAGTCATTTGCTTTTTTAAATCCCTAACTTTTGCCTGAATCGCCCTTCCGGGTTTTCGATTCACCGGGATACCCTTTTTTTCCAAAGCCGCCCTTCCAGGTTTTCGACTTTGCGGGTGTACATTTTTTTCTTTATATCCCTAGTTTTTTCCCGAACCTTTTTCCTTTTTTATGGTTCGCCGGGATGCCCCATTTTACCTGGATATTCTTTTTCTTTCCAGCGGGTCATTTTTAAGAAAAGTATTTTTTAACTGCGTCCGCGTTCACCGGGGATGCAAAATCTTCGCCATCCATCGTAGATAACAACAAGGCTCCTCCCGAAAAGACATTGCTAATGACGTACGGACCTTCGTAATTAGGAGTCCACTTGCCCCGGTGATCGGAGTATGGAGGAATAATCTTCTTCAGGACGAGATCACCCGTCTGAAAGCTTCTAGGACGCACCTTCTTATCATAAGCTTTCTTCATTCGGCTTTGGTATAGACGACCATACACAATCGATGCTAATCTCTTCTCGTTCATCAGGCTGAGTTGGTTTAGTCGGTTCTTAATCCATTCTGCCTCATCGAGTTTCACGTCAACCAAAACTCGCAAAGAGGGAATCTCAACTTCTAACGGTAGGACAGCTTCCATACCGTACACTAAGGAGAAAGTATTTGCCCCGGTTGATGTACATACCGTTGTACGATAACCGTGCAATGCAAATGGCAGCATCTCATGCCAATCCTTATAGGTCACAACCATCTTCTGTACAATCTTCTTAATGTTCTTATTGGCCGCTTCAACGGCGCCATTCATCTTCGGCCGGTAAGGAGATGAGTTGTGGTGTTCAATCTTGAAACTCTAGCACAGCTCCTTCATCATCTTGTTATTCAAATTCGAACCATTATCAGTAATGATCCGCTCGGGAATTCCGTAACGATAAAGGATGTCCCTCTTTATGAATTTAGCCACCACCTGCTTGGTCACGTTAGCGTACGAGGCTGCCTCCACCCACTTGGTGAAGTAGTCGATGACTACTAGAATAAAGCGATGACCGTTAGATGCAGTGGGCTCGATCTTGCATATCATGTCGATGCCCCACATGGAGAACGGCCACGGGGAGGACATGACATTTAACGGGCACATGAATCTTATCAGCATAAATCGTGCATTTATGACATATCTTCACGAATTTAAAGCAATCCGACTTCATCGTCAACCAGTAGTATCTTGCTTTCAGGATCTTTCTCGTCATAGCGTGCCCGCCGGCGTGCGTACCAAATGTGCCTTCATGGACTTCCTCCATGAGCATACTCGCTTCTTTCTCATCTACACATCTTAGTAGCACGAGATCGTGGTTTCTTTTATACAAAACTCCATCAGGATTGAGATAAAAGTTCCCAGACAGCCTCCTCAGAGTCTTCTTATCCTGGGTTGACGCTCCCGCAGGATACTCCTTAGTCATAAGGAAGGTCTGGATGTCATGGAACCATGGCTTGCCGTCGGAGGCTTCCCCGATTGCAAAGACGAATGTAGGTCTATTAAGACGAGAAAGGACAATTCTTGGAGCTTCATTCCAAAAATTGACTTTATACATCGAAGCCAACGTGGCTAGGGCATCAGCCATCTGGTTTTCCGCTCTGGGCACATGATGGAGTTCCACTCGATCAAAGAACGGAAGTAGCCTTCTGGCATAGTTCATGTACGGCACCAAATTCGATTGACGAGTCTCCCACTCCCCTTTAATCTGGTTAATCACAAGCGCCGAGTCACCATATACATCTAGGTTCTTGATTCTCAAATCAATTGCTTCTTCCAGCCCCATGATGCATGCTTCGTACTCCGCCTCGTTATTGGTGACCGGAAACGTCAGTCTCGCAGTGAACGGGATGTGGGATCCGTGGGGAGTCGTGATGATCGCCCCAATGCCACTTCCGTAAGAATTAACCGCCTCGTCAAATATCAATTTCCATTGGGATTTCCTATTTGGACCCTCGTAGGGCAACGGTTCATCACAATCTTTCACTTTGAGAAACATGATATCCTCATCAGGGAATTCAAATTTCATCGGCTGATAATCCTCGATCGGCTGTTCGGCAAGGTATTCAGACAATACGCTTCCCTTAATGGCCTTCTGGGAAACGTACTGAATGTCATATTCCGTCAACACTATTTGCCATCTGGAAATCCTGCCCGAAAGCGCTTGCTTCTCGAAGACGTACTTGATCGGATCCATCTTCGAAATTAGCATGGTCGTGTGATTGAGCATGTACTGTCGTAAACGTTTGGCAGCCCAGGCTAATGCACAACATATTTTTCCAGCATCGAGTAACGAGATTCACAGCCTGTGAATTTTTTACTCAAATAATAAATGGCATGCTCCTTTCTGCCCGTCTCGTCGTGCTGACCGAGAACACACCCCATACTATTCTCAAGAACTGTCAAGTACATGATTAAGGGTCTTCCGGCCACTGGGGGTATCAAGATCGGAGGCTCCTGTAGATACTGTTTTATCTTATCAAATGCCTTCGGGCAATCCTCGTTCCAGATAATCTCCTGATCTTTCTTTAGTAGTTTGAACATCGGTTCACACGTGGCCGTGAGCTGAGAAATAAACCTTGCAATGTAGTTTATTCTGCCCAGGAAACCACAAACTTCTTTCTCGGTTTTTGGTGCTGGCATCTCTTGTATTGCTTTTATTTTCGCAGGATCAACCTCAATGCCTCTTTCACTCACGATAAACCCCATTAGTTTTCCAGACCGTACCCCGAAAGTACACTTGTTAGGATTCAGCCTCAACCTGAACTTCCTAAGCCTCTCAAAAAGCTTCAGCAAATTGACCAGATGTCCCTCCTCCGTTTGGGACTTCGCAATCATGTCATCAACATAGACTTCAATCTCATGGTGAATCATGTCATGAAACAAAGTGACCATTGCTCGTTGGTAAGTGGCCCCTGCGTTCTTCAAACCGAAGGGCATTACCTTGTAGCAAAACGTTCCCCAAGGTGTAATAAACGTAGTTTTCTCCATGTCCTCCGACGCCATCTTGATCTGATTGTAGCCGGAGAAGCCATCCATGAACGAAAATACGGAGAACTGAGCTGTATTGTCGACCAACACATCAATATGAGGGAGCGGGAAATCATCTTTGGGGCTCACTCTATTTAAATCCCGATAATCGACACACATTCGTATGTTACCGTCATTCTTCGGTACAGGCACTATGTTGGCGACCCACGGAGGGTAAGTAGTGACCGCTAAGAAGCCAGCATCAAGCTATTTCTGCACTTCTTCTTTGATCTTAATGGCCATATATGGTCGCGTCCTTCTAAGCTTCTGCTTAACGGGAGGACAATCTTCTCGCAGCGGCAAGTGATGGACCACGATGTCAGTATCAAGTCCGGGCATATCTTCGTATGACCAAGCAAAGACGTCACTATACTCTCTTAGCATCTCGACCAGTCTCTGCTTGACATCACTCTCCAGTGCAGCTCCTATCCTGATATTCCTGACAAGTTCTTCAGAACCCAGATTCACAATCTCAATCTCTTCCTCGTGAGGCAGAATAAATTTCTCTTCTTGTTTCAACAAGCGGGCCAACTCTTCGGGAAGGTCTTCGTCTCCATCAATCTCTTCTTCGGCTTGATAGATCGGGCAATCGAAGTCGAAGTGAGTCGTAGAAGGTCCAGAGTCGATGTCATCTGCTATGTGGATCCTGCAATAACAAGGGTTAAGCTTAAAACAAGGATATGCATGTTAGCATAAACCCCATTGCCATTTTATTGTTTTTCAAAACAAATATAAAACAGGAATAACAGGGATCACAACATTTGAATACGAAGAAACGCCTTTCGATTTATTGGTAAAATGAATGTACATAATCAAACAAGGCCCTGACAATAAAACCACTATGTCCCGGGTAGGACATAGGGTTGTGCAATGATTGGAGAAAGTAAATCATTACTCTTTGCTTGTCACTTGGATGGTATCCCTGATGGACCAGTTGTTGAGGCTCTCGCCTGGTTTGCTTGGCTGGATCCAAGAGTCTAGGTCGCAATCGTTGTCTTCGCCGTCTTCAGACACCGCGTTGACACTTTCAAATATCACCCCGCCACTGGTAAACTGGATTGGCCCTTTACCTTACGACGCGCTGTGAGAAGAGGAGGCTTCAGCCGTAGGAGAGTATCCCAACCCAAACTTGTCTTGCTTGTTAGGTATCTCTAGAATTTTCCCCCAGCCTGGGGTAGATCCGGCTTGAACAACGGCCCTGAAGGAAGAGAGAGTCATCTCTGGTTTTTCAGTCATTATAGGAGCCACGTTCTTGACTTTAACAACTTCGAACGCCTGACATAGGGTTTCGTGGATTTCCCCATCCATCTCAACATATTTGAAGGATGACAAATGGCTCACCATCATATCCTCCTCGCCACATACAGTCACGATGCTACCTCCAACAACATACTTGAGCTTCTGGTGCAATGTGGAGGTCACGGCGCCAGCAGAATGGATCCATGGCCGGCCCAAGAGATAGCTGTAGGCTGGCATGATGTCCATGATGTAGAAGACTACATCAAAAGTTTCTGGCCCCACTTGGATTGGCAAAGTCACTTCTCCGAAAACATGACGTTTGGTTCCATCGAACGCCTTCACAACCAGATCACTGGGTGTGCAAATCAATCCTCGGGTATCTAACTTCATCAATGCTTTCTTCGGAAGAACATTGAGCGATGACCCTGTGTCCACCAACACATGAGACATAATCGTTCCCCTACACTCTATCGAGATGTGCAGGGTGCTGTTGTGGTATCTTCCCTTCGGCGTCAGCTCCAGGTCAGTGAACCCTAACCTGTTTCCAGCATTCACGTGGGCTACGACCCCTTCCAACTGGTTGACCGATATTTCCTGCGGCACATACGTGGCATTCAAAACCTTTAAAAGCGCGTTGTGATGTGCCTCAGAACACAACAACAAATTCAGGATGGAGATTTTCGAGGGCGTTTGATGAAGATGATCCATGATCTTGTAGTCACTCTTCTTAATCAACCTCATAAACTCTTCAGCGTCCTTAACAAGTAAGTCCTTCTCTACCCCACGAGAGGTTTCCTCAACGACTTTACTCTTTCCCTTATCGGTTACATCAGCTTTGTTCGCTTTGTCCGCCACAACCTCAGGTGGAGCAAATACTCTTCCGCTGCGCGTGATTCCGCCAATTCCCACTAGGTTATCCACAAATTTCCCCGAGGGTTCCAATTCTAACTTCTGCCCGTTACAGTAGATGTCTGCCCCGTAGTGCCACGGGACATCATTGGTGCTTTCAAAAGGTATCAGCCCAGCCTTGGTGATGGTAATCGTGGGCGGTCTGGGTGCAGAAATGGTGATCTTTTGGCGAGGGATGGTGATGGTGGCAACCTCATCATCTTGCTTCAGCATTACCTCTCCAGATCCACATTCGGCCCTTCGGCTAAACTGCAAGATCCCTTCAGTCATCAGACTCTGAATCCCTTCTATCAAATGTTTGCATCCATCAGGACTAGTCGCACAGCCTATACACAATTCTCCACAGCCCGGGAAGAAGCCTCTTTTCATCAGCTTGGCTTTAACGAAGCTAAGCGGTGTCTTCAGATATTTGACGTCAGTCAACAAATCCAAGCTCTCATCCTCAATAATGGCATTTACCCCACCTCCCCTATGATTCGGCATAGGGTTCTTTATGACATTTGGCACATTATTTGAGAAGTTGATGATCTTAGCGTCCACCATGTCCTGCACCTTGTGCTTGAAGGCTTTGCAGTTTTCTATCGTGTGGCCTGGTGCCCCTGAGTGAAACTCACAAGTTGCATTCGCATCATAACCCGGCGGAGGTGCCCCTGTCAAGGGAGCCAGGGTTCTCTTCTGGATTAGCTGTAACTGAATCAGAGTTTGTAACAGCTGAGCATAAGACATGGGTGGTTTCTCAAGGTGACGACTGGATAGAGGTGCCCTGTTCTGATACTTTCTGTACCCTTGCTGATTCGGCTGCTGCTGCTGGGGTTGTTGGACAGCGGGGATGGTTATGCTAGCCACCTGCTGGTGCTGGCCCTTACCCTTCCTTCGGGCGTTAGACACGGCGCTCGTCTCTCCTTCCCGCCTTTTTCCACCATACGGTTTCTTTCCTCCTCTAGCTGAGGATAGATCACCTTGAATTTTCCCCAGTTTGATCCCATTTTCAACGTGCTCACCCGTGATAATGAGATCTGAGAAGCTTCCAGACATGCTGCTGACCAATTTCTCGTAATAAACCCCTGGGAGGGTGGCTACAAACATTTCAACGAGCTCTCGTTCAACCATCGGCGGTTGAACTCTAGCTTCCAATTCACGCCACCGCTGGGCGTATTCTTTGAACCCTTCGTTTTCCTCTGTGACAGATTCTGCAGTTGGACCCGGTTCGGAGCCAAGTCACTGTTATACTGATAGTGGTGCACGAATGCTTCAGCAAGTTCCTTCCACGTGCGCACACTGGTAGGTTCTAGACTCATGTACCATTCCAGGGATGGCCCAGCCAAGCTATCCTGGAAGAAGTGCATCAGCAACTTCTCGTCTTCAGAGTGAGCGGACATTTTCCGGTAGTATGATCTTAGGTGGACGCGAGGGCAAGTGGTGCCCTTATATTTCTCAAAGTCGAGTACCTTGAACTTGGGAGGCACCTTGAAATCAGCAATCAGTCCCAATTTAGACATGTCAACACCCATGGTGTTCAAGTTCTCGAAATTCCTCATCTTGTCCTCGAGTGCTTTAAACCTCAGACGTGCTTCAGCAGTCAGCTCTCCTTCAGCACCTTTCTGTGAGAACAAATCTTCTTGACGGTCTTCTAACCATGGCTGAGGCCCATACAGATTTCCAATACCTGCGTTGCTGTTGCCCAGCCCAACATTGACATTAGCTTCAAAATTCCCATTACCGACGCCAGTCGTATTACCATTGAGCCCCATGTTGACGATCACATTGCCGTTACCACTACCATTCCCCCCGGTCACGGGGATGCCATTCTGAGGAGTTTCAACAGGTGGAAGGGTTGGAACATTCCCACCATGGAGTACACCAATGCTATCTACCCTTGAAATCAGAGACTGGACCAAAGTTCTGAGCTGGTCCTGGCCGTTGGCAACCACTTGCATGAGCTCCATGAAACGGTCCATCCTCTCCCGGAGTTCTTGAACGTCAGTCTGCACTTGCTCCATAGCTTTGGCTTGATTTGCTCTGGTCGGATAGCGGTGGATTAGTCTTTGATCAATCCTGGAACAACCTGAAACAACCTGTATACACAAAAGGGTTAGGAAAACGACAAAGTGCTCGTTATGCAGATGCTTCATGCAAATGCAAACGTGTGCCTGTGCGTTAGGGAGATTTCTCCCCCGATCCTGAGTGCCAGAGTGCCAGTGCTGATAATAAGAAGTTCGAGTCCAATCATGGAAATAACATCTCATATATATAAAGAAAGCCCATCGAGGCCGTACACAATGTAATCGAGTACAAGCAGAATCAATAGCATGACCTCGACCAACAAGCCTGGTGATGGTCAGCATACAACAACGATCAAAACAAGAGGATTACAAATATAGTCAAGCACGACCACGGGCTCGAAACTCTTCTAACAGATCCCTCGTTTTTGGATGATCAGGTTGAGTGAGCAACCCTCCGACGAGTAACTCCCTCTGCCTAATAGTGTATTGGAGACCTTCAACTGAGTCTTCCCATGCTCCTTCGCTGAAACAATCTTCTAAATTCCGCTTCTTGGATTCAAACGTCAGCTTGCATTCCTTCAGGTTAGCAAGAGCCTTGTTGAGCAGGCCTTCAGCGGCATATCTGCGAGCGGTTTCTTCATCAAGCCTCTTCTCACTAGCCTTCACCTGGGCTTTCAACTTGGAGATCTGATGTTTCAGTTTATCCTCCCATTCCTTGCCGTTGGCTAAGGTGGCCTTCCAATGCTGATTAGACTTGGATATTCTCTGGTACACTTCATCCAAGTGCTGCTTCTTAGTGGCCAGTACGTCATTGACAGCTTTGAAGTCCCGAACCAAGCGCTCACGCTCAGCCATATGCTTAGTCAAACCCGTCCCTAACTGGTTCACCAGCTCTGTTTGCCTCTTGAAGGAATGGACGGCTTCACTTCTCTCGCTTCTGAGTTGAGCCAATTCTTTCTCCAGTTCTTCATTTGCCTTCTTCATCTCATCTCTCTCCGCTAACACCTGATTATGCTGCTGAATAGGCACGGTTGTAGGCTCTTCAATCACTGGAGGGCTTTCTGGCTGAGCAGGTGGAAACGGCATCCCTATAATATCTGCTCTGCCTCTGATCTAGGTCACATACGGAGCGTAGGCTTGCCTATTACTTTTCCCCAGCAACGACTTTCCCCGCTTACAGATACCATTCCAAGCGCGCTGAAGCTTAGATAACATATCCCCCTCTAGAAGACTAGTGAGGTACAGAGATTCCTGCACCTCTTCATCCTTCGGCGGAGCTCTCAAAGCATAAGCAAACTGTCGGACCAACAGGGATGGATTATAGTTGATACAGCCCTTCCTGCCTATCAAAGGGCACATTCGGAAACCCGCTGCAGCTGAAGATAATCTCAGTACCCAACCTATCTCTATCAAACCAGGCAATATCCTCTGCTGACAGACTCATCAACCGCTCAGACCACTCAGCTGTGGCTGCAGACGAAGCAAAGGGACCCTTCTTGGGTTGGTGACTATCAAGCCATCTATAGGGCAGGGGCGCACAGCACGAGACATTCTTACCCCTTCTGTTCTCGTTTTTGTGGTGGACGGAATGATAGACATCTCCTATCAAGGTAGGGACTGGATTCCCTGATGCAAAGATGTGAAAGGCGTCGAAGTCTACAAAGTCAGGCATATTGGGGAACAGAATGATGCCATATATGCACAGAGCAAGAAAGGCGTTGAACACGATCCAACATCCGTCTTTGGCTCACTGCTGAGCCTTTCCCACTAAGAACTGCAGGGAGAAACCGGGAACCCTGTTCCAACTAGACAAGACCAATTCGGAGGCATCTAGATGAAGTGAAGGAGCTAGACTAGCCAGATTAGGCTTAGCATCCATATGAACAAAGGGCATCTGACTCTTGATAGGCACACCTAACAAATCAGCATACTCCTCTAGTGTAGGTGCGAGAATAAAGTTCGGGAAAGTAAAGCATCTTAAAGGAGGATCGTAGAACTGCAGCAAGGCGTGCAACCCATTCAACTCAAACACCGAGGGTTTACGAACCAAGCTGAGTAGTCTCCCATAAGACTTTCTGAATTCACCTCTCACAGAATCATCTGCCAAAGCAATCAAACCAGTCAGCTGAACAACATCAGGAGTGGGGAGCTTGTAGGCCACAGTCTTCCTCAGAGAACCCATGATAGCACAAGAGAAGGCAAGGAAAGCTGGACCGGGGAAACGATACCTGCAACACAGACACACGTTAATGATATGCAAATGAGTATGCAAAGCAATGCAAAATGCAATCATGCAGCAGGAGATCAAGACAACTATGCTGTTGAAGAGATAAAGGTTCTGTATCAACAAAACCACAATTCTGCTCTGTCAAGAACAACCCTATCTCTGACGAGAAGAAAACCCTGGTATCGGACCATAAACCTGCTCTGTCAAGAACAAACACATATCTGATGACGAGGAGAAACCCCTGATGTCAGACTATAACTCTGCTCTGTCAAGAACACACATACATCTGATAATAAGGACCTCTGATACAGGACCCTAACTTTGCTCTGTCAAGAACAAATACACATCGGATGATGAGAACCTATGATACCAACCAAAACTGATTCACTATCAAGAAAACCAGGTAGTCTGAAGATTAAGGTTTCCTGCAGCAAACCCGACCCTGCTCACAGGTATGGACCTAAACTGACACAAGTTCGGCATCCTATGCGGTCATCAGCGTCACAGACATTGAAGAGGGGTGATACGATACCCAGAAGGTGTGGCATCACCATCTCCTGAAGCGGCCCTCACTCAGCTGAATTCCAAATGATCGGTCCCCAGAGTCGACAATCCTCCAAACCAACAACCCCTCAGGCCCAAAGGGCCGGAAAAGAAGTCAACCGGGAGAACCTCGTCTGAGCGTGGATTTCGTGAGACACTAGTGCCTGCAAAGCAAGCACGCGCCCACTAATTTCCAGAACTAATGCTAGGTACACTCAAGCCTGGGTCTGGCTTCTCACTCATCAGAATGCCCCTCCCACAACAGCACAGATAATCATATCATACTGGAAATAAAGTGCGGGAAATAAAATGCGATAAATAAACACAACCCAAAGCGTTAGGATTGACTCTCGCGGGGGACGTTGGATCCTAGGAAACTATCAAAGTCCCCAGCTGTCGCTACCGCGAAAATAAGGTGCCGGCAAAACAAAAGAGTCGCCACCTTTCGTTATTTATCCCTCTGAACGGGAAAGGAAACGATCGGAAAAACCAGTCGAAAAGGTATAAGACAAGGTCATCGCAACCATTGACTAGGTTCGGGAGTCGGTTACGCAAGGGGAAGGTATTAGCACCCCTCACGTCCATCGTACTCGATGGGATCCACGCTTGTTGTGTTTATCTGACGGGTTGGTTTAACTATCTACCTATCAAGGCCGGTATAAAAAGAAAATAAAATGACTCGGCAAAGCGTCACGCTTTATGCCTACGTATTCCCATCAGAGAATGAGAAATCAGAGTCAACGTAGTTCGACTAACTACGGGTGATGGGGAAGATGGCTCGCCAATACATCAGTATTGTGCCTACGTACTCTCAACAGGCTTGAGAGATCAGAGCATACGTAGTTCGGGATAATATGGCTTACGGGGATTCAGATTCATCTGTTTTATCGAGTAGGGTTAATAAACAGTTCCAGCAGTTGGATGTACGCAGCTCGACCCTTGGAGACTTAGGCGTTACCGTTTGCAGTAGAACTGAGAGTTAATGACACTCTTTTCTTCAGAAAAGCTTCCTTTGAATTATGGGCCCACGGGGCAAAAAGGTTTGAAGTTTGTTTTCTGTCTTTTACGGAAGAACTGTTTTTTATGGATGTTTGCAACTAATATCGCACTAGAGACTATGACGTGAGAGTGAATGCATCGCATGTCACCCAAAGGGTGCCATACTAAACATCCAAACTGTTGAAAATAAACTCTCCAACAATCCTTTCTCAGATAGCTTAAGGCTCGTAACGTACGACGTCAGTTAACCTTTATTACTGTATTTTAATTTTTTTTGAGATGAGAAGAGAGAACGAGCTGGTTCAACTAAGGGGAGACTATCAAGTCCTAGTGTTGTCATGCCAATGATTCATCCTATAGTTGAAGTTTGAAACAGGGAACTCCTAGAAGTTATCATGCATAGGTTTCAACCTAAAGTTCTAATCATCACTTCCTTATCAAAGGAAGTGAGATTCCTAGGGGGATCATGTCAATGATAAACAGAAACAGATAAAGCATCAGCTTAAACAGTAAACAGTAAACGACTGTAAAATGTGTTGCACCCCAAAATTTGACCAACATTTATTTATCCATCAAGTGTTTGAAAGTTGATACCTTCATCAGAAAGTTCAAGAGATCCTCAGAGGAATTTGTTGAAACCAAGGTTGTGTGCTTCATAGCTTGAGAGTTGTGGGAGCTCCTCATATGATTCTGAGACTTTGAGAATGAACTTGAAGCTTTGAGAAAGCCTATGAGATGTCTTGAAAGCCATCATGAAGCCCAGAGAGGTCATTATGCAAGAATTCAGAAGATTCAACCATGAATGGTAGAATTAGGGTTTTGACTAGGTCAATCCTAGATCAGCTGAAGATTTGGAGAAAGTTGAGACCTAATCCAAGGGCCATGAGATAATGGAATGATGTATGGAGATGTTATAAAGATGATTCCTAGACTAACTCATCATGATTGAGGAGTTTGAGTAGTTTCAAGTTAGGGTTTCTAAGGACTGTCAGTGAAAAACCCTAATTTGACCCCTATCTTCCAGGCAGTTTTAGCTCAAGATGTGATTGTCATCTCATCTTCCCCACAACATGAATGTTGTAGAGCTTGTTCTTAGCTTTAATTTGAGTGGTAGAAGTCCTTGATAGGATTTGCAGAGCTCAAGTTATGGTTTTGACAAATTACAGGTCAGCTGAGGTGTGTGAATCTGGATCCTTGAAAGTCACCCAACTTGCAGACAACTTTTGCCCTAGTAGGATGATTCCTATGGTCTCTTGGTCAACATGAATGTTGAATAGAATCTTCTTAGATTTCTAGAGAGTACTATAAGTCCTTGATAGGATTTGTAGAACTCAACTTATGGTTTGAACAAGACAGGGGTATTTTGGTCATTTGGAAGTTACAGGTCATTTTAAGCAAAGGCCATATCTCCTATTTCCAAGCCTCAAATGAAAAAACCCAAAACATCAAAGTTGTTCAAAATGGGATTTTAAGCCTAGAAAAGTGGTCATGAGTTGTTGAAAAGCTTGTAGCAAGGATTTTCAAGATTGGGTAAAAATGACCTAAAAATGACTTATAAAGTAAATGGATCCAAGTTGGAAATTGGTTTTGGGAGATCCACAAATCCAAAATAGGTTATCCAATATGTCATTTTGACTCCAAACATCATTTTAAAAACAATGGTTCAAATAGATTTTTGATTTGAGGTCTTAAAATTGGGGTTGCTTTGTAATTTTGTTTCTTGCATATTAAGGAACTTGACCAAACTTCACCAAAGGCAAGGCTAAGCTTGTTTTTCACTCCTTCCACTCCCAATATCTCTTGTGAGGAGTTTTTGGCACAAAATTAAAAGGCCTTAAGGCATGAGATGAGATATCCAACATATCATTACAAGAGAATTTCCATAGTATTCTAACTCTTTCTAGATGAATCTAGAACCCTCTATGGATTGTTATATAACAAGTGAATCACCATGAAGAAAGGGGTTGGTCAGGTTGGTGAATCCATTGGTGAATGAGTGAGGGAGAAAGGAATATTCAAAGCTTTCTTCAAAATCAAGCAAGACTCGAATCTTCCATTACAAGCCTCCTTCTTCAAGATTATTGCAAACAGAAACAAATACTCCATTAGAGGAGTGTTTGGCACCAATTACAAGCTCTGAATTCATCTCTAGCATCATCCACCATCATCACTTGGCAGGTTTGAAACTTTCACCATACCTCCATAATTATGTACATTCTGTTAGAATTCTAGGTGGGAAGATAACATGCTAGGTTAGAGGAAGGTTTTCTGAGAGTTAGAGGAAGATCCATGAGGTTCCATGGCAGGTCACCTTTCCTTTAATTTTCAAGAGCAAGCCGTGAAGGGAGTATTAATGGATATGTGATTGCACAGAATGATGAGGGTGGCATAAAGAGCAAGTTTGGATCATTAGGGTTGAGTTTAAGTAAGGTTGATCACAGATAAAAATGGTGGAACCCTAGTTTTCGTGCCTTCTGTTTGCGAATTCTAGGGAGCTTCAGAAGAAACTATCGGTTCCATTGTATTCTTGGAGAAAAATGGAGCATCTTTGCTCTTGGAATCTTTGAATTTCATGGCCATACGAGGGAGTACGAAGAGCTTGAAATCTCATGCATGGATGCTGCAAAGCCTGCAAACCCTAAGTCCCTTGGGGACGATGGCCTTCGACCGTAGGATCTGTCCAGCCTAATTGACTTAATCGTTCCATCCAACGGCCACGATTTGAACAAAGAAGCGGAGGGAAAGACTTGAGTAAAACGCGTCGTTTTACTTAAGTGAGTAATCCTGGGCTCAGCCAGTCCATGCTATTGGCACCCCACCCAGAAGCCCAATCCAGTTTTAAGCTAAAAACCTATGCTATTTGCACCGTCCTCGTGTCTTTTTCTTTTGATTTTCCATAATGATTTCTGATAGCGTAATGGGCCTAACTCACTTACTTTCCCACACCTCCAGGTTCTCAGCCCAATAATAAAACAACTAGGCGCAGCTACTATTACCACCCCCTCCCCTTTTTCTTTTATTCTTTGATTTTAATTCTTTTAATTTTTCTTGCATATTAAAAATTCATAGAAAAATAGAAAAATTAGTATTTTTTAATTCTTGTTTTTTCTACATGCTCATAATTCTGTCTAGAAAATTATAAATAAATAAAATTGGCATTTTATTTTCTGTTAATATTTTTAGTATATTTTTCATTTAAATAGCTTTTAAATATGTTTAGTTTGATACTCAATTTTGTAGAATTTCTTTTAGGACCTTCCCTTATGATTTTTAATTCATTCTTTTTGGTGTGATTAGATATTGAATCATAGTTCCCCATAGGATTTAATTCTTAATTTTTAGATTAAAATTTGATTAGTTTAATGAGGCTAGCATTAGGGTATCATGATTAGGGTTTAAGAATGCATAGGTGAAGTAGTTCATTTTCTTTAGAGAGTTTTGTCTTGATTTTTGGGTAGGGGCATATGGGGATGTTATGGGTAGGTGTTGTAGACCCTTGTGAATAAGTGTTAGATTTTCCCCGATTGCTTTAGTATTTTTAGGCATTTTCTGAAGTTGACTGATTGTATGGACTATATGTTTGACATTTGTCTGTCTCTGGGGTTTATTTTTGGGAATTGGTTGTGGGGCTTAGTTTGTCTTGAAGAGCTTGTTGAAGGAGCATGGTGAAGAAGATTGTAGATCAAGACCCAGAGACCCAGAGCTTGGAGATTGTTCCCTGTCTGTGAGGTTTGAGATCCTGAAGTTTGAGGGGAATTCATGGTACTTTCCTGAGGAAGGCACTATGGATGACTTTCATTCTTTCTTCTCACCTCTTTCTTAAGTATCCAATGATGTTGGAGCCAACTTGTGAGTTTAATTTCTCCTGAGGAGGAATGTAAACTGATCACAGTTGTTGAGCCACATGGGATACAATTCCTAAGTGGAAGCCCCCTAGTACTTTCCTGAGGAAGGTCCTAGGAGTCTATTCACTTAGTTCCACTAGTTCATCTAGGACTTCTCAAGTATCCAATGATGTTGGAGCTAACATGTGAGTTTAATTTCTCCTGAGGAGGAATGTAAACTGATCACAGTCGTTGAGCCACATGGGATACAACTCCTAAGTGGAAGCCTCCTAGTACTTTCCTGAGGAAGGTCCTATGGGTCTATTCACTTAGTTCCCTTAGTTCAGGTAGGATTTCTTAAGTATCCAATGATGTTGGAGCCTTCATGTGAGTTTAATTTCTCCTGAGGAGGAATGTAAACTGATCACAGTTGTTGAGCCACATAGGATACAATTCCTGAGTATAAGCCTCCCAGTGCTTTCCTGAGGAAGACACTATGAGTCTGCTTACTTAGCTCCCTTTCTTTGGTAAGCTTGTTTTGAAGCTTGAAGACTGGGATTGATTTCTCTGGTTTAGGTTTTGCTTTAGGGCTTTGCTTAGATTTGATCAGGGTTCTGTTTTAGGATTAGAGATTAGATAAATTCTTTCTCAAGCATGTGGTTTGGTTGCCTGATGGCACTTCATTTCTTTTATCTGCAGTTTACTGTTTATTGCTTGATAGCATGTTGTTTATTTTTCAGTATGATTACTGTTATTTCATGACTGGCTTGAGGTCGAGACGAGCTTGTGGAGGCTGAAGCCCCACACACATTTCCTCCCTCACTTACATTGCATGCATTTTACTGTTAAGCTGATGCTTTGTCTGTTTTGGTGTATCATTGACATGATCCCTTAGGACTCTCATTTCCTTTGATAAGGATTTGATGATAGACTTTTAGGTTGAAACCTATGCATGACAACTTCTAGGAATTCCCTGTTCAAACCTCAACCATAGGATGAATCCATGGCATGATAACAGTAGGACTTGATAGTCTCCCTCCTAGTTGGGCCTGTTCTCTTCTCATCTCAAAACAGTTTAAGATACAGTAATCATGAATGATTTCTTTCGTACGTTACGAGCCTTAAGCTATCTGAGAAAGGATTGTGGGAGAGTTTCTTTTCCATAGTCTGGATGTTTAGTATGGTACCCTTTGGGTGACATGCGACGCATTCACTCTCAGGTCATAGTCTCTAGTGCGGTTGAAATCGCAAACACAATAAAAAACACTTCTTTCGAAACAGGAAATAAACCGTAGTTTCCCGAACTACGTGAGCTCTGATCTCTCATGCCTGTTGAGAGTACGTAGGCACAAGATGGCGAAGTCTTGGCGAGCTACCTTCCCCCGTAACCCTTCGTAGGCTGAACTACGTTGACTCTGATTTCTCATTCTCTGATGAGAATACGTAGGCATAAAGTGCGACGCTTTGCCAAGTCATTTTTCTTTTCTTTTTCAGCCAACCTTGATAGGTAGATAGAATAAAACCAACCCACCCAAGTAAACAAACAAGCGTGGATCCCGTCGAGTACGACGGACGTGAGGGGTGCTAATACCTTCCCCTTGCGTAACCGACTCCCGAACCCAGACAATGGCTGCGATGACCTTGTCTTACCCTTTCTCATTAGGTTTTCCTGATCGTTTCCTTTCCCGCTCTGAGGGATAAATAACGAAAGGTGGCGACTCTTCTGTTATGCCGGCAACTTATTTTTGCGCAAGCGACAAAATGCATGCAATGCAAGTGAGGGAGGAAATGTGTGTGGGGCATCAGCCTCCACAAGCTCATCTCAACCTCAAGCCAAGATATGAATAACTGTAATCACATAGAATAAATAACATGCTGTCAAGCAAGATATGAGTAACTGCATTCATACAGAAGAAATATCATGCTATCAAGCAAACTACAAACCACATAGGCAAGGGAGCAGGGCTCTACCAAATACCCGCAAGCAAAGCCATACAGTAAAAATACAAGCAGAGGGAGCAACTCAACCTCTAGTGCAATCATGCTCCTAGCTTAACACATTCTAAATATGAACTTATTCTAATGCATCAAGAAAATCACACAAGTCACATCAATACAGTTGCACAACAAGCAAACAGACAGGAAAAGAAAGCAGATCAACCACTCCCACAACTTCACAGCCAAGCAATCCTTTTACAGTAGTTCACACCTCAGTCTGTAACTGTCCTTCAAGGCTATCATCTCCAATAGCAAGTGTCAACTTGCTTCTTCAAGCTTCTAAACCATCAAACACAGGTATCAACTTGTTCTCCAACTGCAAGCTTCAGCTCTTCAGTAAATTCCACCTTCAGGCCTCAATCTTAATATCAAGTATCAACTTGTTCCTTCAGGGACTCAGTGCATTAACCTCAGAAGTATCAACTTGCTTTCCAACCTCAAGCTTCAGCTTCTTCATTCCATCTCCAATGGATTCATCGCATAAGTATCAACTTGTTCTTCATCTTCTTCAAGCTTCAGCTCTTCATCTGATCTCAACTGGATTCTCTTCACAAGTGTCAACTTGTTCCTCTTCTTCTTCAAACTTCAGCTCCTTCAATAAGCTCCACCTTCAGGCCTAAATCCTAATATCAAGTATCAACTTGGCTCCTTCAGGCTCTCAAAGCATTGAACTCACAAGTGTCAACTTGCTTTCCTCAAGCTTCAGCTTCTTCATTCAATCTTCAATGAATTCCTCTCACAAGTATCAACTTATTCTTCACCTTCAACCTCAGCTCTTTCTTCTCCACAAGTATCAACCTGCTCTTCCTGATCTTCAAGCTTGAGCTCCAAAGGTAGTCTTCAAATACAGAGAAGTAGCAACCTCTAGCATCTTCAGTCTTCTTTAAGCAAGGAACTCCATCCTCTAGCAAGGGAAAATATTCATCTAACAAGAGCAAAGTTTGGATGATTGGTAGCAGAGTGAAGACCAAAGGTCACCACCAAGCATCCTATCATCAAAGAAAGGGACCCTCAAAGGTTCTACCAATTTGCAAAGAGCCACACATCCTACCAAAGGAGGGATGAGATCTTTACAAGGGGACCTTACATCATAGGGAAGAATGGAAGTGATCAACATCTTCCATGTTTATGAAGGAAGAGAATCTATCTAGAAGCTCTGCCTACAAACCCTAATCTCAACACCTAATCAATACTACACCAAAAGGAGGGAAGATCTTCACATCCAAATTTCTTCAAGCACTCCATTGCATCTTCAACTTTCTTTCATCCTCATCCAAGGGTAAAGAGGCAAAACCCTAATCTAAGGGAACTAAAGAAGTCATTCTAGTTGAATTAGTGCATTAGAATCATCTAAAGCCTAGTACCTAAACTAAAATCAAGTTAAAATAGAAAACTACATTGTAAATTCCTACAAAAATTCATAAGGGACCCTAATTCAATCATGAATCTACCATACAAAATTCAGAGGTTGAATCATCCACCAAGTTCTAGATATAAAACCTAAACCATAAGGTACCAACCATAAACCCTAAAAATGGAGCTCTTAAAGTTTCAACCTAAAACTACCACTTACATTCATCACAAAAAAGTGAGAAAAATCTAGGGGGAACATGCATATCTATGCTAGCTACACACAAAAAATCAAGGCAAGAATCATCATCAAATTCAACAAAACAAAGCATCAACCATGATTATTTTAACATCAATTAAAATTCAACAAATGCTAATAAAATCAAAAATGCATGGAATATTAACATTTTTTATCTAAAAAAGAACTAGATTCAATCATGAATCAATGGAAAAAATAATGGAATTATTTGAGTTAATTTTCAATTTTTTATGAATTATTAACTAACCATGAATGAAATGAAAAAAATAAATGAAAATAAAAGAAATTGGAAAAACAAGCGTGGCAAATAACACATATTTCCAGTTCATTATCCAGATTGGGCCAGAAGTGGGGTGTTGATAGCAATCCGCGACTTAAGCCCAAAATAATAATTAAATTAAACGCATCGTTTCGTATCAACCAAAGTCTTCAGACTTCTCAAGTGCATCGTGGCCGTGGATTGCGTTGCCTGAGTCAAGGTCAACCTAAGATCTGATGGCTACCAACTTATCTTCTTCCTTTTGAATTTCTGAAACTTCCTCCACCTGCGCGCGTGAAGGTCACCGCCGGTGACTTTTCTGGTCAGCCTCATCCAACCCTAACTCTCTCTACAGGCCTCCATTCCACATGGTTTCTACATGAATCTTGTCCCAAATTTCACAAGGAATCCACCTATACTACTCAATCATTCTAAAAACTCAAGAATCCAAGAAGAGCAATCTCAACCGAAAATTGCATAAACCCTAAATTGTCACTAATCTTCAAATTAATGATCCAGAAAGCTTCCTACACCAATCTACAACGATTCTAACCTAACAAAACCTATTGATTATGCCTACATTAAGCTGCACGATGAAAAGTACCTACCTGCAAATTCTTGATGAACAGAGTGGTAAAATCTTCAAATCAACCCTCAAGAACTTCCAGATTCCTTCACTAGCATCCAAGGAAGGTTCTGTATGCAAAGAAATGAGTTGAAACTTGGTGGATTCTTGAACCCGATTCTGAGTTGCAAGCTTTAAACTCCAATGGCCAACTCACGATTCTTCCACAGTTTTGCCTTGAATTTGATCTGGAATCAATCACCAACCCTAGAGCAAGCTATTGAGATCAAGAACTTGGATTGAAATGGCTTCAATTGATGTAACCGATTTTGATTTGCAATGTGCAAATTCAAAATGCAATCTCTTTCTTCTCTCTCAATTCTCACCAACCTCTGCTATGAACCACTTTAGAATTATATATAGGACATGAATGAATGATCTAGAAAGTTCTGGATCAATCTAATGAGAAGTTCAATATCTCATGTCAGGGAAAATTCAATCTCATGCTATGTTCATACCAGTTCAGGTTATAGCTTGCATTTGCCCTTCAACCTTGTTCAATTTCTCTCCACATGAGATTCTGAGTGTGTTTGAATGTGCTAGCACCTTGGTTTTGCACTTGTGTGTAGTTTGGAATATGTAACTTAAGTCTCAAGTAATCAAATGCAAATCTTGTATTTTGACCTCAAATGAGAAAATTAATATTGCCAATGTTTTTAAAATGCATTTTACAATCAAAATGACCTATAAGTTTGTCTCATTTGGTCACCAAATGAATTATTTGAATTTTTGACCATTAAATCATTTTAATTCTTCCTTTTTCAAAATTTCTTCCTTTTAAAATCATTTTAAAACCCCATTTTGAGCAACTTTCTAGTTGAACAAAACTTCATTTGAGGCCTCTAAGTTGGTGAAAATGGCCTATGATCACAAATGACCTATAATCACTAAATGTCCAAAATACCCTTGACTTGTCAAAGCCATAACTTGAGTTCTACAAATCCTATCAAGTTCTTCTAGTACTCTCTAGAAATCTAAGAGAATAAATAACAACATTAATGTTGACCAAACGTTCATAGGAATCATCCTTCTTGGGCAAAAGTTTCATGCAAGTTGGGTAACTTTCAAGCTCCAAATTCACATTCCTCAGATGACTTGTAACTTGTCAAAGCCATAACTTGAGTTCTACAAATCCTATCAAGGACTTCTAGCACTAAAATTAAAGCTAAGACCATGCTCTACAACAATCATGTTGGGGGTAAGATGAGATGACAATCACATCTTGAGCTAAATTGCCTTGAAGACAGGGGTCAAACTAGGGGATTTTACACTGTCAAGTCTTAGAAACCCTAGCTTGAGACTTCTCAAACTCTTCAATCATGATGAGTTAACCTTGGAATCATCCTTATCACATCTCAATGCATTAAACCATGATAACATGGCTCTTGAATTAGGTCTCAACCTTCTTCAAATCATCAGTTGACTTAGGGTTGACCCAGTCAAACCCTAGCTGCACCAATCATGGCTGAGGCTCCTTAATCTTGCACAATGACCTGTCTAGGCCTCAAAGTGATCTTCAACACTTCTCATGAGCTATATCAAGACCTCAAGTCCAACTTTATGGCTTCATAATCATCTGATGACTTCCCACAACTCTCAAGTTAGGAGACCTACACTCTTGGTTTCAACCATTCTCTCTGAGGATCTTTGAACTTCTCTGACAAGGATATCAACCCTTGAGCACCTGAATAACCTTCTTAGCTAGCTTCATAGTCTTGTATAGCCCTTTATTGGTAATCATACCTCTTGATCTCCTGCATACATGTCAATGAAATGCAAATGTGAATGAAATGAGACATAAGCTAGGTAAATAAAAGTTGGGCAAATTTTGGGGTGCAACAGTTAGACAGAGCTTCAACTATACCGTTCAACCTTTCCAAATTTTCTTTCAGAGTTGCAACTTCATCACAGAGCACTCTGTTCTCTTGTTCCAACTGATCCATCTTATAGCGTCGACTGGCTCGAGTTGTTATGCTGGTGGTTCAGCTTGTCCTTTGAAGATGGAGCAAGAGTGAGATCCCCCGGAATGCAAAGGATGCTATGCTGATGCAAAATGCGAAATGCGAAAAAAGAAATGTTTCATGGAACTCAAGTATTTATAAACGTCACGGGGTATCCAAAGAAAATTCATTTTTAATTGGATTTCAAATGAATATTCTCATAAGAGCCCCAATATAATAGCTAAATAAAAGCTGAATAAAGCCCTAAGGAATTCCTTCATCGTGCTTGTTGGTTTGTTCCTCAACTGGGATCTTCTTGAAAATAAGCGGTCCATAATCATCTTTTAAGGAGTAATGTGATAGAGAAAAATAAATCCTCTATCCCTTGTTGGAAAATATAGAAGGAAGCCCTTGATTACTTAGATCTTCAATGTTGATGATAGCTTTTTGAAACCTCATTTGATCCTTAATAATAAAGGAAAGTCTCTTATATTTGTCTTTCAAGTTCTCTTCAATCTGAGCTTCTACTTCCTTAGGTCATCCAAGTTAGGACTCTTAGAAGAATATCTCAAAAATATTTTTTATAACCCCTATTGGTTCTATAATGTTTATAAATAAACTCGGGATTCCATGAAACCAATGCAATATGATGCTATATGAGTGCAACAAACACAAGTAAGCACATAAGGACACATAAACAAACAAAAGTCCTAGGTTTGCAACGAGCATGGAGCAAAGGGTATACCCATTCCCGAAGGTTGTGGACTAAAGGTTGTTTGTACCTGCAGAACAAGGTTCTAAGGGGACTCAAAATCATCAGCCCATCTTTTGGATATTATCAATTTCCCAATTACTCGAGGATTAATAATATTCTCAAGAGAACTTCTTTTGAGTGTAGCTTCGCGTAGCACTATTTCGGGAGTACTCCCTCATAGTCCCGCACTACGTCCTAATAAAGGCCAAAGTTGGGTTAAGGTAACTATGGTCCTCAATATCATAGGCTCCAAGGTCGAAAATAGTGAGTGTCTTCACGATTACTCGTTCAACAATACTATTTTGAGAGGGCCTCAATTGAGCGGGATTCTCGATTTAACTTAGTCGAGATTCAACTCCCTATAAGCCTCCTCGAATATATCACCATCCTATCTTAATTTCTCTCAAGTTCGGGTGTAGAACTTTATCTCACCACTCAAGGATAACAATCCCAAAAGAAACACAAGAGAAAGCATATAAACAATTAATCAAGTAGGCAGATATATAAAGCAGTAAACAAATAAAGTATGATAGGGAAACCCACTAGGAGTTCCCCAGTGAAGTCGCCATTTCTGTCGCGGTGAAAATCGGATACCAAACTATTGATTAGTTTGAATCTTTAATTCATTTTGCAAACGAACTTTGATTTGTCCAAAGGAAGGGATAAAGATCGAAATTCCCACAATGCAATGCAAATGCAAGCTAGAGAGTTTTAGGTTCGGGGGTTGGTTAAACTTAGGGAAGGTACTAGCATCCTAAGTTTCTGTAGTACTCTATAGGAACCTCTTGTTTTATGTTTGTTTATTGCTAAGTGTTTATCTGCTTAATGGTTGAAAGATCCTAGTGGTTTATATCTAAGTATACTCGATAAGACATCGTATCTTATGCCTACATATCCTTACGGGAGTGGAATCAGAGTATTTGTAGTTCCCCTAAAGGGTTAGAGGAGTTCTTTGACTGTGGTCAAAGTTCCTACGGGTTTAGGGTAGTTGTTTGATTGATTTTAGGAGAAAAGGTGAGTTGTCATTTTAAGAGAGATTTAACCGCCACAAGGTGTAGAAAAATAGTCTTTGCATCGTCTTAAGAGAAGGGCTCAAGTACTCGGATAGGGATCGACGAGGTACGCCTTGATCTCTCTTAAGGCAAAGTTCCTACGATATTGATTGTATTGATGTGGGGTGGAGATTATATCTCGCTTAAGATGATTAACATCTATTTCTCTATTGTGTTTGAATATTGTATTGATTTGTATGTGTTGTTTGAATTGTTTGTTCTAAGTTGTAAAAGAGTCCTTCATATGGGGTAGGATCTAAATTAGAGATCAACTTGAATGAGATCAAGGATCAAGCGGGAGTATGGTGCAAAATGAGATGCACTACACACAAGTGTTGACTCGTGTGTAGGTTTTTCCTTTGGATGGATGTGATGCGGAAATATAAATACGGTAATGTAAATTGCTGAAGAATAAATTGCGGATAAAGTAAACCATACACAAACGCATGAAAGCGCTGAAGTGTGTGAGAGTGAATGTGTCGTAAAGTGCACAGTTAGATGTTGATTTACGCTATCGGTCGATTTTAAAGCGAGTTGATTTTAAGAAAATAGTTGAATTATACTTATGAGAAAATATATTATTCAGGTGAGATTGATTTTATTTCGAGGAAATGTATTGATTAGATTAACAAATTCGATTTTAAAGGAGATGTTGACTTGATTTTAAGAGAAAAAGTTGTATTGGATTCTTAAATATAAGTCGATTAGTTATTCTTTATAATAAAAGTTGTATTAGTTGATTTGAGTTGATTTATAAAAAAAATGCATTTTTTAGTGAAATTGATTTTAGTAAAAAGTTATATTTTGATTATATTAGCTTTGCGTTATAATAGAAAGTTAAACGGTTAATTGAATTTTAGAGTGTGATTTAGGAAAGATATAAACATATGAGAGGTTCCATTTTTATCTTATGAAAAGGTTTTATTTTTTTTTATAAAAGTTATTTATTAGATTAATTATGAATATGAGTCTTAATATTTGATAAAAAGAGTTTGCTATAAAGGTTACTATCAGAAATTGGTGTCATGGAATTTCCTGTAAGAAAAGAAATTGTTCATTATTAATGGTTTTTTTAGATTACTAATTTTGTTTAGCAAAAAAAATAAATTATAGAATTGTTTTATTATTAAATAAATTAACTTTCAAATAGCATAAATTAAAAAAGGGAAATTGAAATGATTGAGTAAATTATTAAAGGTGAATAGGTTGGGTTATTAAAATAAAATCTAATTAAGAGGTTAATTAAATTAATAAAGAAAAGTTTAATTAAATTAATTAAATAAATGTTAATAAAAAAAGTATTAACTTAATTTTATATAAAAAGGTTTGATTAATTGAAATTAATTAAATGGTGGCTAATTAAGGGGTTTGATTAAGATTAATAATTAATTAATTAAAAGCTGACAGTGGAAATAATGGTGGTTAATTAAGGGTTATTAGTTAATTAAAAGGTTAAAAGGGAGATTAACAGTTAAACAAAGGGATTAGTGGGTGTGGCGTGTGATTAGGTGTGCGCAGGTCTGGAGGGTGTATGGTGGGGACGCGTTATGGAGCGTGCGATAGGATCTGTAGGGGATCATGTGTGTGTGATGTGAGGGTGCATTACATTTATGATGGGCATACACGCACATGATTACAACAGATAACAAACGGAAATAAGCCTAATTCCCAAAAGTCCCCCCCCCCAATTCGTTCGATCCTTTCCGCCATTTCCTCTTTCTCTCGATTCCTTCTACCTTCTTCTCCCGTCTTCGATCGATCCTTCTTGTTTCTCTCCTAGATTTCTTCCTTATTTCAAATCCTACATTCACAAACATAAACGAGTTAAGGAAAATGATGTTAGTGAAAGTGAGACTCACGGTTCAATGTTTTTTCGCAGGACGTTTGGACGACGACGTATTGAGGGCGCGAAAAGGACGATGAGGGTTTCGGAGCGGACGAAGGGCTATTCGTGGATGGAGAACAAACACAAGATAAGTCTTCGTCTTTCTTCCACCTTCCGTCCTCTAGGTCTTTTGGATTTGGGACTTATTTGAGTGTCTGATTTTTGCGAGTGTTTCTGTGTATTCTGAGAGTGGTTGTGTGTCGCTATGATTTTGTTGATATCGTTCTTTTTCTTGTCTTTCTGATGGGGGTTTTATATAGGGTTGCAGGGGACAATGTGAATTGAAGAGTGATGATAGTGTTTCCATTCTGAGCGAAGCATGTTGGAAGGTAACGGTAAGACTTGTTTCTTTGTTCCAAAAGTTTATGTTTTGGGATATCCTGTCCGAGAGTCATTAGGAACCAAATGGAAATGAGTTATGATCTTTCCTTTTCCAGGTTGTCAAATAACTGAACAAATATGGTTTGTTGCAGGCTAATTGGAATGGCTCCCAATTCTGATTTTGGAAATTATGTCACTCGTGATCTCGTGTGGATGTTGTTTTTCTCTTAGGTAAAAATGGATGCTGCTTGCACTTCCTCACGGAGAATAAAATCCATCAATGTTTGGGTTTTTCTGAAATCAACCAGGGGTTAGTTAACTTACTCCCCCTCATGTGATCAAGTTGGTAAGTGCGTAACTGTTCTTAATTTTCTTATCTGATCATCAGTAATGAGTTCTTAGTTCCTCTTTTCAATGCAGCACTACAACCGGGGAAGTTGTCTGTTGGGATAAGCGAGCATAACAAAAGGTCCCGGTGCACGTTGGTTATGATAGCAAGTGCTGAAAAAGCCCTCAAATGTTGATTGCGTTCGAGGTATGACTCTGCTTTCCATTACACACTTGAGTTAAATTCCTCTGTCCGGTTTCGTAAGATGTTTGGACTGGTTTTGCTGGGCAGGAGGCTTGGTTTGAGTCAGCCTGAAGTTGTGGCTACCGAGCGCAACTTCTTTTGAGTTTCAGTTTAGGTTTAATTCTATTATAGCTTCTTTATAATCCAACTTGTAACCGCTTTAAATAACTGATTCATTGGCTTCCTTTACAGATTAAATAAGTCGCCCAGCTAGATAAGCTAACAGCGTGTCGATGGCCATGAACTTATTGGTGCTCCTCTCAATAGGTAATCGAGCTTGCACCCACCTCTCAACCGGATGATAACATAATAAAGCTGCCTTACATTCACGTACCGCAATTATTCTTAATGCAGGATAAGGATGGCTATTCTGGCATTGTAACTCGCGAGTTTCGCTTATAAATTGTAGAAGAAGAAGTCGCTGAGCAGGTGCATTTGGATTCGGAAAGACGGTTGTGGTTGATCTGAAAAAACCATAAGACTGTTACAGGTGGTGAAAGCTAAAGCGCCGTCGTTTTGATAAAATCGGGAGGGAATGCCAAAGGTTAAGCTATTCAGTTGCTCTTGATTTTTTCTTCAAAATTGCTATTTGTTGGAACAACGGTACTAACGGAAACCCTTAATTTGTACTCGAATGGCAGCGTCGGAGTAAGAGTTTGCGAAGTGCTTGGTTGACGGTTTTGGAGATACTTGAAGGAAGAGTGATCGAGAGGCTGCCAGAATCGTATTTCAGATGAATGGCTGCTGAAGTTGGTGCCTTCCAACTCTGCTGCTTGGTTTGATTATGGTGTTTTCGATTCCTTCGTCGGTGCTTCAGATAGACAGGTAGTTAACCGATTTGGTTGTGGAAGGCTCGTTGTTGTAATTGTTGTGGACGCATTTTGATGATGCTGTTGTATCGTTTCTTGTTATGCAGGTTGTTAATTTTTGGCCTTCATGAGGTGCGCCTAGAGTCGACATAACCGTGGCGGTAGTGTGAAGTAGCAACATCAGCTTGAAGATTTTGTAGGTTTGAACTGGTGTTTGAGTTCCTTCCGTTCATCATGAATTGTTGTCGCATTCTGAAGATCTAATAACCATGTTTGTTCTTTCTAATGGAGTGAAGTTCTAGAATTGAAGAACAGAGGCTTGAAATCTACACAACGAGACCGATGATTCTAGAAGCGGAAAAGGTTTAACTGATGAGGTGAGAAGCGGGATGGCATCACTGTTGCTACTGAAGGTAAGGTCTCCAAACATCCCTCCCTATTTTGTCGAGCTTTAGGTTGTCCTCAGTATCAACCTTACTTCCTCTGCAGCATTCTAAACTCCTCTGTTCTGGTTTCTGGTCGAGGTGTTATGTGAATCCATAGCAAACCGTCTTCGTACATACTAAGGTCTTAAGAACAAGGTGTTGTCTATCCTGGGGCACAGGCTGAAAGTATGACTCCGCGCCTATGTCCTTTCACGCCGAATTAATGTTGTGGCTTCAAGAAGGTAAAGAAATATGATAATCATCTTATTGTACATATTGTAGGATTGGCTCATGGTTGTCATGGTGTGTGTGGTTTCATGTATCTCGAGGATTTTGAATTTATAGGTGCAAGAGAAACATCAAAGGCCAAAGTTTTCACTTGCACTCACCAGGACATTCATAGTGTTATTTGTTTCCGTACGGCATCTCCTATTTATTGGTAAGCAAGCTATTACTTCTTGCTGGAATATGTCTTGAGGATGAATGGTTTTGTTGCTTGTTCTGCATCGCAGAGTTTTATTATTATTAGCTTTAACAAATTCTAATGGCGGGTTTTTCTTCAGGACAGATGTATTTCAACTATGAGAGTTTCATTAAACATCTGAGATGCGTCCTTCTGCTGTAGGGCTCGTTTCATGAGCTGTCCGCTGTATCTACCAGCGCCAGCCCCTTTCATGAACCTCATCAATACCGTCTTCTTTCACAACTCTGGCTGTTGGCTTTTTATTTTTTGCAAGAATATCCGAGGAAAGGGTGCAGTTTGAGGGGGGTACTGACCGGTGATCTTTGACGCGTCGGTATGGCATAATTGTTCTGTTATATTATTAGGACTTGACTGTAATGATCAAAAACGAATTCATTTTGGACAGGTGATGGAAGCAAGTTGCCTCCTTTGGAGTTGTGATGGCTTATTGACGAAGATGGACGACGCTCCTGGTCGTGGCATGTTTTTCATGATATTTCTTCATTTCTGATGAACACATGACTTGCAAACAGGCGGCTTTTCAGATTGGGGATGTGCTCCGGTTTAGCAGAAGACTCCGTCAAAACCGAACTTGGTGTCTATGAATGGAGTTGTAATGGCACTGATTTTGTTTGCAGTGGCTGGATATGGACAGTGAGGGGGGTGTCGCACGCGAGTTGCTTCGAAGCTATCGATAGAAGTGTTTGGCTTATGGACTTTTGAGCTGTAGAAATCCACAATTGACTTGGATGCTTTCTTATTGTATTTAGGACTTATGCCAGATAGCTTAGGATGCAGAGTAACTTGATTGTAACAGAATCTTGAGGTTTTCATTTGAAATCTTGATATATGAGCATACTTTGAATTTTAGAAATGAGTGTGATGCCTTGTAATGAATTATCTTGTCTTTAAAGGTCTTTTAACCTCGTATCGTCGAGCTATGGATTATAACTAAAATGTGATGTGGACAACTCACTGCTTTTGAATTTTGAGTTCCATGATGACATACAAATTATCTCTTGCATCATAACTTTGTATTGTTGCTATCTCTTGAGATGGAGCTTTAGAATTGATTTTGTGCAGGGCTTGTATCCATAAAAACACAAATCCTTATTTTGCATACTTGAACTTGATGACCTTGGTCTCAGCATGTAATTTTGGGAACATGCTTTCTATGGCACAAATTATAAAATTATATTCATGGCATAGATGAACTTGGACTCCATCTCCAAAATACCGTAAGACAAGACTTAGAACCATTTGGAAATGTGACATAAAATTAACTTTAAATACTCTTGCCAAAAAAATCCAATTGAAAGCATCCTTCAGATGAACCCTGATAACCTTGGTCAAATTGAACTCGTGGCCTCCTTAATCTTGTCCTCTGGTGATTCTAATTCAAATTCTGGGGAAATCTCTGAGGAGGAAGAACTTTGGAGTATGATAACGGAACTTTAAACGTATGGTCTTCAAATAGACTCTTCTTGATCATGGTGATTTTCCCATGATAAAAGTCGCGCTTACTACCAATGAGAGGATATGATCTGATTTACACTTGCATTTGTCGCATGCACAAAATTGATTAGTCTTACACAAGAGTAAAAGAAAACACGCAAGAAAGCAAACAAGGAGTTGGTGTCTTAAGGTCAAAAATTAGGGTGTGACACATATCCCGACTAAGCTACGAAAGTTATTCTCGAGCTAACTGTCCGGACATCGGCTTCTATCGATTTCTATCATTTCGACCTAAATGGAAACAAGGTTGGAAAAAAACCAAACTCATCCACACACATACACAATCATACACAATGATTAAGATAGTAAGATTTCACACCCTTACCTTAGATTAATCGAAGCCAGAGGATGTTCTTGATGATTCTCCAAGTTTCCTCTTTTTCTCCTCTTTTCTCTTCTTCCTCTTTCTTTCCCTTTCTTTCTCTTCCTTCTTTCTTTCCATTTTCTTTCCACTTCCTCATATATATATATCTTTCCCTTTATTTCTTTCCACTATATTTCCTTTCTCAAAACATCTATCAATCCATTTAAACAATCATCTAATTATTCAAATAATTAGAATAATCCAAATAAATCAATTAATTAACATAATAATTAATTATTGAAAATTGGGATGTTACAACTCTCCCCCACTTTAGGAATTTTTGTCCTCGAAAATGTTACCTCAAAGAACAGAGTTGGATACGACTCCCTCATCTCAATCTCTCAAATCCCACTTTCTCTAGTTGGTTCCCCTAACTGTCTTTACCGAAGAAATCTTCATTATCTCGAAGTTACCTCTTGCTCATCAATCCCTACTAGCAATGTCTCAATAGTCGAATCCTTCCTCACTTGTACACCATCTATCTGAATGAATGCACTTGCACTTCCTCGATTAGGCACATACCACATCATGTAAATTCACAAGCGACAGCGGTAAGACAATCTAACATGACACTTCTCCCACGCTTTCGCTGCACCACTCTGATACTAAGCAACAAAACACGGTGTGTGCTTCCGAGACTTCAAAGCTCGATCAACACCCGTCACCACTGAAACTCTCAGAACACGTCCTTTCTTAGATCTTCTTGATCTTCTCAGTTGTCTCTTACACAATCCTCAGGTCCGAGCACAACACTCTCGCCTGAATCATACCAATACAAAGGAGTCCTACACCTCATACCATACAACGCTTCCGATCCCTATCTGACACAATATTCGACGACACCTCATACAACTTCATCACCTCAGCGATATCCATCTCAACCAGCTCTAACATAGAATGATTAATCCTCATTGGTAGGAAAAAAAAACAATCTAGCCATTCCATCCAAAATCACTCGATTAAAATCATACTCCTCAAATTCTCTGGAAAACCCAACGCAAAATCTATGGGAATACTATCCAATTTCAACTCTGGAATATACAACGGTTACATCAGACCCAACAGTCTCAGACGTTCATTCTTCGACTTTCGACAAGTCTAACCAGCACATACAACTAAACCACTTCTCTCTTCATCTATGGCCATCAAAATAATTTTCTCAAATTCGGTTACATCTTTATAGCACTAGGATGGATACTCCATCTATCACAATAATCTTATTCCACTTAATAATCTCTAGAACACAACTCTATCACGACATCTCATGATACCATTTCCATTAATACGAAAATCAGTCCTTCGACTTAATTCATTAAATTCAACCATCATCATCAGTATATACCAAATCTTAAATCGATGCATCAGCTACCGCGTTGCTCTACCCGAATGGTAATTCAATCCAAAACTATAATCCCTCAGAAGTTCCAATCGTTTTCCTCTGCCTCATATTCAATTCTCCCAATTCAAACCAATACCTTAAGCTCTTGAGATCACCAACTGTTACAAATCTCACACTAACCAATTTGAGCCTCCAACTCAGGCACAAACACAATAACGACCCACTCTAAGTTACTTGTCAAATAATCCCTCTTATATGCTTTAAATTGCCTCTAAGTAATTAAACTTGCTGATGTTGCACTTAACATATCTCCCAATCATACCCCATGGTATTCCACATCTTACTTTCCTTAATAATCACTGAAATTCATTATCCACCTTTATACTCTACTCCACAATCAGTTGCCGTAGCATACACACCAGACACAAGTCTCAAAACTACTCAATCAATTTTAATTCTTTGATCATCTAAACAGACATACCATATGGAGCTCTTAATATCTGACTAGTTTCCGCAACTAAGTCGATCACAACTCCACATCACGTCCTGGCTGTATAACACTTATCTTGTCAGTATAACTCTCAGGCAACCACAATCAAACGGTAAACCGCCAACTTCCTACTTTCATTAATACTCAAAATTTCCATCAAAATTAAACATCTCATCACTGTCCTGCGCCGACTCATCAAAACAATTCTTAAGCACTCGGCTTCACTCAAAACAATTCACTGCACCATGCCATCTAAACTTGAAAAACACATCTATCCCATCCAACACAATCCCAACTACTATCAACAAGAGATTAAGGGTGATCAGTTCCTTAATTTGTCAATAGACAACCGAAATCATGATGGGGTATAAATTATCTTTACCAAACTATAAGAGCATCCAACCACACTGAGCTACAACTCTACACTTGCAGCAACCTGGAGAAGCATAAGTTTCTCCCCCACTTTAATCATTCTCACTCCTTGCAGACAAAGGTTAGACAACCAACACGTCCCGACAGTGTTTCACACACATGTCACATATAAGGGAACAACTAACATTAGACAACTTAGCCGGATGGACCGACCTGCTCTGATACCATTAATGTAACACCCTTCTAACCCCACATGAAAATACATAAATAATCAGAGTAAATTAACATGCTTTCACAAAAGGGCGTCACACATAATTTCGAAACATCAAAACCACCTGTCATGCTTTAAACACTCAAATAAAATAATCATGCTTTTCAAAGTTCACTTTGCATGTAGCAGCAGATTCAGTTTATATTCATAATTCTTTTCACATAGCATTTATGTTCATCTCATAATTAAACAATACTTGGGCACTAAGGCCAACATCACAATATTTCGATACATTTAAAACACAACTTAAAATACATAAAATATCTCTAAAGCAAAAACCCAAACGATCCCAGTGTTACATAACCATAGCATGACTCGACCCAACATGATTAAAATACTAAACGACTGCACCAGCAGAGACCTCGCAACTACTAGCAGTACAACTCCAAGATACCTGCACGATGTCATAAAGGGCATCATTCCAGCAGAAGGGTGAGAAATATTACCATAATAATCAAAGCACATAATCATATATAAATGCGCAAGTACAGAATACATACATTTCACATTTTCTCACCACAATGCATATTAACACAATAACCATGCATATAATATATATCCATAGCATCAAATACACATATTATACTCCTCACCACAATACCTCACATACCCACTAACATACATCGCAAAGCATATATGTATAAAACCAAGCATTTCATCATGCACACATTCACAATTACAATTAATCCTCACGAACATACACGTTATGTTTCACTCATCACGAATCATATAACATACGCCATCATGTTTAATCATCAATTCATTATTCAATATCTTTCTCAATTACTCAATTGCAACCCACAATTCAACAATTTATACTCACATGCATATTTCATATAACACTCATAACCATGCCATGTGACTCACTTAAAACTCACCCAATATCACCAATCCCCTTTTTAGGATTATGGGTACGTCACTTATACCCTACCAGGAATAACACCTCAGTTATTCTACCCCGGTAATTACTCCACTAGGAACGACACATTGCCATTCTACCCCAGTGAGTACAAATCTTTCACATAAACATTATTATCTATATTACTCTCATATTTACCAATCATTACCTATATACATGTACTATTATATTCTCAGGCATTATTCACAATTCATTACATACATTACACTGCATGTATATATATATATATATATATATATATATATATATATATATATATATATATATATATATATATATATATATATATATATATATATATATATATATATATATATATATATATATATATATATATATATATATATATATATATATATATATATATATATATATATATATATATACACACAACTAAGCATACTCATCAATCATGCTTCTACAATTCACATCATTTTCACACAAACATTTATAATTATATTTATTCATACATCTCAATCATTCCATACATCGCAATGTATTCATATAAGTATCTATATATAAATAGAACATCAAGTATATACAATATGCATTCACCAATGTTTACATCAATCCATGTAAACCCACATATATATATACATATCTTCAAGCATACTCACTCATGCCATTATCGAAATTCGCGTTAGTTCACATAAACATACACAATATGTTTATATCATCACCATTTCATATAAACATTCACATACATGTTTATTTCACCAATGCATCATATAAAGATAAATTATTCAACTCATAGAGACCGACTCACGACTCTATGCAGATGCAAATGCAGTACCGACTCAATTCAGCAGGTTCGATTGAAGAACCAAATGGAACCATCGCTCGTTACCGAAGTAACTGCCCGTCGGGCCTATGATGTTCACCCATTTCTCACACCCCACATGGGCACACAATGTTTATGGATTGCTCACACCCCACATGGGCACACAATCCGGTTGCTCACACCCCACAAGAGCACACAATCGTTCTTCAGATTCTATGAGGAATCAAATATAGACCATCGCTCACACCCCACATGGGCACACGATGTCTCTGCAGATCCTACACGGGATCAAATATAACCATCGCTCACACCCCACATGGGCACACGAGGTTCTGCAGATCCTACACGGGATCAAATAACACAAATGCATATCATGATACTTCACATGCAAACATGACTCAATCAACTATAAACCATCGTTCACACCTCACATGGGCACACGAGGTTTCTACAGATCCTACGCGGGATCAATCAACACAAAATGCATACATGTTTACAAACATACTCATGCATCTATCACATTCCACTGCATACATTTATTATGCATTCACAACATATATATCATAATGCAAATATATATATATTCATCATTTATTTCACACCATTCCATACATGGTTCTCATACAAAATGACTCAATCAGTTATAGACCATCATTCACACCCCACATGGGCACACGATGTCTCTGCAGATCCTACACGAGATCAATCAACACAAATTGCATACATATTCGCAAATATATTATCATGCATTCTTCACACATCAACACGTACAATCATCATGCACTCACAATGTGTATTATATTCATCATTCATCACAAATGCCATGCATTTTTATTCAATTCTAAACAATGCATAATTTTCCCAAAGGCCACGATTCAAAATCATATTCATACACTAGGATTCACGCCTTACGGATACCCATAACACAACAATTAATAACACACAAATTATCCTTACGAGACGAGACCGATCGCAATCGGACGCTCTAGCTACTATAAGCTCTTCTCACTCAAAATCATTAATCCCGACTAATCGGTAAAATCGGATAAAAGTTGGCTAAAAATAATATTTCTTTTCACCAAGTTGTAGAACATATTATTAGCTTCAGTTTGATATAAAGAACGTCAAAATACGATAAACGGTGAAAAAGTTATGAATTTTCGAAGTTTGAAAAATAATATTTTCACACTTACAGTGTTAATCGGTTAACGTATATGGTTAACCGGTTAACACCTCCAAAAGCTCAGTTTTTAGGCCCCCAACACTGTGTTAATCGGTTAACGTATATGGTTAACCGATTAACACCTGAAAAACTCAGAAAAACAGCTACAGGTTCGGGCTTGAAAGCCCCCAAAAGTCGCCCGATTAAATAGTTTTCACCCGATTAAATACCTATCTATCCTTACTAATCATATACGGACATTTTAGGGTCATAAAACTCGAATTTTACGACATCCGATTTCCACTCAAAATCTTAACCTCAATTTAACCGAAAATGGTGAAACTCACAATATCACCCGATTTTCACCAAACTAGTTCCAATAATCTTAGTCTAATATATCCCGACTAAGCTACGAAAGTTATTCTCGATTCTAACCGTCCGAACATCGGCTTCTATCGATTTCTATCATTTCGACCTAAATGGAAACAAGGTTGGAAAACAACCAAACTCATCCACACACATACACAATCATACACAATGATTAAAATAGTAAGATTTCACACCCTTACCTTAGATTAATCGAAGCCAGAGGATGTTCTTGATGATTCTCCAAGTTTCCTCTTTTTCTCCTCTTTTCTCTTCTTCCTCTTTCTTTCCCTTTCTTTCTCTTCCTTCTTTCTTTCCTTTTTCTCTCCACTTCCTCATATATATATCTTTCCTTTTATTTCTTTCCACTATATTTCCTTTCTCAAAACATCTATCAATCTATTTAAACAATTATCTAATTATTCAAATAATTAGAATAATCCAAATAAATCAATTAATTAACACAATAATTAATTATTGAAAATTGGGCTGTTACATGTTGTCCTCAACAAAAGGGGGAGAATATGTATCTATATTCTTGAAGGTACTGTCACGGTAATCCAAGTTTATGGATTTTATTAATAGCAAATCTGCAATCAACTAATTAATTATTTAGTTTGATGATGACAATTAAGTGTGTTTAAATTTCTGCATTTTTATGATTTATGTATTTTAAACTCTCTTGTAATTAATAAAGTAATATTTTCCGTTTTGATCATGCTTGATCTATGTGAGTTGTGTGCTTTCATGTTTATCATTCTTTTCTACCATCTTTTTACCGCCTTTTTTATTATACAAAAGGGGGAAAAGAATACTCTCATGAAAACTAGAGTACACCTTATAGTCATGGGAAGGGGAGTTTATCTACTCCAAAGTTTATCTGTTTATTTTCTCTTTTACCATCTCCATGAGATATGTGTTGTCATCAATACAAATTTGAATGCGGATTTATGTGCTTGAAGGTACTGTCAAGGTGGTGAAGTCTTTTATAGCAAAGTTGCAATCAACTAATTAATTATTTGATTTTGATGATGATAACACTTAATATCAAATGATATGTAATGAAGTCCTTATCTATTTAAGATATCTCAAGAGATCAAAGATTCTCATGATTTTTTCATCAAGCTATCCTTCAGAAGATATTCTTGAATATTAATTCATCTCTTTGAAGTTAACATTGTGGTTGTCAAACGACATTCAAGTAAAGACTTTGGTTTCAAGGTTTAGTGATGATTTTTCCATCTCAACTCTCAAATGATTTAACTTGAAGATATCTCAAGCATTATTAATCTTGAAGATTTAAGGTTCTTGTGTGATGCTAAACTCAAAGATAATTATATCAATACTTGAAGTTTCAGGGTTGTGAAAGAGAGACAGTGTGAAAGCACGCTTGGTCATATCCGTCTGAAGTGTCTTATAAAGGCACAAGGGTAATTTTAGAAATACTAACATAAAATCACACACATAACAGAAACCTTAGAGAAGCATATCTGATTTTGTTAAAATCACTTGAATTTTGTTAAGGCCTAGCTAACCTTTTAAGGGATTGTCTGATTAATTTGAAGGCTTTTTAAATTGGATAATCGATTAGACCAAATTATTTAATCAATTATTTTCACTTTGTTGAGTCTAAAACCGAATGAGATAGTCTCTTAATAATTAGTAATTGCTAAATATCCAAAACCTACCATTTGTGCCATATACAATTGATTATTGAGGTGCAATAACCATTTAGCCATGTCCATTATGGCATTCATTTTGCACATGGATTATTTCCAAATTTAAACCATAATTTGGCATATAAATAGAGATCTTGTCTATCATTTCATTTCATTCAGAAAATGGTTCTTGATCCCAATTTCTTAATCACTATTCATTTTCTATAAATCTCTAATTTTTTTCACATATATTTTTCCTTAGTGCTTCGAGACTATTCTTGTGTTTAAGTATGGATCATTGTTTTTGGAAAGGAATTAATTGTAATATACCAAAAGTCTATTACCTATTCAGTAAAATATCCTTCTATAAATATTTGTTTGGTTGGGAACTAAATTAGTAAAAGCTATTGTATGTTTTAAGGGATTGTCTTAGGAAGTTTGTGCTTGGTTCATTAAGATTAGCCATTAAAATCTCCACAACGGTTCCTGAGCTCAGCATGTGTAAAGGCTCTGTTGGTTCAAGAATAGCCGCCATAAAATTTCATCTTGGTTCCTAAGTTCAGCATGGTTTAAAAACTTAGTTGGTTTGAGATTATCCTATATAAATATAATCTCAATTCGAAAGTCAACCAGTGTAAAACCTCAATTCGAATTTGCAAGATAACCGATAAAATTATTAACATTGATTCGAGATTAGCGTGTGGAAAATCAATGTTTGAAGGATGACCAGTCTAATCTCTATTCTTTATTGGTTGGAAGTTAGCCTTTAAATGTTATATCCTTGAAAAAGGCAGGTTTGTAGGCATATCATATTAAAAGCTCTCATGTTAGTGGATACTCTCAAGAAGAATTCTTGAGGACAAGAGTACGTAAAATTATTAGGTCGAACATGTATAAATATTTGGTGTTGTTTTTCTCTCTCTCTCTCTCTCTCTCTCTCTCTCTCTCTCTCTCTCTCTCTCTCTCTCACACACACACACACACACACACACACACACACACACACACACACACACACACACACCCGCACACCCACACTTTAATTTCTTTCCTTTTGTTTTCCATCTATTTTCTTTTTCGGCTACATATTTATCGATTTTTTTGAATGTTTTTAAACTTCAAATGAATTTGATTTTAACCAACACTAAAACAAAATATACATTTCATAACATCATCTTACTACGGTTATTTAGTCAACCATAGTAATATCTCATCTTAGGCACTTTTTTTTTGTTATTTAATAAAATACATATCACCACAATCAAAAATAGCAACCGTAGTTAAAAGTACCCGGAGTGACAGGCTTCGAATCCTAACACCAATAATTTACCATTTTTGTTAAAAAATAGGTGTGTCACTTATAATCTTATATATCTTTTACCACGATAAAAAATAGAAACCATTGTATAATCTACATATATTTCATCATGGCCGTATTTATCAATAGTAGTGAAAAGTATAACCTATGTCTAAGTAGAAGTTCTTTTGTTCAGGTCAGAAAAGTCGTCTCTCTCATAAAATAAAAATCTAGCATCTCTCTCACGCCTTATCTGAATCTCCATGAACGTCTGCATACCATTTATTCACAAAACTCGAACATATCTTCTTCAACTCTTATGAATCATGGAAAGGTGTTACACAAAACACACTTCTTTCACTTCATCTTCACGTTTCAGGTACGTGAAATAGTTTCACCTTTTATGTTAAGATTTTTCATATTTTTGATGTTTTTGTTGGGATATGTTCATGTTTTTGTTAAGTTATGTTGTATGTTGTTGTTTTTGTATAAATCATTGTTGTGAATGTTATTATTTAGATATATTGATATTTTTTCTTAGCTCATATATGTTGATGTTTGTGTTATTATGAATGTTACTTTTTATGTATATTGATGATTTTGTTTAGCTCATATATGATAAAACTTGATAAAGTGGTATGTTATTGTTGATAAAAAATGTATGTTGTTGATTATTTTGTTTTAGTTGATAAAAGTTGTATGCTGTTGTTAAGATATGTTGTTGTTGATAAAAGTTGTATGTTGTTGCTGATTATGTTTTTGTTCATAAAAATTGTATGTTGTTGTCAAGGTATGTTGTTGATGATTTTGCTTTTGTTGTAAAAGTTGTATGTTTTGTTAATAAAAGTTGTATGTTATTGAGGATTTTGTTTTGTTGATAAAAATTATATATATTTGTTTATAAATGTTGTATGTTATTGATGCTTTTTTTTGTTGTAAAATTGTATGTTGTTGATGATGTGTTTGTATAGTATGTTAATGTTTATGTTAATTTTTTATGATATTGATAATGTTATTAATTGTATATTGCAACTAACATGTTCTAGAAGATTAGTTTATTATATCATATGTAGTTTAAATATTTTATCAACCCCTTATTTAATGTATAATGTTTATATTTGAATTAAAAATTAATAATATGAAAAATTGTGTTATGTTAAAAGAACAACTTACACTAATTAATATTTTACGTGCTTTCCTTAACCAATTATTTGTATCTCTCTCTTTGACTGTTAGAATTTAGTATAATACTTCTAGTTATTCAATCAACACTTTATTTTTTACTAGTTTATTTTGCATAGTTAATACTTTGCATAATGAACTAGTAAAAAAGGAAGTGTTTATCAAAAAACTACAAGCATTAAACAAAATTCTAACAATCAAAGAGCAAGATACAGATAATGGGTTGTAGGAAACTCAAAAAAATATTAATTAGTGAAAGTTGTTCTTCTAATATAACTCAATTTGTCATATTATTAATTTCTAAATCATATTTAAAGGTAATATGTTTATCGAAAATTTGATGAAATAAGCATTCCGCATAAGTTATAATTAACTCAAGTGAATATATCAACACAGTTGGTAGTTACGGTGAAAAGTCATATGCTAGGTCTTTCACTACGGTTAAAAGGTTCAATTGTGGTGAAACATTGAAAAATCTCTCAGAATTCTAGAGCTGGTTATCGAACCCCAGACCTCCACATTTTACTATGGTTGCTTTGTACAACTGTAATGATATGTAACACGCTACTGGGTTTTTACTATGATTATCAGCTAAAGGTGGTAAAGAGGGCACATACTACCATGCCCTACATTATCACAGGCCACCTTCCATTGTGTAATACCTCTTAACCATTGTGAAATTTGTATTCCATAGTAGTGCAACGCTTTTTAAACTTTAACATTTCAAACTCTCATCTTATGTATGGAGTCACATGTTTAACACTTTACTTGACTCACAACTATAAATACTACATTTCCTAACAAAATTTTATTGTGGTTAACTCACCAACAAATGTAAAATAACTAGCATTAGGTGCCTTAATTTTAACTTTTAATTAAAAACATAACACTTATTTCCTCGGTTGTGAGAAAAACTGATGGGAAATTTCCCCCAGGGACAAGCTTCGATTTTCAACAACTATAATTTTGTGTTTTATTTATAATTTAAATGGCACATTCCTTTTTATTTTAATATAGAAAATAAATAATCTTCCCTCTAACTTACTTGGAAAAACCTAGGAAAAATGTTACCTTAAATTTATATATAAATCATCACATACTCATTCATTCCAAAAATTTAACACAATTTTCAACCTCCAAACTTTATTTTTCATTAATGTATCCATATTCCTCCTTAAGGCAAAATTTATTTTGTGTTATTATTGTTATTGATTTTATTGGGGCTTATGTTGTTGTTACTGTTGTTGCTGTTGTTTAGTTGTAATTATTTTATTTAGGAATAATTTCTCAATGTTATCATCAAGGAAAATATTCAATTATTTATTGCTTGCCTTGGATGACAATTTTGAAAAACCTAGCCTTTATCATACTTATAATATATTTCATCTCAAAAATAAAATGTTCAATGGTAAGAAGTTGTATTGATATTTCTTACCATTCACCATTTATACTTGTCTGCAATAAAAGTTATCTATTCGTTCGGTTGGGGCTTAAGACCAAGGGAAAAAACACATAAGAGACACGTTTCGATTCCTAAAAACTAATATATTATATTTTTATTTATTTTAAAATGACACCCTTATTTTATTCTATTTATTTATTAAAATTTAAATTAGTTTTTTCCTCTGTTCTAAATTTTAACCGAGAGGAAAACTATTGGCGGCCTTATTTTCCAAAATTATTATGTTATCTCTCATTCACTTTCACTTTTCGAGCCCCAACGAATAGAGCACCTTCTTTATATGCTTCACTAAACCAAACCAAACTCCATCTTCCAAGTTGAATGAAGTAAACAAATAAGGAAGGAAACTCAAATGAAACAAGAATAAGAAAACTAATAACTCATACAAACTTATTTCTTATACTCTCTCATTGTGTTTGTGGTACATAAATAATTTCTCCATAATTGTACAAGTAATTGTGAGGCAAAGCCTCATATGCAAGATATGCTTGTTTCGATGATGTTAAAACTTAGCTTCATAGAAGAGTCGATGTTGGGTGTTATCACCATGTTGCATGAGCATACCTTGTTTCTCATGATTTATTTGCTTGCGTAAAATATCTCAGGTGTTTCGTATAGAGTTGTCAAAAAATGCGTCATATGAGTTAAACTTCATTGGTCTATCATAGGTATCATCTAAGAGAGTCAAAGTATGAAATTAGGCATTTTCTGTAATTTCAGGTCTATGAGTCGACCAAAGCTCTGCTCTGGTCGACTCATGATATGTGTCTAGCTCTTGCATTTTCTTCGGGTTAGCTCTGGTCGACCTACCGATCGACTCATACTGTTGGCATTTTTATTTGTCTAAAAATTCAGGCTATGCATCGACGCATGCCTTGTTCCAGTCGATGCATGGCTGTGTGTTTTGCACAATCTTTTCCTCGGTTAGCTCAGGTCGACCCTGCACTCTGGATGGGTCGACCGCTTGCTGTTTTATGCTAATTTTCTGATTTGTCTATTATTTTTGAAAAGTGGTTTTATCAGTTATAACAGTTTTATCCGTTATAAATATTCAGTTGCTCTTTTCATCTCACATCATTAAGATAGAGAAAAATAAGAAAAGTGAAATAGGTGTCAATTCAGTTCTGATCATCTTCATCTTCTTCATAGCATACCACAAAAATCACGCACAATAATCTTTGTTGTGCATTATGCATTGTAAAGGTGATAACGTTTGAAGCCGCTGATTGGGTAATCCGGTTCGGGTTGAGGAATTGACAGGTTTTCTTGAATAAAACCTTTAGGGTTTTTTCCTCCAAGATTCTCTGAATTTGGGGGTTTTTGCACGATTCTTCTCAGCACATATTCAGCCGAGTGAAGGTAATCGAGGAGCGGTGGGTTCTGTCGATTTAGTAACGGTAAACGGAGGATTGTGAAGGAGAGTTTCGGGTTCGACACGCGAGCGATTGAAATCAGCCGAGCTAGGTTTTGAAGACGAAAGTTGTTCAAACATAGAGCTGTAATCGGAGGTTTATTCACAAGCTGTCGAAGGACTTGATTCGACTCGAATCAAGGGGCAAGAGGCGATAACATCTACAACAAAAAAGGTGTTCGTTTGTTTGATTGCTATTCAATTCTTGTATATACATTTCTACAACAAGTTAAATTTATATTATAAGGTCTCAATTCTATTGTTAGAATTGAGGGCAGACGTACCCCGAAGTGAGGACGACGGAGGAACTGCCTCAATAAATCGCTGCGTCTTTTGCCTTACATTTTACATTGCTTAATATTTGTGGATTTTAGTGCAAATAATTATATCAATCTAGGACCGATTTGAGTAGTGCTAAACTGATTTTAAATCTAGTACAATCATTGATTGTACGAGGAAACTTGAGCTACTCACTCAAAGCAGAACTCACTTGTAGTGCTCTACACGCCAAGTGTTTGATAAATTGTCTGAACCAAAAGCATTGTGTGCTGCCAATTTATTGTGGTAATATTTTAAGGCATTAGAACTAGTCATACCACATTGTGAGCTAAATCAAATTGATAGTGTGACTAGCGTAGTGATTCTCATTACTCGTTATCGGATTCCATAGGCTTGACACATATCCGGTTTTCTAGTAACCGTTCGTTATAGATGGTATAGTTCCTCGACCGCTTCCACAAACTAAACAATTTTTAAAAACCAATTTTATTGGTAGCGCCGACTCTTTTTAAGCAAGCGATCTATTCAATCCCCCTTCTTGATCCACACTATCGTCTAACAGTAATGTTATTGTTGTTTTTGTTGTTTTAACACATTTAAGATTTAACGTTATTGTTGTTTTTAGACTGTGGATTTAATGTTATTGTTGTTGTTGTTCTTATTGTTGTTGTTATTATTATTGTTGTTGATGTTGATGTTATTTGTTTGTTTGTTTTTTGTTGTTGTTGTTGTTTTGTTGAGATTGAAGGTTTAATGTTATTTTTGTTTGTTGAGATCGAATCTTCATTGTTGTTGTTGTGTTTATTTGTGTCAGATTTTGATTTTAGTTTGAGAACGTATGTAATTCTGAATCATAGTTGGATTAAAGATGATAAATTAAGTTATGAGTGTGAGAATGAAGTACTTTAATTTCTTGAATTCGCTGAAAGAAACCTTCTCGACAATAAATGAATTTTTTATTGGTATTGTAAAAAATGCGAGAATAAAAAAAATTGAATGAAAGAAATATTCAACCATCAAGGTTGTGATAAAATTTGTAAAAATTATACGACATGGGTGTGACATGGTGAAGTGACAAAAAAACAAATTGTGTCATATAATATTGAAGTTTATGAAGATATGATTCATTATATTAGAGGAGATACTTTTATGAGAATCCATGTGTATGATACTTTACATCATGACCAAGAAGAGATTTTATTTTCGGGATGCAAAAATCTTACACGATTTTCAATTGTGTTATGAGTGTTTAATATGAAGTAAAAAAGTGGTTTGACGGATAAAAGTTTCACTGAATTGCTTGAATTATTGAAAGACCTGCTTCTAAAAGGAAACACATTGTCGAACCGTAATTATAAGGCCATGAAGATATTGTTTTAAATGGGTTTGGACTATGTCAAAATGCATGTATGTCATGATTATTGCATATTATACAAGAATGAGTATGAAAAAATTGAATCAGTGCCTGAGGTGTAAGGAGTTGTGCTATAAGCTGAAGGACAATGGTGTTTTATGATGATGATGGTGTGAGAAAAAAGGGTCCTTTTGCCAAGGTGATGCAGTACCTGTCAATAATTCCAAGGTTCACGAGACTATTTGCTAAAGTTAATTACATAAATAATATTAGATAGCATGCATATGAAATAAAATGTAATGGAAAATTTTGCATATAGCTTTGCTTTGCAATTGAAGAAAATCAATTCATTGTTTCAAGATTTTGGCCACGAGCAAAAAAACCAAGGGCTTGGAATTGCCACTGATGAAATGAGCCTATTTGGTAATCTGAGTACTAGCCATACTTCATGGCATATTCTTCTAATAACTTACAAGCTATCTTTGTGGTTATACATGAAGCGTAAATATATGATGTTGTCTATGATGATTTTAGATCCAAAATAACTAGGAAACAATATAGATGTTTATCTAAGGCCATTGATTTAATATTTGACATTTTTTGGGATGAAGGCGTTGATGTAGTTGATGCGTATTCAAGTGAAATTTTTTAAATGTGAGTCATGTTGTTTTTCACAATCAATGGTCATTTAGCATACAATAATTTGTCTCGTTACAATGTTTAGGGACATAAAGTGTGTCCAAAATGTGAAGTTGATACATGCTTCCACAAACTAAAGAATGAAAAAAAAAAAACGGTTTACCTTGGGCTTCGAGAATTTCTAAGAGCCGATCATCCATATCATAGATTGCGAAGGCCTTTAATGGTGTGCATGAGTTTG
>OZ012741.1:79446910-79476519 GCA_963859935.3 Lathyrus sativus
CATCATATTCTTCCTCTGGTAAAAACTACTCTAACATCCATTATTTCATTTTTGCCTCTGAACGACAAGTTTATCTTACCAGACAACAGTAGTACTATTTAACCTGATCACCACCATATTAACTTGCTTGTTCTTAGGAACACCCATAACATCGAAGAACCTGTCAACATCGATATGCCAATCTTGAAACTCCTCCACTTTAATCGTTTCATAGAATGATGGAATATCAGCCTTCACTCGATAATCAAGGTTATGTCGATTCCTAGGATCAAATACCTCTTCCTTGTAGTATTTTTCTTCTTCAGAACTCAAATTTTTGCAATAACAACACGGTGAATATTGATAACCCGCGGAAACCTAACTTGTTTTCTTCAAATGTCTCTTTGTTGATTTCCATTGTTGTTGGCGTTGTTCACTTGATTTTCTAAATTCTCCATCTATTCAGGTAAAGCTGTTAGACCCGCGGTAGTTCCCTCAAGAATTGCTCTAGTTACTGGTTGATCTCCCATGGTTGATTAAGTTACAAAAAGAAACAGGAGAAAACCTGCTATGATTCCACCTGAAACAGTCATAAAGATTATGGATTGTCAAGCACTAAACTAGAATGAGAACACATGATTTCAAGCGCAAAACCTGTTAGATAAACGTTGAAATCCACCAAATAAATAAACTATTGAATTTTTATTAAATCAACGATAATCCTGACAATCACTCCCAAGAGTGTTTAAATACATAAAAGAAACCCTAATAGGCTTAAAGAGACCTTAATGGACTTTTAATCCAAAACAGAAATAAAACGGAAAATTGCATAAAATATTAAAATGCTTTCCTACGCGTGATTTCTTCTTCGATACATGTATTCAACCTTCCTACATTAAAGAAGAAGAAGAAGATATAAATGACACATAAAACACAAATATTGGATTGAGAAATGGAAGAAGAAGAAGAAGGAGAATAAACACTTTAGTACAATATTAATGCATGTATGGTTGGTTAAAAATTTCTAACTCATTTCTTATTAAAAAAAAAGAAATTTTCAATATGAAAGAGTTATGTAAAAATATCTGTCAGTTGTTTAGATGAAGCACAAACTAAATTAGGCGATCCCTTTTTTTGACATGATCCTTAATGAAATGGTGCCTAATGTCAATGTGTTTCTTCCAAGAGTGAAGTGTCATATTTTTAGTGAGGTCTATGGCGATAGTTTTGTCTCATTTTATTAGGCTAGTTCCGAGATTGACTTTGTAATCACTTGATTAATGTTTCATTCTGATAACTTGCGCACAATAGCTATATGCAATGACATATGATGCTTTAGGTGTGAATGATACAACATTTGATTGTTTCTTACTATGTTAAGAGACAAGTGAATTCCAAAGCAAATGACACATACCTCTAATACTTTTCCGATCCAATTTACAAGCAATGAAATCGAAATCAGAGCATCCAACTAAAACACAATAATTCTTTTTGAAAGTACCATAAACCCATAAGTGGTGTGTTAGTGAGGTACCTCATAATGAGTTTGACGCAGAGTGGTGTAACTCTTTGGTTTTTTCTTGAAAATGTGCACATAGACAAACAACAAACGTAATATCAGGACTAAATGTTGTAAGGTAAAGAAATGAACCGATTATATCCCAATATTTCTCTTTTAAATTGTTTTTCCTCCTTTGTCCTTATCCAAACGTCACAAAGTACTCATTGGAGTGGAGATTGATTTTGCTTTCCCTATACTAAATCTTTTTAATAATTCTACGATATTTAGCTTAATTGATGAATTTATAACCCACAAATGACATGGAGAAATTAAACAAATCATCCTCTAATGGTGCTGATGTCATTTTGGTATCACAAGGTATCAAGCTAGAAACTTTAGGTGGAATGAAAAAGAGGACCTTATTGCAAAATCTTTTAGTTTAATACAGTTGTTTACAAATAATGATTTGCTGAATTTCCAATCCTACCAAAAAAAATGTCAAGTGCCTTTGAAAAATATTTTAAAAAAATTAATTTACATATTATTTGGTGACTCAAATGTCAAGAAAATACAAAACTAACGAATCTTTATATTACAAGATTGAAATCTATTTTTCTTAAAAGATAAATAAGAATTCACTCATATAACAATATACAAAATTGATATTAATCCTATAAATAATCATTACTTTTTAAATTATTTTAATTACCCTCAAACAAGGATACAAAACTGACGCATCATGAAAATTGAAGGTGACAAACAAAATCTTATGATATGTTAAATATTGAACTAAAAAAAGCTCAATTTTAAAATAAAATAAAAATAATAAATTATTTTGATCAAAATAGAAGATCAAAAATATATTTAAATCTTTATGTTTAATTTACTATATTTGAAATTAGAAATGTTTGATGAAAATATACTATATCATATTGAAGAGAAATTATGTAGGCGTTTATTTATAGTAAAGTATGAAAAATCTTCAAATTGAGTGGAGAATTAAATATTCAATTCACACAAACTGGATATATGGCACCCTGGCTTGTTGCCTTGTCTTAATTTATTTAAATATAAAATAATAATAATCATTATGATTTTTGCTAGAAATATATTTTCTTTAGTTCTAGTGAGTATAACAATTTATTAAAACTCATGATTGAGAATCGACAAAAGATTGAGAAATTGGTCCACCTAATTTGGTGATAGAGGCATCTTTGAGGGTCCATGCCAACTACCAATTAGTAAACAATAAGTTGTATTTTATCCTTCTATCAATCTTGCATGACATGTTTAATTTACAAAAATAATGATTATGTCGATTATCCAAGAAATTTCAATGACACGTAAGAGTCAAAGCTATACCTATTTCCTTTTAATTTATCACCAACTATGTATCATCAATATCATCATGTATGAAGAAGAAAGAGAATTATATTTATTCTCTTATTATCCAAGAAAAAAAACATTATTAATATTATCTTGATGGGGAACTTTGGTAAGAAACTAAAATGAGTATCTAATATACAAGATCGTTGTTGTGATAATGGAGTGAAAAAAAAGTTCAAAGGAGAGGTTATAACAAGAGGTAGATGGGATACATTTCTAAAAGGGGGAGGGAACAATAAAGAAGTTGGGGAAAGAGAATGTTTTTGTTTTGTTTTTCGACAGATTTAAGATGGAAGATATATTCATCTTATTTGTAACCTATGGAGCGTTGAAAGAAGTGGTTATTCCTCAGAAGAGGAATAAGTTTGAGAAGCATTTTGGGTTTGCAAGGTTTTTAGATGTTCCTGATGCGAGATTGTTGGCGTTGAAACTGGATAATATCTTTATTGATGACTTGAAAGTCCATGCTAATATCCCGAGGTTTGAAAGAGGTGAAATAATAAGCAAAGGAAGACAGGAAAATGGACCGAGGAGAGACGATAATTTGGCGAACAATGAAGTTTCATTCAGAAGACAAGGGATTAAAAAGGGCAGAGTAGGGAACAGGTCTTTCGCAGAAGTTGTTAACAATTGTAAACGGGAGGTTATTGGTAGATAGGTTTCCACAACACTAAAGTTTCAGATAGAAGAATCGGAGCTGAGCAGATTCAAAGGGGCCTTTTGTTGGAGTAGTTAATGAACTAGGGATGACATACAACATTCAAACTAGTTTTGAGATAGAAGGTTATTTTTCAATTAAAGCTACTCCATTAGGGGCCAATATGTGTTTGTTAGAGGAAAGAGATGAAGGAGAAATCAGAGATTTAATTCGGGAAGCTGAATCTTGAAGGAAACAATGGTTCAAGGAGATTAGAGAATGAAGGGGGGAAGATGTGGATAAAGAAAGATTTACCTGGCTCAAATGTTTTGGCATTCCGTGTCATGCTTGGAGTTTTGCCTTCTTTGAATTATTGGCAAAGACGGTGGGTACGTATATGTGTGTAGACGAGAATACGTTCAATGGGAAATGTATGGATGTGGCAAGGATTTTGGTTCGTACTAATTGTGCTTTGGTGATTAATGAGATCTTCAAAGCTCATATTAATGAAGTAGTTTTAAGCATTAAGATGATGGAGGATGGTCATGGACCTTTGCGTATATCCATCAAAAATCTTGATAAGAAGAAGGCTTTTGATTCCTCTTCCTCGGGTTCAGAAAGCTCATGGAGTAGATTCAATAAGGAGGAAGATGATGAAGATTGGAACTTGGAGCAGAGAGATGAATGCCTAGTTACAGGAAGAGACTCTGGTTCATTCACTACTAAACCAGTTCAGGACTCGTTGGGCAAGGAAACAGAGATAGGTTTGGTAGCTAACACGTTATCGAAGGAAAAAGTAATTACATATATAGTAGCTTCAGTGCAGATTTTCTCGAATTTCGATGCGGCTATTATAACCTCTAAGGAGGCTTCTAAGGAGGTGGCAACCCCTAAGGTGGTAGAGGTTGTAGAGAATGATGGGATAGCAGCTGAACCTTTATCCTTAGAAAAGGTGACAAATACTGATCTATAATAGAGGACAAACGAGGATAAATTAAAAGTAAGTTTTTGTCACAAGTTGAAATGGACAAAAGTTAGAAAGATGGTGGAGTTAAGTGGGCCACTGCGTTTTAAAAAATGCAGCTCCAAACCTAAGAAAAGGAGTTTGGGTCGGGCTTTTGTTATTCGTTTCTGATGGGTCTGATGACCCAATTGAACAATTTTTACAGCCTTCTTTTTTTGCAGCATTGATTTCTAGGGATTATTTTTTTCCATCCAGTTCTAATCCCAACCATAATTATGGGGAGATAGATGTTCTTTCAGCAGGTGCAATTTTATGTTGTGATCCATTGTCAGATTCAGATGTCCAAATGTGCAACTTGAAATTTATGGCTGATTTAGAAACTAATGGGAAATAAAGTGTGGAAAGAAATTCAAAAATTGGGAATCATGGCTAAGGATGGATGCAAGGACTTTTCTTCTGTGATTAACAAGTTGGAAGCTAAAGATAAAGGTTTACGTAAATGAAAAAAGGCGACAAATATTAGGGATCCATGATAGTGGGATCTCTTAACATCAAAGGGGGATGCAGTTCGTCCAAGAGAAAGAGGATCAATAGCCTTATTAAATCAGGTAATGCTAATTTATTTTTTATTCAAGAATCTAAGTTAAAATTAGTAGATGCAAATCTTGTTAAGGAGTTGTGGAGAAACAAAGAGGTGGGGTGGTCTTATTGTAGTTCTATTAGTTTTTTTGGTGGTATTATTTCCTTGTGGAATGAATCTATCTTCAGACATGTGTTCTCTTTCAAAGGGGAAGGTTTTCTAGGGGTTAAATTTAAGTGGAAGGAAGATTACTATTATATGGTGAATGTGTACACTGGCTGCTCTTTGTCTTCCAAACGAAAGTTGTGGGCGGAGTTGGATCATTGCAAACAAAAAATGGTTAGATGGTATCTGAATTATAGGAGATGACTTCAACGCAACATCATATGTTTCCGAAAGAAAGGGAGTCAATTACTTGAACAAATCCTTGGAGATAGGAGAATTCTCATATTGATTCTCTGGGTTTGGTTGATCTTCCAGTATGGGAAATCAATTTACGTGGTTCAGTGAAGATGGAAAAACCATGAGTAGATTGGATAGATTTTTAGTTGACTCTTCTTTTGTTGATATATGGGGAATGATAGGGAAATCTATTGGGAAGAAGGATATCTCTAATCATTGCCTGATTTGGATGAAGATTCTTGTTAGAGATTGGGGGCCAAAACCAATGATTGTTGGTTTGAGAATCCCAAGTTTCTCAAATTTGTGGAGGATAAATGGTTGAGTTATAATGTGAAAGGGAGGAGCGATTTTATTCTTAAATAGAAAATGAAGCTGATGAGAGGTGATTTAAAAGGTTGGAATAAGGAAGTCTTTGGGTGGTATGATCTCATGGTGGAGAAGGAAATGGATATCATTAATAAGGTAGACCAAGCTTTACATTCAGTTACCAATGGAGAGATGACAGAACTAGTGAAGAAGAGACTTAAGGCTTGCAGGGAGTTTTGGCATAAGCTCCACATCAAAGATAATATGAATGTTCAAAAGTCTAGGATCAAGTGGAATAGGGAAGGGGATACTAATTCGAAGTACTTTCATAACTTGGTTAAAGGGAGATCCAGAAGCAACTTTATAAGCTCTGTTAACATTGCAACAGGCTTGGTTGATTCGGTTACTGATGTGAAACATGCAGTGAGGGAGTTTTTCTTAGAGAAATACACATAAACTTCCTATGATAGACCAGTTTTTGAAGGGATTTCTCTTAAAAAATTGTCTAAGGAAGATGCAGACTTTTTGGAAGCTCTTTTTTCAGAAGAAAAAGTTAGGGCAGCAATTTGGAGTTGTGAGGGAACCAAGAGTCCATGACTGGACGATTATAATTTTGTTTTTATAAAGAAATGTTGTTACTTTATGAAGTCTGATTTTGTAACTTTTGTGAAGGATTTTCATCAACTTTCTTTCTTGCCGAAAGCTGTAAGTTCTTCTTTCATGACACTTTTTCCTAAAGTAGCTACTCTAATTGGCCTTAGAAATTACAGGCCTATTTGTCTTGTGGGTAGTTTATACAAAATCATTGTTAAACTTCTCGCGGGTAGGATCAAAAAGGTAATTGGAGGTTTAATTTCTCACAAACAATCTGCTTTTTTAAAGGGTAGAAACCTGATGGATGGAGTAGTGATAGCTAATAAAGTGATTAATCAAGCTATTAGAGAGAATAAGGAGTGCGTTTTATTCAAGGTTGATATCGAAAAAGCTTATGATTGTGTGAATTAAGAGTTTCTTAGGTTTTTGATGACAAAGATGGGGTTTGTTAAGGTTTGGATGAAATGGATGGACACATGTATTTTTTCAGGATATTTATCGATCCTAGTCAATGGAAGCCCTACGAAGGATTTTGAGATTAAGAGGGGTTTGATGCAGCGAGATCTATTATCTTCGTTTCTTTTTATGATAATGGCAGATGGATTAACTAAATTGGTTTAAAAAGCATCTCTCATTGGAGAATTTAGAGGTTTCAAAGTGAATGACGATGTCAAGGTGGATGTCATTCAGTTCGCAAATGATACCTTAATGGTGAGAGAGGGTGGATGGAAGAATATATAGAGTTTAAAGGCTATTTTGAGGGGATTCAAGCTTTTGTCGAGTCTTGGAGTTAACTTTCACAAAAGCAGGCTTGTAGGAGTGAATGTTAGTCCTCATTTTTAATGGTTGTTGCTAATTTCCTTGGGTGTACAATTGAATCTTCAGCGTTTAACTTTCTGGGCATTTCGATTGGATGTAATCCTAGGAGAATTAGTACTTGGAAGCCGATAATCCAGAAGTTCGATAACAAGCTTGCTAACTGGAAAGGTCGAATAGTGAGTATGGCAGGTAGAATCACTTTGATAAACTTTATTCTTACTTCATTTTCTATCTTCTTATTTTCTTTCTACAAAGCTCTTGTAGCTGTTTGGAACAAGATTGACAACATTAGAAGAAGATTCCTTTGGGGTAGTAAATAGGGCAACTTAAAGATTCATCAGATAAAGTGGGAGTTAGTTTGTAGGGATAAAGCAAATGAAGGGTTGGGTATTAAAATCATCAAATATTTCAATTTAATGTTGTTATCGAAAGGGAAATGGAGAATATTGAGTGAAAAGACGACTTTATGGAAGAAGGTTCTTAATGCCCGTTACGGTAATGTGGAACACTTGGTTTTGGTGGATAATTACAACTTTTGCTATTCGTCATCAATATGGTGGAGAGACATATTGAAGAGTGGTATCTCTTTAAAGCTAGGAGATTTCAAAATTTCAAAATCCTTGAATTTTGTACTTGGTAAGGGAGAAAATGTGCCTTTTTGGTCAGCTAATTGGATTGGGCAGGAGTCTCTAGCAGGGCTATTCCAGGATTTGTACCAGCTTAGCAACAGGAAGAATTCTATGGTCAAGGATATGGGTATGTGGATTGAAGATCAATGGATTTCGATGATCTTTGTTTACCTGCTTAGGGTCAGCCGAATTTAAGCATCAAAACTTTTCTGCTACACCAGTTCTTAGAGGGTATCAAACTGCATCGAGTACAGAAGGATAAAATCTGTTGGTTGGATGACGAAGTAATGTGTTATTAGGTTAGAGATGCTTATAATCTTATGCAGAAGGATTCTGATAGAATTAACTTGCAGCAAGATAAAAAGTTGGCTTTCAAGTGGTTATGGAATATTAAGGTTCCTGCAAAATTTAAGACTTTTGGTTGGAAATTAATGTGGAACTGTCTTCCTACAGTAGATGTGTTAAGTAAGAGAGGAGTCTAGGTGATTTCGTTGTGTCGCTTTTGTAACGTGGTTGATGAAGAGCTTTATCATATCCTTTTTTTGTGCAATTTTTCTACTTTGTAAGGGTTATAATACCCCTTGTATTTTAGTTTTCTTAATTCAATTGCCTTTAAAAAATATTATCTTGATGGAAGTTCGGATGGTGTGAACTCTAACTCAAATTCTAAAGGTTTGTTTTTAGCTTCTCAAACACTTTCTTTTTTGTCTAATTTATTTATCTTGTTGTTCTGGTGTTGGCATGGATTTTTCTTTTTGTTGAATTTTTTTAATTTTATTTTTGATAGTCATTTAGACACTTTTTGTGTTTTGGAATTATTTATATTTTAATGGTTTATATATATTTTATTAATATATTATTTTTTCTTTAGTGTGAAACGATGCTGAAGAAAATAGAGTATGATCAATTTCTTGATCAACAAGAAAATAACAAGGTAAAGGATAAGAGAGAAGGGAAGAGAAAGACAATTTAAAGTGGTTAAAAATTGGATTCTTGATTCAATTACACATTAGAGAATAATATTTACAATTAAATCTTAACCACACCACTTTCTCCTTCTAATTAGGATTATCAGATATTGATGGAGAAGTGAGAACTAATATGCTATTTATAAGAAAACTAAACTCTAGCTTTCAACTAACATACTAAACAATTGACCTAACATACTGGCCCAATTCAACATGTTAACACAGCAAGCTAACATAATTCATCCATGGCTTTCAGCCATTTAGTCTTGTTTCGACTCCTCATAACTTTCTTATAGTCTATAGGTTCTTTATCCATAACCTCATTTGCAGAGATTAAGGCATAATCTATGAGATCTGCATAACTAAGTCTCTAAGGTGGCTATATTACTCTTCTCAACCTGTTTCGTGCCAGTAGGTAGTCATTATCCGTCTCTTCATCTTCATTAACAACTTGTGCTTATTCTTCGACTTCATCTGAGTCATACAATTCAATATCACTATGCTCCACCTCAACAAGAAGTTCTTCCTATTCCAGCTCTTCTGTAGAGATCTTCGTACTTCCACCAACGTCATCGATTTTCTTGAAAGTCATCTCAACTTCATTAATAACTACATCTTGACTTATAAGACACCTCCTGTGATCTGTAGGTACCATAACCTATAAGCTTTTACTCTTTCAGGATATCCAAGGAACATACATCTCAAAGCTCTAGGTTCGGATTTGTCTTGCCTAATATGAGCATATGCTACACATCTAAATACTCTAAGTTTGTCGAGGTATGGTGGATAATCTGACCAAACTTCTTCAGGTGTCTTCATCCCTAAGGCAGTCAAAGGACACTTATTTATCAGGTATACTGCAATCGCAACAACCTCGACCCAAAACATCTTCTTTAATCCAACACTAACCAGTATGCATCTAACTCTTTCTAGAATGGTTTAATTAAACCTTTCAGTCAAACCATTTTGTTGGGGAGTACCTGTAGTAGTTTTATGCCTTGTAATACCAGACGCAACATAATAGCTGTCGAAAGCCTCATTGAAAAATTCCAGACCATTGTCGGTACTCAACCCCTCGACCTTCCCGCCAATTTGGTTTTTGACCAGAGTCTTCCAACTTTTGAAATTTTCAAAAGTTTCATCCTTAGATTTCTGAATGAATACCCACAACTTTTGTGAGTAATCATCAACTATGGATAGAAAATATCTTACACCTGAGTGTGAGGGATTCCTTGCAAGCCCCAAAGATCAGCATGAATACAATCAAGGGATCCATGTGTTCTTTGTTTACCTTTGTTAAACTTCACCCTACAGGATTTACCAAATACACAAGGTTTACAAAATTCAGTTTTTCGACCTTATCACCACATATTAGATTTTATTTTGAAAATTAGACTAAGCCTCTTTCACTGACATGGCCAAGTCTCTTGTGCCATAGCTCAGTCTTCGACACAAGTTTTGCGGATGCCACATATGCTAAACCAAATAAAACCTCAGCCTCAAGGATATACAAGCCTTGTTTCTTCACACCTCTCAAGACTTCCTTCGTCCCCTTCATTATCCTTAGGATACTTTGATCTCCTTTAAAAACATATCTTTTATTGTAGAGTTCACCAAGAGAGATCAAATTTCTCTTAAGTTCAGGTACATACCTAACATCAGTCAATAGCCTTATTGACTCATCATGGAGCTTGAATCTCACAGATCCAATACCTGCGATTTTGCAAGCTTTTTTGTTTCCCAACAACATTGACCCACCATCTTGATCACATAATTCCTCAAACAAGTCTTTGTTTGGAGTTATGTACCAAGTACAACCTGAATCCATAATCCACTCCTTGCTAGAGTCGCTGCTTGAAACCACCAGGATATCAGATAATTCATAACCATCTTGCACATTAATGGATGCATTACCATTATCATTTCCACTATGATTATTAAACTGATTAGGGCACATCTTTCTTGTATGACCATCCTTCTTACAATGATAACACCTAATAGTAGGAGCATTTCCATCATAAGAATTTTGTAGAACTTTACCTTTCTTCTTCTCAAACCTACCATCTTTCTTCAAGAATTTCCCCTTAACAAATAAACCTTCACCAACAGAAGATGACTTGTGCTCCTTTCGTTCATTCAAATCCTTAGAGTACAAGGCTGATTGAACTTCTTCAAACTTTAACGCATCTCTTTCATACAAGAAAGTTTCTTTGAAATGAGCAAAAGACTTAGGTAAAGCACACAATAGCAATAATGCTTGATCTTTATCATCAAACTTGACCTCAACATTTTCAAGATCAAGAATCAACTTGTTGAACATATCTAGATGCACAACCAAGACTTTGTCTTCACCCATCTGGAATGAATACAAAGCTTGCTTAAAGTAGAGGTAATTGATAAAATAATTGGTCATATACAAACCATCGAGTTTGCTCCACTCACCCGCTACAGTTTTTCCTTTGAAACTTGTCGAAGAACCTTATCACCAAGGCTTAATATGATGGAGTTATGGGCTTTCTCGATCATCGTCGTCTTTTCCTTCTCCGTTAGGGAAACATCCATCTTCTTTGATCCTTTCAACGCTTCTAACAAATCCTGCTGAACCACTAGGGCTTGCATCTTCAAGCGCCACAAACCAAATCATTCACATCGGTTAATTTCTCAATCTCATACTTTGTTAACGACATCTTCTCCTCCACACTCACTGCTGTTGCACCCCAAAATTTGCCCAACAGTTCTTTACCTAGCTTATGTTTCATTTCATTCACATTAGCATCATCATTTGCATTTCATTGACATGTGTGCAGGAGATCAAGAGGTATGAGTACCAATCAAGATCTATACAAGAGTTTGAAGCTATCTAAGAAGCCTATTCAAGTGTCCAAGGGTTGATATCCTTGTCAGAGAAGTCAAAAGATCCCCAGAAAGAGTGGTTGAAACCAAGGTTGTGTGCCTCCTAACTTGAGAGTTGTGGGAGCTCCTCAGATGATTCTGAAGCCAAGAATGTGGACTTGAAGCCTTGAGAGAGCTCATGAGAAGGTTTGAATATCACTTAGAAGCCTGGACAGGTCATTGTGTAGGATTAAGAAGCCTCAGCCATGAATGGTGTAAGTAGGGTTTGACTAGGTCAACCCTAGGTCAACTGATGATTTGAACAAGGTTGAGACCTAATTCAAGGGCCATGTGATCATGGATTGACACATTGAGATGTTATAAGGATGATTCCAAGGTCAACTCATCATGATTGAAGAGTTTGAGAAGTCTCAAGCTAGGGTTTCTAAGGCTTGACAGTGTAAAATCCCCTAGTTTGACCCCTATCTCCAAGGCAGTTTAGCCCAAGATGTGATTGTCATCTCATCTTGCCCCCAACATGAATGTATCAGAGCTTGTTCTTAGCTTTAATTTGAGTACTAGAAGTCCTTGATAGGGTTTGTAGAACTCAAGTTATGACTTTGACAAGTTACAGGTCATCTGAGGTATGTGAATCTGGGGGCTTGAAAGTTACCCAACTTGCACCAAACGTTTGCCAAAGAAGGATGATTCCTATGGACTTTTGGTCAACATGAATGTTGTTCCTTATCCTCTTAGCTTTCTAGAGAGTACTATAAGTCCTTGATAGGATTTGTAGAACTCAAGTTATGGCTTTGACAACTCAAGGGTATTTTGGTCATTTGGAGATTACAGGTCATTTCAAGCATAAGGCCATAACTCCTATTTCCAAGCTTCAAATGGAAATATTTTCAACATCAAACTTGTTCAAAATGATGTTTTAAGGCTAGTAAGGAGGTCATGAGATGTTGGAAATGCTTGTATCTCAAAGTTGCAAAAATGACCTAAAAATAAGGGCATAAGTTAAATAAACCAAAGTTGGAAATTGATATTTTCAATCTACACATCCAAACCAAGGCATGTAATATATTATTTTGACTCTAAAAAACATTCTAAGAACATTGGTTTAGCCAGAATTTTGATTTGAGGTCTAATTTGTGGACTTGCTTTGAAAAGTAGTTGCTTCCATATTAAGTAACATTTGCAAAACACATGAGAGATCAATACACAAGCTTCCAAGGCCTTGTAACACCTCTAATATCTCACTTGGGGAGATTTTGGAACCATAACAAGCTGCTGCAACAAGGGAAACAGAATTGGGGTGAGTATGGCATGAGATGAGATTTTGGATGACATGAGAAATTCAACATCTCCTTGGATGATTCCAGAAGGTTCTAGAGAGGTCCAACATGTCCTATATATTGATTAGAAAGGGTTCAAGTGCAAGTTTGGCGAGAATTGATTGAGAGAAGAGATTTTGAAACTTCACTTTGTTCATTGCAAATTGAAATCGAATTCTGCATTCCACATCATCTCCTTCCTTTCTTTTGATTTCAACAACTTCTATGGAGGATACTGAATGATTCCAGATCAATTCCATAGCCAAAGCCTTGAAGGATCGTGTTCTTGCAATTGAACTTCAACACCTGCAAGACATTATCGAGTTTGGAGTTCCAGGCGTTTTCCATCAATTCTCTTGCATACAGAAGCAAGAACTTGATACACTGAATGATTTTGGAAGGTTTGAGAGCTTGAAGTGAAGATTTGGTGCATCTGTTACTCAAGAATTCACAGCTTGGTAACTTTCATCCCTCACCTTAATTTAAGAAGAATTAGGTCGTTTTGTTAGGTTAGATTGATAGTATGTGGTTAGGAGATCGTTTCTGGAAACTTAGAGAAGATTTCATGATGATCAATAAGGTGACACAATTTTTGTTTGGATCAAGAACATGCTGGATATTGAGAGATAATATGAGTATTATAGCAAGAATTGATCAGTGTAACATGGTGAACATTTTAGACCAAACAATTTGAAGAATGGTGATAATTGAGGTCTGAGTATATTTTTGATTCTTGATCGTGTTTTAGGTTAGAGGTTGATTCAATAAATTCTGAGGCTAGGGTTAGAATCAGTGTGAAAAATGGAGTGGATTAGGGTTTCCAACTTTGATTTTTAGTGAAGATTTGATGGGATACGAATTTGGGGAAGATGAAGTTCTTGGATGTTCATCCATGGAGGTTCTTCCCTCCAGATTTTCGAATTTGGGGAAGATGACCCCAGGACCATCAGATTATAGATGGACCTTTGACTGAGGAAGCAATCCAACGGCCACGCACGTCTCACATTTTGTGAAGGAGTTCTGATTATGAAACGCAGCGTTTCATTAATCAGTGGTTTTGGGCTTAGTGAAATAATTGTGATCCACACCCCCCAGCGAGCCCAATCCATTATTTGAACTGTGTATCATTGCTATTTGCACCGCGCGTGTGATAATTTTAATTGGATTTTCATTATTTTTTCATTTTGTTCATGGTTCTTGAAAAATTCATAATAAATTGAAAATTAATCCAATTAATCCCATTCTTTTTGCATTTTACTCATGATTGAGTCTAGTATTTTTTAGATAAAAAATACTTTTATTTCATGCATTTTCTGATTTTATGGGATTTTTTATATTTTAATTGATATTAAAATGGTTATGTTTGATACTTAATTTTGTGTAATTTTGTGTGAAAGATTGGTGATGATTCTTGAGCTAATTTCTTGAGTGTGATTAGGTTAGACATGTATTCTCCCATAGCATTTTTCTCACATTTTTGTGATGAACCTAGGTGGTAGTTTAGGTTGAAACCTTTAGAAGCTCCATTTTTAGGGTTTATGGTTGATACCTTTGGATTTAGGATTTAATTTTAGGGCTTAATAGATGATTTAGTCCCTGGTTTTTGTATGAGGCATTCTTAATTGAATTAGGATCCCTTAGGAATTTTTTTAGAAATTTATAGGATAGTTTCCTATTTTTGATTGATTTTAGTTTAGGTGCTAGTTTTAGATGATTCTAGGACACTAACTCAACTAGACTAACTTCTTTAGTCCCCTTAGACTAGGGTTTTGTTTTGTTTGCCTTTGGTTGAGATTGAAGACAAGTTGAAGACAAGGTGAGGATGCTTGAAGTTGCTTGAAGTTGTTTGGAGCTTGGAGTTGTTGGTGCCTGAAGGTGTCTGATGAAGATTTAGGAGTTAGGAGACATAGGGAGAGCCTTAGAACTAGAATGACTTCTTTCACAAATATGGAAAGCATCTTGTGCTTCCATTCCTCCCAATGACTAAAAGTCCTTCTAAGATATTCACATCCCTCCATTGGAGGGATGAGTGGCTTTATCTGGGAAGTAGAACTTTGAGGGAACCAGTCTCTCATAATGATGAACCCTTACAGGCTTCCTTTGGTTGTCAATAAGGTGTTTATCATTTCCACTCATCCTGTTAAATCAATTATCTTCTGGTTTGAGTATCTTGAAAGATGTTGGGCTTGAGTTTGAAGATGAGGACTTCACTGAAGAGTGTGGAAGAGGATGATTCCTTGAGCATTGCCATTGCAGCTGAAGCTTGAAGAGCAAGAAGAACAAGTTGATACTTGAAGACCCAATGGAGATTGAGTGAAGAGCTGAGGCTTGAAGATTGTAGGATGAAATTGACACTTCCATGTGATTGAAGACTACTGTGGGAAGCTGAAGCTTGCAGGAGAAGAAGACCAAGTTGATACTGGTAAAGAAGAGAGAGCTGAAGCTTGAAGAATAAGTTGATACTTATGAAGAGGATTCAATTGAGATTGAGTGTAGAGCTGAGGCTTGAGGAATAAAAGATAAGTTGACACTTACACTGATGCTTGGAGAGCCTGAAGGAATCAAGTTGACACTTGTGGTTAGAAGTGAAGCCTGAAGGTGGAATTGACTGAAGGGCTGAAGCTTGGAGAAGTGAAGATAAGTTGACACTTATGTTTGGTGGATTGAAACCTGAAGAAGCAAGTTGATACTTGTCATGGAGGATGATAGCCTTGAAGGATGGTTGAAGTCTGAAGACTGGATTGCTGTCAGTAGAGCTGAAGCTTGGAGTTGAAAGAGGGGTGGTTGATCTGCTTTCCTTCCTGTCTGTTTTCTTTGCTGTATTGAGGTGCCTTGTTTGACTTGCTTGATGCATTAGAATAAGTTCATATCTAGACTGACTTTAATCTAGGAGCATGATTGCACTAGAGGTTGAGTTGCTCCCTCTGCGTGTATTGTTACTGTATGGCTTTGCTTGCGGGTATTCGGTAGAGCCCAGCTCCCTTGCCCACGTGGTTTGTGTTTGCTTGATAGCATGTTATTTCTTTCTGTATGATTGCAGTTGCTTATATTTTGCTTGATAGCATGTTACTCTTTCTGTATGATTACAGTTATTCATATCTGGCTTGAGGTTGAGATGAGCTTGTGGAGGCTGATGCCCCACACACATTTCCTCCCTCACTTGCATTGCATGCATTTTTCAGTCATTTACTGTTTAAGCTGATGCCTTTTCTGTTTCTGTACCTCATTGACATGATCCCCTAGGAATTTCACTTCCTTTGATAAGGAAGTGATGATTAGAACTTTAGGTTGAAACCTATGCATGATAACTTCTAGGAGTTCCCTGTTTCAAACTTTAACTATAGGATGAATCCTTGGCATGACAACAGTAGGAGTTGATAGTCTCCCCTTAGTTGAGCCTGCTCTCTTCTCATCTCAAAATAGCTTAAGATACAGTAATCATGAATGATTTCTTTCGTACGTTACAAGCCTTAAGCTATCTGAGAAAGGATTGTTGGAGAGCTTCTTTTCAACAGTCTGGATGTTTAGTATGGTACCCTTTGGGTGACATGCGACGCATTCACTCTCAGGTCATAGTCTTTAGTGCGATTGAAATTGCAAACACACTAAAAAACAGTTCTTTCGTAAAAGACAGAAAACAAATTTCAAAGCTTTTTGCCCCGTGGGCCTGTAATTCAAAGGAAAGCTTTTCTGAAGAAAAGAGTGTCGTTAAACTTCAGTTCTACCACAAACAGGCTTTGTCCCTAACTGCTGGAATTGTTGTTTAACCCTACTCGATAAAACAAATGAATCTGAATCCCCATAACCCGTAGTAGGGCGAACTACGTTGACTCTGATTTCTCATTCTCTGATGAGAATACGTAGGCATAAAGTGCGACGCTTTGCCGAGTCATTTTCCTTTTCTTTTCAGACCAGCCTTGATAGGTAGATAGATAAAACCAACCCGTCCAGTAAACACACAAGCGTGGATCCCGTTGAGTACGACAGACGTGAGGGGTGCTAATACCTTCCCCTTGCGTAACCGACTCCCGAACCCAGACAACGGTTGCGATGACCTTGTCTTATACCTTTTTGTCAGGTTTTTCCGATCGTTTCCTTTCCCGTTCTGAGGGATAAATAACGAAAGGTGGCGACTCTTCTGTTTTGCCGACACCTTATTTTCGCGGAAGCGACAGCTGGCGACTCTGCTGGGGACTTGATAGTTTCCTGGGATTCAACGTCCCGTATGCGAGTCAGTTTGGGGATCCGACGTCCCCTGCGAGAGTCAATCCTAGCGCTTGTATGATTACTTATTAGGTTGTGTTTATTTATCGCATCTTTATTTCACGCACTTTATTTTCAGTATGATATGATTATCTGTGCTGTTGTGGGAGGGGCATTCTGATGAGTGAGAAGCCAGACCCAGGCTTGAGTGAACATAACATTAGTTGTGGAAATTAGTGGGCGCGTGCTTGCTTGGCAGGCACTAGTGTCTCATGAAATCCACGCTCAGACGAGGTTCTCCCGGTTGACTTCTTTTTCAACCCTTTGGGTTGAGGGGGTTGTTGGTTTGGAGGATTGTCGACTCTAGGGACCGATCATTTGGGATTCAGCCGAGTGAGGCCGCTTCATGAGCCGGTGATGCCACACCTTCTGGGTATCGTATCACCCCTCTTGAATGTCTGTGACGCTGATGACCGCATAGGATGCCGAACTTGTGTCAGTTTAGGTCCATACCTGTGAGCAGGGTTGGGTTTGTTGCAGGAAACCTTGACCTTCAGACTACCTGGTTTTCTTGACAGCGAATCAGTTTTGGTTGGGATCAGAGGATATCATCATCAGATGTGTATTGGTTCTTGACAAAACAGGTTTTTGGTTGGGATCAGAGGATCTCATCATCAGAGGTGTATTTGTTCTTGACATAACAGGTTTTGGTTGGGATCAGAGGATCTCATCTGCAGATGTTTGTTCTTGACAGAGCAGAGTTTTGGTCCTGTATCAGAGGTCCTTATTATCAGATGTTTGTTCTTGACAGAGCAGAGTTTTGGTCCTGTATCAGAGGTCCTCATTATCTGATGGTTGTTCTTGACAGAGCAGATTTATGGTCCTATGTGTGTGTGTTCTTGACAGAGCAGATTTGCGGTCCGATACCGGGGTTTTCTCATTATCAGATAGTGGTTGTTCTTGACAGAGCAACATCATGGTTTTGTTGATACAGAATATCCACAACACAGTCGTCTTGATCTCCTGCTGCATGATTGCATTTCGCATTGCTTTGCATATTCATTTGCATTTCATTAACGTGTGTCTGTGTTGCAGGTACCGTTTTCCCCGATCCAGGATTTCTTGCCTCCTATTTTATTGTTATGGGTTCTCTGAGGAAGACCGTGGCCTACAAGCTCCCTGCCCCTGATGTGGTTCAGCTGACTGGTTTGATTGCTTTGGCAGATGATTCTGTGAAAGATGAGTTCAGAAAATCTTACGGCAAATTGCTCAGTTTGGTTCGTAAACCTTCTGCGTTCGAGTTGAATGGGTTGCACGCTCTGCTGCAGTTCTACGATCCTCCGTTGAGATGCTTCACTTTCCAGGATTTTGTTCTCGCACCCGCGCTAGAGGAATATGCTGATTTGTTAGGTGTACCTATCAAGAGGCAGATGCCTTTTGTTCATATGGATGCTGGGCCTAATCTGGCTAGCCTAGCTCCTTCACTTCATCTGGATGCCTCCGAGTTGGTATTGTCTAGTTGGAACAAAGTTCCCGGTTTCTCCTTGCAGTTATTAGTGGGAAAAGCCCAGCAGTGTGCCAAAGACGGATGTTGGGTCGTATTCAACGCCATTCTCGCTCTGTGCATATATGGCATCATTCTGTTCCCCAATATGCCCGATTTTGTAGACTTCGACGCCTTTCGCATCTTTGCTTCAGGGAATCCAGTCCCTACCTTGATAGAAGATGTCTACCATTCTATCCACTACAAAAACGAGAACAGAAGGGGAAAGAATGTCTCATGCTGTGTACCCCTGCTCTATAAATGGCTTGATAGTCATCTGCCCAAGAGGGGTCCCTTTGTTTCGTCTGCAGCCACAACTGAGTGGTCCGAGCGTTTGATGAGTCTATCTGCGGAGGATATTGACTGGTTTGACAGAGATAGGTTGGGTACCGAGATTATCTTTAGCTGCAGCGGGTTTCCAAACGTGCCTCTGATAGGCAGGAAGGGCTGCATAAACTATAATCCGTCTTTGCTGGTCCGACAATTCGCGTATGCTTTGAGAGCTCCGTCGAAGGATGAAGAGGTGTAGGAATCTTTGTACCTCACTGGTCTTCTAGAGGGGGATCTGTTATCTAAGCTTCAGCGTGCTTGGAATGGCATCAGTAAGAGGGGAAAACCATTGCTGGGGAGAAGCAATAGCCAAGCCTACCCTCCGTATGTGACATGGATCAGAGCCAGAGCAGATGCTATAGGGATGTCGTTTCTTCCTGCCAAGCCAGAAAGCACTCCAATGATTGAAGAGCCTACCACCGTGCCCATTCAGCAGCATAATCAGGTGTTAGCTGAGCGAGATGAATTGAAAAGGGCAAATGAAGAATTGGAGAAAGAATTGGCTCAGCTCCGAAGCGAGAGAAACGAAGCCGTTCATTCCTTCAAGAGGCAGACAGAGCTGGTGAACCAGCTGGGGACAGATTTGACTAAGCAGATAGCTGAACGTGAGCGCATGGGTCGAGACTTCAAAGCTGTCAACGATGTACTGGCCACAAAGAAGCAGCACTTGGACGAAGCGTATCGGAGGATATCCAAGTTCAACCAGCACTGGAAGGCCTCCCTAGCCAACAGGAAAGAGCGGGAGGATAAGCTGATGCAACAGATCTCCAAGCTGAAAGCCCAGGTGAAGGCTAGTGAGAAGAGGTTTGATGAAGAAACCGCTCGCAGATATGCCGCTGAAGGCCAGCTCAACAAAGCTCTCGCTAACCTGAAGAAACGCATGCTAACTTTTGAGTCCAAGAAGCGGAAGCTAGAAGATTGTTTCGGCGAAGGAGCATGGGAATATTCGGTCGAAGGTCTTCAATACACCATTATGCAGAGGGAGTTACTCGTCGAAGGGTTGCTCACTCGGCCTGATCATCCGGAAATGAGGAATTTGTTAGAAGAGTTTCGCGCCCGTGGCCGTGCTTGACTATTTGTATTCCTTTTGTTTGATCATCGTTGTATGCTGACCATCACCAGGCTTGTTGGTTGGGGTCATGCTATTAATTCATCTTGTACTCACTGACGTTGTGTACTGCCTTGATGGGCTTTCTATATATGAGATGTTATTTCCATGACTGGACTCGGACTTCTTATTATCAGCACTGGCACTCAGGCACTAGGATCGGGGGGGAAATCTCCCTAACGCACAGACACACGTTTGCATTTGCATGAAGCATCTGCATGACGAACACTTTGTCGTTTTTCCTAACCCTTTTGTGTTGACAGGTTGTTTCAGGTTGTTCCAGGATTGATCAGAGACCCATCCACCGCTATCCGACGAGAGCAAATCAAACAAGAATCATGGAGCAAGTGCAAACTGATGTTCAAGAACTCCGCGAAAGAATGAACTGCTTCATGGAGCTCATGCAAGCGGTCGCCAATGGCCAGGATCAGCTCAGAACCTTGGTTCAGCCTCTGATTTCAAGGGTTGATAGTAATGGCGTACTCCATGGTGGGACCGTGCCTACCCCTCCACCAGTTGAAACTCCTCAGAATGGCGTCCCCGTGACCGGGGGGAATGGCAGTGCCAACGGAAATGTGATAGATAACATGGGACTCAACGGTAATACGACGGGCGTCGGTAATGGGAATTTGGAAGCTAACGTCAATGTTGGGCTGGGCAACAACAATGCAGGTGTCGGGAATCTGTTCGGGCCTCAGCCGTGGTTAGAAGATCGTCAAGACGATGTGTTCTCTCAGAGAGGTGCTGAGGGGGAGCTGACTGCTGAAGCACGTCTATGGTTCAAGGCACTCGAGGATAAGATGAGAAATATCGAGAACCAGAACACCCTGGGCGTTGATATGTCCAAGTTGGGACTGATTGCTGATTTCAAGGTGCCTCCCAAGTTCAAGGTACCTGACTTTGAAAAGTACAAGGGCACCACTTGCCCTCGCGTCCACCTGAGATCATATTACAGAAAAAATGTCAGCTCATTCTGAGGACGAGAAGTTGCTAATGCATTTCTTTCAGGACAGTCTGTCCGGACCCTCCCTCGAATGGTACATGAGTCTAGAACCTACCAATGTGCGCACGTGGAAGGAACTTGCTGAAGCATTTGTGCACCACTACCAATACAATAACGACTTGGCTCCGAACCGAGTCCAACTGCAGAATCTGTCGCAAAGGAACAACGAAGGGTTCAAGGAATACGCCCAGCGATGGCGTGAGTTGGCAGCCAGGGTTCAGCCGCCGATGGTTGAACGTGAGCTTGTGCAAATGTTCGTAGCCACCCTCCCGGGGGTTTATTATGAGAAATTGGTCAGCGGTATGCCCGAAACCTTCTCGGATCTCATTATCACGGGTGAGCACATCGAAGGATCAAACTGGGGAAAATTCAAGGTGATTCATCCTCAGCCGGAGAGAAAACGAGAAGGAGAAAGAAACCTTATGGTGCCAAAAGACGGAAAGGAGAAACGAGCACCGTGACCAACGCTCGAAGGAAGGGTAAAGGCCCTCACCAGCAGGTGGCCAGCATAACTATCCCGACAGTTCAACAGCCACAGCAGCAGCAGCAGCAACCGAATCAACAAGGGTACAAAAAGTACCAGAATCAGGCACCTCTGTCGAGCCGTCACCTCGAGACACCGCCCATGTCGTACGCTCAACTATTGCAGACTTTGCTTCAGCTACAGTTGATCCAGAAGAGAACCTTGGCTCCCTTGACAGGGGCACCTCCTCCAGGTTATGACGCGAATGCAACCTGCGAATTTCACTCAGGGGCACCAGGCCACATGATAGAGAATTGCAAAGCCTTCAAGCACAAGGTGCAGGACATGGTGGACGCCAAGATCATCAACTTCTCAGATAATGTGCCAAACGTCACGAAGAACCCTATGCCGAATCATAGGGGAGGTGGGGTAAACGCCATTATTGAAGATGAGAGTTTGGATTTATTGACTGACGTCAGATATCTGAAGACACCGCTTAGTTTCGTTAAAGCTAAGCTGATGAAAAGAGGTTTCTTTCCAGGTTGTGGAGAACTGTGTATGGGCTGTGCGACGAGTCCTGATGGATGTGAACAGCTGAGAGAGGGGATTCAAAGTCTGATGACTGAAGGAATCCTGCAATTTAGCCGAAGGGCCGAAAGCGGATCAGGTGAGGTAATGCTGAAGCAAGGTGATGAGGTTGCCACTATCACCATCCCTCGTCAGACGATAACTATTTCTGCACCAAGGCCGCCCACAATTACTATCACCAAAGCTGGGCCGATACCCTTCGAAAGCACTAATGCTGTCCCGTGGCATTATGGGGCTGAAGTCTACTGCAACGGACAGAAGTTGGAACTAGAACTGTTTGGGGCGTCTGTGGAGAACCTTGCGGGAATCAGCGGAATTACTCGCAGCGGGAGGGTGTTTGCACCACCTGAGGTCGTGGCGGACAAAGCGGACAGAGCTGATGCAACTGATAAAGGGGAAGGTAAAGTCGTTGAAGAGATCCCTTGCGGGATATAAAAATACTTACTCGTTAAAGACGCCGAGGAGTTTATGAGGTTAATTAAAAAGAGTGACTACAAGATCGTGGATCATCTCCATCAGACACCCTCAAAGATTTCCATCCTGAATCTGTTGTTGTGTTCTGAAGCACACCGCAATGTGCTGCTGAAGGTGTTGAACGCCGCGTATGTACCGCAGGAAATATCGGTAAACCAGCTGGAAGAGGTCGTAGCCCACGTGAATGCTGGAAATGGGTTAGGGTTCACTAACCTGGAGCTGACGCCGAAGGGGAGGAACCACAATAGCGCTCTGCACATCTCGATAGAGTGTAGGGGAACGATTATGTCTCACGTGCTGGTCGACACAGGGTCATCGCTCAATGTTCTTCCGAAGAAGGCATTGATGAAGTTGGTTACTCGTGGAGTGATTTGCACACCCAGTGATCTGGTTGTGAAAGCGTTCGATGGAACCAAACGCCATGTTTTCGGGGAGGTGACGTTGCCAATCCAAGTCGGGCCAAAAACATTCGACGCGGTCTTTTACATTATGGACATCATGCCTGCCTACAGTTGTCTCTTAGGCCGGCCGTGGATCCACTCTGCGGGTGTCGTGACCTCCACGTTGCACCAGAAACTCAAGTACGCTGTCGGAGGTAGCATCGTGACTGTTTGTGGCGAGGAAGACATAATGGTGAGCCATTTGTCGTCCTTCAAGTATGTCGAGATGGATGGGGAAATCCACGAAACTCTATGCCAAGCGTTCGAAGCTGTTAAAGTCAAGGACGTAGCTCCTGTAGTCACTGAAAGGCCAGAGATGACTCTCTCCTCTTTCAAAGAAGCCCGGGCCGTTGTCCAGGCCGGATCTACCCCAGGCTGGGGGCGAATTTTGGAGATACCTAACAAGCAGGACAAGTTTGGGTTAGGATACTCTCCTGCGGCTGAAGCCTCTTCTTCTAGCAGTGCGTCACGAGGTAAAGGGCCGATCCAGTTTACCAGTGGCGGGGTGATATTTGAAAGCATCAACGCAGTGTCTGAAGACAACGGAGATAACGACTGTGACTTAGACTCTTGGATCCAGCCAAGCAAGCCAGGAGAGAGCCTCAACAACTGGTCCGTCAAGGATATCATCCAGATGACAAGCGAAGAGTAATGATTTACTTTTTCCAATCATTGTAGAACCCTATGTCCTACCCGGGGCATAGCGGTTTTATTGTTAAGGCCTCGTTTGATTATGTACATGCATTTTATCAATAAATCAAAAGGTGTTTTTCTTCGTATTCAGATATTGTGATCTCTGTTATTCCTATTTTATATTTGTTTTGAAAAACAATAAAATGGCAATGGGGTTTGTGCTAACCTGCATATCCTTGTTTTAAGCTTAACCCTTGTTATTGCAGGATCCACATAGCAGATGACATCGACTCTGGACCTTCTACGACTCACTTCGACTTCGATTGCCCGATCTATCAAGCCAAAGAAGAGATTGATGAAGACGAAGACCTTCCCGAAGAGTTGGCCCGCTTGTTGAAACAAGAAGAGAAAGTTATTCTGCCTCATGAAGAGGAGATCGAGATTGTGAATTTGGGTTCTGAAGAACTTGTCAGGAACGTCAGGATAGGGGCAGCATTGCAGAGTGATGTCAAGCAGAGATTGGTCAAGATGCTGAGAGAGTATAGTGACGTCTTTGCTTGGTCATACGAAGATATGCCCGGACTTGATACTGACATTGTGGTCCACCACTTGCTGCTGCGAGAAGATTGTCCTCCCGTTAAGCAGAAGCTTAGAAGGACACGACCAGATATGGCCGTTAAGATCAAAGAAGAAGTGCAAAAGCAGCTTGATGCTGGCTTCTTAGCGGTCACTACTTACCCTCCGTGGGTCGCCAACATAGTGCCTGTACCGAAGAAGGACGGTAAGGTACAAATTTGCGTCGATTATCGGGATTTGAATAGGGCGAGCCCTAAAGATGATTTCCCGCTGCCTCATATTGATGTGTTGGTCGACAATACAGCTCAGTTCTCCGTGTTTTCGTTCATGGATGGCTTCTCTGATTACAATCAGATCAAGATGGCACCGGAGGACATGGAGAAAACTACGTTTATCACTCCCTGGGGAACATTTTGCTACAAGGTAATGCCTTTCGGTCTGAAGAACGCAGGGGCCACTTACCAACGAGCTATGGTTACTTTGTTTCATGATATGATTCATCATGAGATTGAAGTCTATGTTGATGACATGATTGCGAAGTCCCAAACGGAGGAAGGACATTTGGTCAATTTGCTGAAGCTTTTTGAGAGGCTTAGGAAGTTCAGGTTGAGGCTGAATCCTAACAAGTGTACTTTCGGAGTACGGTCTGGAAAACTACTGGGGTTTATCGTGAGCGAAAGAGGCATCGAGGTTGATCCTGCGAAGATAAAAGCAATACAAGAAATGCCAGCGCCAAAAACCAAAAAAGAAGTTCGTGGTTTCCTGGGCAGAATAAACTACATTGCGAGGTTTATTTCTCAGCTCACGGCCACGTGTGAACCGATGTTCAAACTGTTAAAGAAAGATCAGGCGATTATCTGGAACGAGGATTGCCAGAAGGCATTCGATAAGATAAAACAGTATCTACAGGAACCTCCGATCTTGATACCCCCAGTGGCCGGACGGCCCTTAATCATGTACTTGACAGTTCTTAAGAATAGTATGGGGTGTGTTCTCGGTCAGCATGACGAGATGGGCAGAAAGGAGCATGCCATTTACTACTTGAGTAAAATGTTCACAGACTGTGAATCGCGATACTCAATGCTGGAGAAAACGTGTTGTGCACTAGCCTGGGCTGCCAAACGTTTACGACAGTACATGCTCAACCACACCACCATGCTAATTTCGAAGATGGATCCAATCAAGTACGTCTTCGAGAAGCAAGCGCTTTCGGGCAGGATTGCCAGATGGAAAATGGTGTTGACGGAATATGACATCCAGTACGTTTCCCAGAAGGCCATCAAGGGAAGCGTATTGTCTGAATACCTGGCTGAACAACCGATCGAGGATTATCAGCCGATGAGATTTGAATTCCCTGATGAGGATATCATGTTTCTCAAAGCGAAAGATTGCGATGAACCGTTGCCCGACGAGGGTCCAGATAGGAAATCCCAGTGGAAATTGATATTTGACGGGGCGGTTAATTCTTATGGAAGTGGCATTGGGGTGATCATCACGACTCCCCATGGATCCCATATCCCGTTCATTGCGAGACTGACGTTTCCAGTCACCAATAATGAAGCGGAGTACGAAGCATGCATCATGGGTCTAGAAGAAGCAATTGATTTGAGAATCAAGAACCTAGACGTATATGGTGACTCAGCACTTGTGATTAACCAGATTAAAGGGGAGTGGGAGACTCGCCAACCGAATTTGGTGCCGTACATGAATTATGCCAGAAGGCTAATTCCGTTCTTTGATCGAGTGGAACTCCATCATGTGCCCAGAGCAGAAAATCAGATGGTTGATGCCTTAGCCACGATGGCTTCGATGTATAAAGTCAATTTTTGGAATGAAGCTCCAAAAATTGTCCTTTCTCGTCTTGATAGACCTGCATTCGTCTTTGCGATCGAGGAAGCCTCCGACGGCAAGCCATGGTTCCATGACATCCAGACCTTCCTTATGACTAAGGAGTATCCTGCGGGAGCGTCAACCCAGGATAAGAAGACTCTGAGGAGGCTGTCTGGAAATTTTTATCTCAATCCTGATGTAGTTTTGTATAAAAGAAACCACGATCTCGTGCTACTCAGATGTATAGATGAGAAAGAGGCGAGTATGCTCATGGAAGAAGTCCATGAAGGCACATTTGGTACGCACGCCGGCGGGCATGCCATGACGAGAAAGATCCTGATAGCAGGATACTACTGGCTGACAATGGAGTCAGATTGCTTTAAATTCGCGAAGAGATGTCATAAATGCCAGATTTATGCTGATAAAGTTCATGTGCCGCCGTGCCCGTTAAATGTCATGTCCTCCCCGTGGCCATTCTCCATGTGGGGCATCGACATGATAGGCAAGATCGAGCCCACTGCATCTAACGGTCATCGTTTCATTCTAGTAGCTATCGACTACTTCACCAAGTGGGTGGAGGCAACCTCATACGCTAATGTGACCAAGCAAGTGGTGGCTAAATTCATAAAGAGGGATATCATCTGTCGATATGGAGTTCCCGAGCGGATCATTACCGATAATGGTTCGAATCTGAATAACAAGATGATGAAGGAGCTATGCCAGAGTTTCAAGATTGAACACCACAACTCATCTCCTTACCGGCCGAAGATGAATGGCGCCGTTGAAGCGGCCAATAAGAACATCAAGAAGATTGTTCAGAAGATGGTAGTTACCTACAAAGATTGGCACGAGATGCTGCCATTTGCACTGCACGGTTATTGTACGACGGTATGTACGTCAACCGGGGCAACTCCTTTCTCCTTAGTGTACGGTATGGAAGCTGTCCTACCGTTAGAAGTGAAGATCCCTTCTTTGCGAATTTTGGTTAATGTGAAACTCGACGAGGCAGAATGGATTAAGAACCGACTAAACCAACTCAGCCTGATGGACGAGAAAAGGTTAGCATCGATTGCGTATGGTCGTCTGTACCAAAGCCGAATGAAGAAAGCTTATGATAAGAAGGTGCGTCCTAGAAGCTTTCAGACGGGTGATCTCGTCCTGAAGAAGATTCTTCCTCCACACTCTGATCACCGGGGCAAGTGGACTCCCAATTACGAAGGTCCGTACGTCGTCAGCAAGGTCTTCTCGGGAGGAGCTTTGTTGTTATCCACGATGGATGGCGAAGATTTTGCATCCCCGGTGAACGCGGACGCAGTTAAAAAATACTTTGCTTAAAAACGACCCGTTGGAAAGAAAAAGAGCATCCAGGCAAAAAAGGGGCATCCCGGCGAACCATAAAAAAGGAAAAAGGTTCGGGCAAAAATTAGGGATATAAATTGAAAAAATGTACACCCGCAAAGTCGAAAACCCGGATGGGCGACTTTGGCAAAAAAGGGTATCCCGGTGAATTGAAAACCCGGAAGGGCAATTCAGGCAAAAGTTAGGGATTTAAAAAAGCAAATGACTGCGTTCCGCGTGTGGACTGTATTTGTTTAGTGGTTTGGAGGACCTGAGGGCCGTTTATCTGAATCAATCTCTTCTGAAGCTGAAGCATCGGAGAAGTATCGAAGTCGAATGGGTCATAGAGGGATCAACTCATGGTGTTCGTCTACGCCTTGTTGCCGACATGTGTATATACTAATGTATATTTATGTTTTATTTTTGCGCAGCATCCTCATTCCAGGAGCTTGCATCTGTTGTAAAACATTTTTACCCATTCAGGGGTTCGTTATCAATAAAATGTATACTATTCAGCAATTCTGTTTGTCTGTTTAGCATTTATCTGTTTTGTTTGTGAAAAAGAACGCCGATGTTTTTGATAAAATACGCATACATAAACTTACTGGCCTAGGCCACTGATTGTTGAAACAATGAATTACTCGAACATTGTCGCAAGATGATAACCTTGATAGGTCCCTTTGAGAAGGGTATTTTGTCTGTTTGTTTGTGTTGTTGGAGGTGTAGCATATACCAGATAGTGCGCCGTGCGCATCCTCAAGCAGGATGAATCCTCCTTCTCCAGCAAAGTAGCAGCAGCTCCCCGCAAAGCCTGAATCCGGGACCAGGAGCATTGATATGTTTCCCCAGGCAGAGAAGATTCTCTCCCCAGTCAGGTGTATCCTGAAGGAACGACATCTCCCCAGTTGAGTCCTATACTGAAGTGTGCAGCAATTGATAGTCCAAGACTGAAGTCTCCAGCGGAACCGAGATTCCCCACAGAGTCGTACTCTCCCTAGCAAGTAGGATGACTCCTTCTTCCCTAGCCGAGGTTGCAGTTCCCCAAGAGAGCCGAGTCCTTGGAGGGCGTTTGGGGCCGCGATTGGTTTTCCCCAGTAGAGTGTTGAAGGGCGTTTGCGCCATTGCCGAGGCATACGCATATGAAGCATAAGCTAGGTCGTTACTGTTTTTGTTTTGCAGGTGTTCCTCCGCGAAGCCGCTGGCTCGAGATGATCCTTGGATTCCCCCAGCAGAACGGTATGATCAAGATGATTCTTGAATTCCCCAGCAAAGTCGTTTGCCCAAGATGATTCTTGAATTCTCCAGTGAAGGCGTTCGTTTAAGATGATTCTTAAAATCCCCAGTGAAGTCGCCAGAGAGAGCCGCTCAGGATGATTCCTGAAATCCCCGGCAGAGTGTTTGCTTGGGATGATTCCCGAAATCTCCAGCAGAGTTATGGGTTCAGGATGATTCTTGAAATCCCCGACGAACTTATTTGTCCAAGATGAGTCTTGAAGTCCTCAACAAAGTTGATTTATGGAACCCCCGAAGCAGAGTTACTTGATAGTTCCCCAGAATCCCCGGCGGAGATGCGTCATCCCCAGCAGGTTTCCGAACAGTGAAGTTGAAACTTCCCTTGAAGACTTGATGATTGAAGTCCAACCGTATTGACGAAGCAGTTCTCTCAGCCGAAGCAGAGTGCCTGATGGCAGAAGTTTGGATATCCCCAATTGGTTCATGATTGACCGAGAATGCTATTCCCGACTTGCCGACAAAGTCCGGCTGATGCCCAAAAATTTCTTTGAATGCCCGATGGCATGATTAACGTGAATGTTGACCTGACGGGTCCCGAGGAATCTTGATGCCTGATGGCATGATCGACCATGTATCACTAGTTACCGTGTGACCGATTCCCCCAGCTAGTTGCCGTGCAGCTATTATTTCAGTTTCCGAAGATTTGTTCCCGTCAGAGTACCGTGTACTTGTGCAGTTGGCAAATTTCCGAGTTTGTTGATATTCAACCGTCTCGCACCTCGATTGGTTGAGAGCCGTTCGCTTCTCACCCAGTCAGGTTCAATCCGTTTGAATAAGGGCAGCTGTTGCACCCCAAAATTTGCCCAACAGTTCTTTACCTAGCTTATGTTTCATTTCATTCACATTAACATCA
>OZ012741.1:79477019-79539753 GCA_963859935.3 Lathyrus sativus
CGTGCGCTTTTATGGGAGTCATTTGCATTCATCTGCATTTTTAGGATTTTAATAGGCTTTTGTGAATTTTTAGCAGGCTTTATAGAATTTTTCTGGAATTTAAATAGGGGCTTTTGAATATTTTAATAGCTTAATTTTCTTTTTAGAATTTTATAGGATATTTTAAATAGATTTTAATCATTTGTAGAATTTTAATAGAATTTAAATAGCTTTTATCATTTTTAGGATATTAGTGAATTTTCTCTTAGCATATTAAATAGAGTGACAAATTAGGGTTAATAGGAATTAATTGTTTTTTAAATAATATAGTTTTTCTTTTTAATAATAATAGATTTTTAGTAGATATTAAATAATATTAGAAGTTTAATAGAGTTAGTAGAGATATAGAATTAATTAGACTTTAATCATTTTTTAGAGTTTAATTAGGATTAATTGGATTTTTAGAGTTAATTAGAGGTTAATTGATTTTTTAGATTTAATTAGTATAATATAGAATTAGTTAGACTTTTAATCATTTTAGAGTTTAATTAGGTTAATTGAGTTTTTTAGAGTTAATTAGGTTAATTGTTCAGATTAGATATAATTAGATTAGGTTTATTGTTTTGTTTTTATGCAGTTTTTTTACAGTTTTTATGGCATTTTTCGTATTGGGCCAGGGTCCAATTATTTGAGGCCCAATTCTCATCAGCAAAAAAGTCCAAACAAAAAATGAGCCAGAAAAAGTCCAGCAAGTCCAAAAATAGTCCAGCGCAGCCTGGAAGTTTCTGGAAGTGTCCAGCCTCTTCAGTGTAATAAATAGCCAGACACGTGTTAACTGCAGAAGGGCCCCACACGTCTTGCATTGATTACGCCACCACCACTCAGAAATTCTCCCAGAGTCTCACACGTGTTACACACCTGTCCCCACCACTCTCTCTCACTCTGTGCAACGGCCACCACGTGTCTCCCCCATAATCTCTCACCGGAGAACGTCACCGGCCGGCTTGCATGGCCGGCGACCGCCATAACCTTCGCCGGTGAACTCCAATATCCCCAGAATCCGGTCGCCTTCAACATCTCCCTCCTATCTTCATCTTCTTGCTATCACCACCGCCGCGCCTGAATCACTCCGGCCACCGTCAAACCCAGAAAAACGCCAAGAAATTTCCAGATCTAACCATTGATTCATCCATCTCCGCCACGTTCTCCAGATCGTTTCCAGAATCACAGACCTTCATCCATTTTTTCCCAGAAATACGTCAATCTTCGTCCATTTTTCCCAGAAATACATCAATCTTCAAGATCTTTTCAGAACAACTTCAAGCATCATCAAGCTTCATCAAAATTTCCAGAACGCTATCATCTTTTCCCAGATTTCCAGAATCATCCTCAGATATTAGTTCATCTCCAAGCAAGATTCCCCAGAAAACACCATCCGCGTTCAATCCTCAAGGAAGTTCTCCAGAAATCTCCAGTAATATCTCAACGCGAGAGCTTCAACGTAACGCCTTCAAGATCTTCAACAAGTTCCAAGTGCCATTCGCTTTTCCAGGTGCCTAATTTCTTCCCTTACGTGCGTGCGTGGTTAGATGTAGTTCCTGAGATGTTTAGGTTAGGGTTTCTGGTGTTAGTGAGTTCTGTTAATTGCATGATGGCGATTAGGGTTGGTTCGTGGAGATTTGATGAAATGTGTTTAAGGCTGAGGGGAGTTGCAGAGCGTGAGGGCGAGGAAGAAGATGATGGACGGCGCTAGGTGTTTAGAGGAACAGTGCCAGAGTTAGGTTAAGGGGAAGATAGTTTTGTTAGGGTTCGTTCTGGATTAGGGTTTGTTTGGACTGGGCTTAGCCCAAGCGTTTTACTAACGCACCCACATCAATTACTCAATCACCCCCTTAGCGTGAGAGTCTGAGAGAGTGAGTTGGGCCTTAGGCCCCAATTTACTTCCTGCACCCCTCATTTGAGCCCAGTAATGATAATCAACTAGGAATTACTAAGTCAGCACCCCCCTGCGCTCCAGTTCAGTTTGTTTTATTGTTTTTGGATATTAATCATGGGCCTGCGTCCCATTGCCATTGGCACCCCCAATCAGGGCCCAATGTAGAATCCCTTATAGAACCATTGCTGTTTAGACCCCCATGTCATTTTCTTTTAGATTTTGATATTCTTTTATATTTTAATAGTTAGAAATTCATAATAAATGTAAATAATTGTGGTTTTTTAATAATTCTTTTTCATCCATCTCATGAAAATGTTAGGAAAATTAAATAAAAATAAAAAGTCATTTTGTTTTTATTTCCTATTTTTTGCATATTTTCCATATTAATTGATGTTTTTTTTATATTTTTAATGCATGCATATCATTAGAAAATTCATAAAAAATGGTAGATTTAGTCGAATAATTCCGTTCTTTTTTCTGTAGACTCGTGATTCGGTGTAGAATTTTATAGTGCAAAAATATTAGCTCAATCATGCATTTTCATTCTAATTGCATTTTTTCACTGTTATTGATGTTGAATAATTGGTCTGTGGATATGTCTGTGTTGCTGATTTTATTTCTTTCATCTGGTGTTGAATTTTGTTCTGATTTTTTAGTATGTTACCCTAGAGCCATGTAGGTCTCCCATTAGATTTTTATTAGATTTTTGTAGGATATTCTGATAGGATTTGTCTGAGCCTGAATATAGGAGAGGTCTTGATGACTTCTGACTTTGAAGTTCAACTGTGGTTGAACTTCAGAGATAGTTCCTTGGGGTTTCTTGGCCTGTGGGTTCTTCTTGAAGGTGCAGTCCTGTTGGAGCTTGCAAGGATGCAGTGGATTGAGGCTTAGTCTAGGAGTTTGTTGTCTGTTTGTGAGGTTCGAGATCCTGAAGTTTGAAGGGAGTTTATGGTACTTTCCTGAGGAAGGCACTATGAATGACTTTCATCCTTCCTTCTCACCTCTTTCGTAAGTATCCAATGATGTCGGAGCCGACTTGTGAGTTTAATTTCTCCTGAGGAGGAATGTAAACTGATCACATGTTGTTGAGCCACATGGGATACGATTCCTAAGTGGAAGCCCCTTAGTACTTTCCTGAGGAAGGTCCTATGGGTCTATTCACTTAGTTCCAGTAGTTTGTCTAGGACTTCTTAAGTATCTAGTGATGTTGGAGCCGACTTGTGAGTTTAATTTCTCCTGAGGAGGAATGTAAACTGATCACAGTTGTTGAGCCACGTAGGATACGATTCCTAAGTGACAGCCTCCTAGTACTTTCCTGAGGAAAGTCCTATGAGTCTGTTCACTTAGTTCCCTTAGTGCATATAGGTTCTTTCCCAAATATCCAGTGACGCCGGAGCCTTCATGTGAGTTTAATCTCTCCTGAGGAGGGATGTAAACTGATCACAGTTGTCGAGCCGCATAGGATATGACTCCTGAGTAGTAATCTCCTGGTACTTTCCTGAGGAAAGCACTATGAGCTTGTCTGCTTAGCTTCCTTTCTCTGGTAAGCTTGTTCTGAAGCTTGGAGAATGGGATTGATTCCTCTTGCCTAGGAGTTTGTTTAGATCCTTGCTTAGGGTTTTGATTAGGTGTTTGCTTAGATCCTTGCTTAGGGTGCTGTATAGAGTTTTGTTTAGAGATAGATTAGGAGATTGTTTCAGGTTTGTTTGAGGCCCTGGTCAGGGTTAGTCTCTTTGTGTTGTTTGACTCGTGTGATGTTATGTTGCATTAGACTTAGGTGTTCATCCAGATAGTTCTGAATAGGTGCATCTTAGAAGTAGACTTTGTGTGCATAAGAAGTTGAGGTGGTCCTCCTTCTGCTTGTTTGTTATTGCGTGGCTTTGCTTGTTGGTATTTGGTAGAGCTGAGCTCCCTTGCCTCTGCGCCTTGTTTGTCTAGTTGTTGCATTCATGCATATTTTCAGTATTCCTTTACGTTGCAGTTTCTTGTTTGTGGTTTAGTCCTGTTGCCATGATCCCTTAGGAGCTCTGACTTCCCCGCTGCGGAGTTGTTATGATAGACATTAGGATGGTCAACCAGGTGTGGTAGCAGTAGGTAGATTCCCCTGTTTCTCAGCTATAGTTTTTAGGGTTTCCCTTTCCTTTCTGTAGGAGCTTTTGAGTAGCTTGATCCGTAGTTAGCTGAACTACAGCTGCTCTGATTCTTCGTTCCAGACGAAGATATGTAGGCATAGGATGCGATATCCTAGCGAGCACACTAATGACTAACTTTTGTTCTCTCGCGGCTGTGCGATCGAGACTTTCCCGCTAACGACTAATTGTTATCCCTTTCTCTTGCCCGAGCGCATTTGAGACCAGATCGTATTTGTAGGTTCCCGAGCCTTATAGACCAGTTTTGTTTTCTCACTGTTGTGTGAGAGCCCCTGTTTACCCGTAGTTAGCCGAACTACGTTTGCTCTGATCTTTCATTTCAGATGAAAGTACGTAGGCACAGGACGCGATGTCCTGGCGAGCAACCTTTCCCCCGTTTAGACGTAGGCAGTCGAACTACGTTGACTCTGACTTTCCCATTGCACGAGGGAATACGTAGGCCCAGAACACCGTATGTTCTGTCGAGTCCTGTCCTTTTATTTTCTTTTCAGACCAGCCATTAGCGTAGATAGATAACACACCCTTTTACCTATAAACACCAAGCGTGGATCCCATCGAGTACGATGGACGTGAGGGGTGCTAATACCTTCCCCTTGCGTAACCGACTCCCGAATCCAGGCTATGGTTGCGATGACCATACCTTTTCCCGTCTTTGCGAGGTTTACTTCGAGCGTTTCCTTTCCCGCTTTGAGGGATAAATAACGCACGGTGGCGACTCTCCTGTCAAGCCGGCGCCGATTTTCGCAGTAGCGACAGCTGGCGACTCTGCTGGGGATCTATAGCATCTAGGGACTTTTCCCATCCCTTATGCTGGGACCGTTTCCCATCCCCTACGCGAGTCAATCCTAGCGCTTGGGTGTTTATTGGTTGGGTGTTGTGTATATTGTGTTTTACTTTTCTGCACTTTACTTTTCTGTACCTTTACCTTTCCGCATTTATTTTCCAGCATTACATTATTGTGATTATTGCTGTGGGCAAAGGGAGGTTACTGTGAGTGGAAAGCCGGACCCGGGCTTGAGTACACACCTAGATATAGTTGTGGAGAAGTAGTAGACGAACCTGTCTGCTGAGCAGGCACAGTTCCCTACGAAAATCTGCGCTCAGACGAGATTCTTGCAGAGGTGCTCCTTTCCGGTCCTGAGGATCTGAGGGGAGTCCAGACGTGAGGATTGTCGACTCTGGGGACCGATCATTTGGAAGTCAGCTAAGTGAGGCCTCTTCATGATTTGATGATGCCACTCCTTCTGGGAATCGTATCGTCACTCATGAAAGTCTGTGACGCTGACAACCGCATAGGATGCCGTACCTTTGTCCGTGGATTAGGTCTATCCTACCTGTGAGAGGGACTGGGTTATTGCAGGAAAACTGGCCTTCAGAAACCATGATTCATTATCTTTATCAGATGGTATTCTTGATTCATCTCCAGGTGTGTTGTCTGGGTCAGATGGGTTTCTTATCTGAGGTTGAGGCTATTACCAGATGGTATTCTCGTCAGATACAGAGGGTCAGATGGTTTTCTTACCAGGGGATTGATATTTTGAGTATCAGATAATAGTTAGTGGCATGAGGTTCTGATGACCGTGATGGTTTTCTGTTCTTGATCACAGAGATATTCCTCTTCAGGCTACAGCATAGCCCCTGTGTTCGCAGATTGCATTATTTATCATATTGCATCATTGCATTACCATCTGCATTCAACTAACGTGTGTGTATTGCAGGTACATATTTTCCCTTCCAGTTCTGGTGTTTGTTCCTAGCAAGACATGGAAAACCTGAAGAGAGTATTGCCCTATAAGTTTCCGTCGCCGAATATCAGTCTATTGTTAGAATTGATTGCTATTGCCAAGAAGAGAGGAATGGGTGACTTCAGAAAGAGATATGGGAGGATTCTGACATACGTTTATCAGCCATCTGCCTACGAAACCAGCGGCATCTATACTCTGTTACAGTTTTACGACGCGGAGCTCAGGTGTTTTGTATTTCCCGACTTTGTTTTGGCTCCTACCCTGGAGGAGTACTCTGCACTTCTGGATATACCGGTCCGTGAGCAGATGCCTTTTTATCGTACGGACGCTGAGCCTAAGCTGGCTGAGCTTTCTGCCATCCTGTGCTTGAAAGAGTCTGAGTTGTCTGGGAAGATGATCAGAAGAGGAGACGTATGGGGGTTTCCGTTGGATGTCTTAGTGGATAAGGCTCGAGAGTATGCCCAGAAGGGTAAATGGGATGTTTTTGACGTTATCCTTGCTGTATGTGTGTATGGCATCGTGTTGTTCCCGAATATTCCTGATTTCGTTGATTCAGATGCCTTCTATATTTTGGCTGCGGGAAACCCAGTTCCTACTTTGCTGGGAGATATCCACCATTCAACTCATTATCAGAATGAAAAGCGACGAGGAAGGAATGTGTCTTGCTGTGTCCCTCTCCTATGCAGGTGGTTCACCAGTCATTTGCCTAAGTCAGGTCCGTTTGTCACCTCTATCAATTCTCTAGGATGGCCCGAGCGCTTAATGGGATTAACTGCTGAGAACGTGGTATGGACCAATAAAGAGGTATTTGGAGCTGAAGTCATACTCAAAGGCGAAGGATTTCCGAATGTTCCTTTAATTGGAAGGAAAGGTTGTGTCAACTATAACCCGTCCTTATTGATCAAGCAATTTGGGTACATACCTCATGGAGCGCCAAAGCCCGAGGAGATACAGGAATCTCTGTATCTCACCGGGGCAATAGGGAAAGAGATGCTGACCAAACTTGAGAAAGCCTGGAAAAACTTGCACAAGAGAGGGAAGCTTTCAGGTAGCAGAGGGGATACTCGAGGTCCTAGCTCATATATAGAATGGATTCGTGAGCGAGCTGTGAAGTTCCTTATGCCGTATCCAGCGGTTCAGCCATTGCATCCTCCGGTAGAGGAGCCTACCACTGTGGACATTCAGGTTTACAAGCAGCTGATGGCGGAGAAAGAAGAGCTGGCAAAGGCTAAAGAGGCTTTAGAGCGGGAGAATGCCCAGCTTCGGCATGAAAATATTGAAACAGGATATATTTCTAAGCAACAGGCTGAAACTCTGAAACATCTGAAGACTACGCTATTGGAATTGACTGAAACCAAGAAGCGTCTGGAGTTAGATGTCGACTCAGTTAGTAGTGTGTTGTCCACCAAGAAGCAAGAGCTGGAAAGGGCCTACACAAAGCTAGCCAAATTCAGAGAACACTGGGATCTCACTATGACCAAGCGCAAGGAGCGAGAAGAAGAGCTGAAGACACAGATTGCTCAGTTAGAAGAACAGGTCAAAGTGAAGAACGAAGAGCTTGAAGAAGAAGCCTGTCGCCGATACGAAGCCGAGCGCAAGTTGACAGATGCCATGAAGAATTTGGAAGATCTCCAGCATAGAGCAGATGCCAAGAGACCCAAACCAGGGGATGGCGCTAATGATAAAGCTTGGGAAGACTTTGTCAGAGACATCCAGGGGACAGTCAGGAAGAGGGATCGACTGATAGAAGGTTTGATTTATCAACCAGATCACGCAGAGACAAAGAAGATGGTCGAAGACTTCCGCAGCCGTACCCGTATTTGATTTCTCTTGTATTCTGTATGTTGAGATCACCACCAGGCATGTTGGCTGGGATCCTCCCTATCATATCAGCTGTATGGAGCATAGTTATGTAACTTCTTGACAAGACTGTTATTCTAATCAATATATGAGGGATTTTCCAAATATTGTCTTTATAGCTTATCTCGTCTTGCTACCACTGACACTGGAATTGGAGGGAAAATATCTCCAATACACACATGCACGTTAGCATTTTTGTATTTCTGTTTGCATAAATCATATTGCATAGCATTTCTCTAGCAGGTCAGAGCACTTATCCAACCTTTGTTTTCACCAGAAGGTGATTCTCGGGGAATTGTTTGAGGCAAGAGTAGAGTGTTGAAGACAACCAAGGGGCTGAAGCAGATTTGAGCAGAATCAAGCAGCGTAATCAGTTACCGGTAGTTGGTGGCTATGTCTGAAGGCAATCTCCAGTCTCCTAATACCCAGGGAGGGTTTACTATGGCGCCCAACCATCAGTATGATTTTATGGAAGGCTTCCCGCAAGCAAACAATATTACTGCAGACCAAGTTGTACAGCCAACTGTTGAGAACCGAGCTCAGCATGAGCAGTTTATTGCCCGAAATGAACGTTATCCTCCTGTTAACAATCAATGTGTTGCTTTCCCTGCGATGAATTACCGGAGAGATATTCCAATGACCGGGTTAGTAGACCCAAGAGCTCTTGACGATGGTAGAAGACTCCGAGTGTTGGAAGAGCAAATGAAAGCCTTGGAAGCGAAAGATGCCGTTAACCTGGATGCTGTAGCCATGTGTTTGGTTCCTGACTTGGTAATGCCGTACAAGTTCAAAATGCCGGAATTTGAGAAATACACAGGAGATAGCTGTCCAAAGTTGCATTTGATGATGTTCTGCCGAAGGATGACTTCGTTTGTGCGAAATGACAAATTGATGATCCATTGCTTTCAGTATAGCCTGACTGGGGCATCGTTGAGATGGTATGTGCAATTAGAGAGTAATCAGATTCGATCTTGGGTGGATTTAGCCAGAGCTTTCATGAAGCAGTACGATTACAATTTGGATTTGACTCCTAGTCTCGTAGATCTGCAAGAATTGTCTCCGGCAGAGAATGAATCATTCAGAGCATATTTGCGAAGATGGAAGGGATTAGCTGCTAGTGTTCGACCACCGCTTCCGGAAAGGGAACTGGTTGACATCTTCTTGGGTACCCTGAAAGGCCATTATTTTGACAAATTATTCAGTTGCACAAGTTTTGTGAGCCTGATGAGGCTGGGAGAGATTGTTGAGCGAGGACTCAGGAGTGGAAAGTTTCGAAGTGTTCCTTATGTCCCAGTTAATAAGGTTGAGTCAGTTGTCAGTTCCCAAGAAGAGTGGGAAGGAGATGACGTCACCTCAGAATCTCTAGCATCTCAGGATCAGTTTTCAGACACTTCGAGTCAACGGTCATCTTATCGCCGATCGCGTCAGCATGCTCCACGAAGACCAAGGAAGCCTGAAAGGCAGTTTACTCAGCTACCGGTGTCGTACAGCCAGTTGTTGCCAGATCTGGTCAAAAGTGGATTGATAGTGCCGAAAGAGACTAAGCCGGTGATTCCACCGTATCCTCCAGGTTTTGATGCCAGCGCCCGTTGTGAGTACCATGCTGGGGCACAGGGGCATTCAACCAATGATTGTAAAGTGCTTAGAAGTCAGGTTCAGGATCTGTTAGACTCTAGCCGTATTTGCATCACGCCTCAGGGTTGTGTTCAGATTAATGATTTTCCATCTTCCAGTTGTGGGGGTTCGTCAGTTAATGTCATGGAAGACTCCGCAGGAAGTGTGTGCTCCGAGGATTGTCAATCAGAGAGTTCAGTTGAATATGGGGGAAATTTCTAGAGGTTTTCGCGTCGGATGCCGCATCTGTTTTCTCTGCTTAACCCGTTTAGCTTTTGTGCATCAGTATTTGTCGACCACCACCAGGATTGTTGGCTGGGGTCGTTATATTCAGACTCATTTGTGCTTACCTGCTGATTTTGTTGGTTGTACATTTATGGGAGATGTTCGTCTGTTTGCTTATAGCTTGGGTTTCTCTTTATCTCGTTGTGAATGTTTGTTTGCTACGCATTGCATTATTTTAACAGGTATATCAGAACCGTGGGTCTTATTTCTTCAGCATCCCGTTTGTTGCAGGAATTCCTTCAGAGATATGGAACAGAATCAATTTGAATTGAGCGAAGTCCAAAGCCAGCTGGGGCAGATAATGAGGGACATGCAAGAGTTGCGTTCAGAGCAGAAGATTCTCAAAGAGGAGAACAGTCAGCTGAAGACCCAAGTGAGCTTGATCATGGAGGTAGTCAAGAATGTGCTTAGGAAAGAAGACGATCAGCTATTTGAAGCCGCAATGAAGAAGCTCGCGCCACCTGTGCATGTGGAACCTGAGCAGCAGCAACAGAAGATGCATCCGGCTCAACAGAGGATCCAGGAAGGGAAGCCAAAGAGAATATTTGAGGCACCACCTATGGCATATGCGGAGCTCTTGCAGATCTTATTGAGGTTTAATCTGGTTGAGAAAAGAGCGTTGTCACCACCAACAAAAGCGTTTCCCCAGGGATACGATGCCAATAAACAATGTGAATTTCATTCCGGGGCATTCGGACATGACATCGAGGGTTGTCATGCTTTCAAACACAACGTTCAAGACCTGATTGACTCGCACGATATTGAATTCACGCCGGGCGGCGTAGCTGTGCATATTGCTCCTGTCTCAGTCGATGCTAAGATGACAGATGTTTCCAAAGCTGTAGTGGGTCAGAAGCGTATCCTGGACTCCATGGTGTCAGAATCTCCAGGCCCACAATTGTTGCCTATTCCTGGGGCAGATCTGAGAAAGCAAATGGCTAAGCATAAGGAGAGCGTTAATCAGTACATCGAAGATCAAGAAACCGATGTTGCATTTGATACGAAGGGTGCTCAAGGGTCAACCCGATACCGGCAGCAGCAGCCTCAGCAACAGAATAATCGGGGGTATAAGAGAGGTCAGAATCCAGGTCCTTTGGCAAGCCGTCATTTGGAAACTCCTCCTATACCATACGCACAGCTTCTGCAGACATTGCTTCAGCTCCAATTGGTTCGTAAAAGGACATTGGCTCCCTTAACGGGACCACCACCACCGGGGTACGATGCTGACGCTACTTGCGAGTTCCATACCGGGGCACCTGGCCATACAGTTGAGAACTGTAAAGCATTTAAACACAAAGTGCAGGATCTGCTTGATAGTGCAGCAATCAGCTTCGGGCCGGGAGGTCCCCACATCATCTGAATGAAAGAGGAAGAGCTCTATAGTTTGGTTGGGTCATTGAAAGCAGATCAAGACAGCATTGGATTGCCCCTAATAAAGATAGCTGGTTCAGCAGCAGGGTAGATGCAAAAGCCCAGTTCTCGGGAGCTAGCATATTTCCTTTGTTTTAGCTTGTCATTTCTTTACATTTGTAGTTGCTTTCCTGTTTGAATTTGTAAACTTGTTTGTAAAACTTGGTTGTTTTCATTCAAATTGATGATAATGAAATAAATGTGCATGTTTTGATTGAATCCATTCGTGTTCACTAACTGTTTTGCAAATGTCCAACACTTGGTTAAGTAGAATTTGGGGAGGATGACGAAAATGACCGACATGCAAATATCGATAATGTATGCTTTTGAAATAAACCTGCTGATGATGTACAGGCATTGTTTCAAATCCCTAAACACCGGAGATATAAGGAAGATAATCCCTTGTCAACCCCTTTGAGCCTTGTAGTAGGAGTTTCTTTCTGTGAACGAAAAAACCCTCAATCTTAACCCGGGGCAGGGTAGGTGTTAGCTAATTTGACCGAGCGTCCAAATTGCAAAAGGAGTGTCCGTTCGAGGATCAATCACACCCCTAGAGGTCGTACCTAAAAGACCACAGTGGTTCAATCAAGAGTGGGACAGCCACATCATTCCCAAAGATTCAGGCAACCAGTGTCACACGACTTGTTCGAAAGGAAAAAAATGAAAGAAAAAGAATCAAAAGCCCGCTAAGTCAAGAAAATTTCAAAACAAATGACTTAGGCAAAAATGAGGGCATCCCGCTGGACTGAAAAATCAAAAGAAACTCAAAAGGAGTCAGTCCAGGCAAAAGTTAGGGATATGAAAAGAAAAAGATGAAAAGGATCAAAAGAAAAATCCTCGATGAAAATACAAGTCGTGTGACCACAAATGTCAAAGACGAAAAGTGAGTGACTGTCACTCCAAAATCCAAAAGTTTCTCGAACTATCATTCCTATTTTCTTTCAGCCTCTGAGAGGTGAGAGCTAAGGTCGAATTAGCTGAACGTAGGATGGGAGAACATCAAGGAGAATGGGTGGGTTAAAGTAAACTTTGAGCCTTTATCCTTTTTTTCAAAACCATGAACCTGACCACGTTACAACCTTCAAAAGACCTAATTGAAGCAGGGTGTTTCGAAAGCATACTCCGGTAAAGGTCGTGTCGATTCTGACTCTTAAAAAAGTTCCTCTTACCATGTTGATACTGATGTCGACAAAGGTTTTGTGCATTATATGCCATAAACTGTTTTTCTTTTTCCCAGTGAACAGATTGGATGTCAAAGCTGTCATATGTGTTGCATTAATACATCATTTATGCAGAACAACTTGTTTTACTTGCGAGTAAGCGCTTGACAGCAGAACAGCTTCCTACAATGGAAAGTATGGTCAAGATAGAATGTGGAACGCCCGAAGGTTCCGAGGGCAGGGGCAAGCTTTTACTGTGATCCCCCAGTCAGGTCAGCCTTTCGAAGACAGTTATTCTGGGGCAATCAGGTTGAGATTCAGGCGAATACGGTCAAGAGCGCTACTCTGAATCAGATAATCGAGGCAAGGTCATTGCAGTCAGGAGCAGACCATCTTAAGCACGCAAAGATTGCGCGAGAAGCATTCAAGGTGAAGTATCTCTCAGGAGTTCAGAACGCTGAGGCATGTTGTATCAGGCCATCAAGGAACAAATTTGCAGATTCTCTTTCAAGGGCTATCCCCACAGAGGTCCCGTAGGCTGAGGCATATCAGAAGCAAGAGGATTGTTGTTCTCCGTACCCACAGGGTCATTCCGAGTTATTCGAGCAGATGCAGTCGATTTTCGAGAGCGAAGATGAATGCGGGAGGTCGTGTCACAATCCCTTGACTCTTCAAGGCTGTGTATTCAGGAAGAATATTTTCCAGCGTCAGGTGTACCTGATCCAGTAAGATGGCTTAAGAGCTCAAATCCAAGTTTGCGATTACTGTGAAGACCATCCGTGTTGGTGCATCAATTTCCAGATCCGAGCTTCGTCAGTACGCGGGAGGACTCCCTCCATTTTCTCCAGCAAAGTCCAATTGGTCATTGGTATGGGTAAGCTATTCCCAGAGGAGTCTAATCATATTCAGCACGTCTGCTATTTTACAGCGGAATTACATTCCCCAGCAGGGTATTACTCCGTCGAGGTGTTCGGTTAAGTTCCCGGTATCCCCAGCAGGGTTGATTTCACTCTCCCAGCATTCATTTTGCTAGGACGATTCAGTGATATCCGGGTTATCCCCAGCAAAGTTGGCCTCGCCTTCAGCATTTATTTTGCTGAAGTGGTTTTCTGTACCCGGCCTTCTCCGGCAGCTCGAGCCTGCTAATATATTGCATGCATCATATTTGCATCATACCTGCATATCATTGTCAAAATGCGTAGCATTTCCATCTAGAATGGAGCATTACGCTGTAGAAAGATTAAAGCATTTGCATAGGCATACAAAGCGTAAGTCAGGTTTTCTATCAGCTTCATATGGCACGTGAATTACTCTGTGATCAGGGGCATTTATCCAGCAACAGTGTTCAGACAGTTCAGCGGATTAGTTGTATCAGATCATACAACGATTATGCTTTGAGCAAGCAGTCATCTGATGTTAACAAGCTTTCCTTCCCGTCAATTCATATTGACGATGTGTTCCTCCAATGAGTGGATTTCTCCGTCTATCATTAGACGTCTGGAGTACGAATGTGGTTTTCTTTCCGTCTATCCATAGACGATGTGAAGTTGCGGGTGATCGCAGTAAGATTTCAAGAAGGGGTTTCTCCCAGGATATGCTTTCCTTACCGTCTATCAGTAGACGATGTGAAGTTTTGGGTTGATTTTCAATGGAGCTCAAAATAGAGCTGTTCTAATAAGTAGCTTTCCTTTCCGTCTATCAGTAGACGATGTGAAGTTTCGAGCTACTGTTCAGCGGGTTTCTTATTGCCGGATCATACATATGATGAGGTGTTTCCCCAGCGAGTCTTCTCCGGCTATCCTTAGTTGTTGAGGGGTTTCAAAATGATTTTGAATATCGGTTCTCTTTCTGGTTATTGGATATGATGACATTTAAGAGAGACTTTTCTGACCATCAATCCCTATTGATGTCGAAGCTCTTCGAAGAATGTTCAGTTTTCGTGATTGTCGATTCTTATTGACGACATGTTTCTTAAAAGGTGGTTTTTCTTCCCGTTAGTCCATACTGACGATGTGGCCCCTTCAAGGATATTGACTTCTCCATCAATTCCCGTAGACAGAAGGATTCTGAAATTCAAAGGATGGTGTTGAATTGCGTTATGGTGATTTCCCGTCTATCTTTAGACGGTGTGAACATGGAGATAATGGTGTCTTCCCGTCTATCCTTAGACGATGTGAATGTGGAGATTATGGTGACTTTCCGTCTATCCTTAGACGATGTGAATTGAGTTGTTCATCAATCAGGATGATACCGTCTATCCTTAGACGATGTGAATTGAGTTGTTCATCAATCAGGATGATACCGTCTACCCTTAGACGATGAGAATAATGAGTTGTTCATCAATCAGGATGATACCGTCTACCCTTAGACGATGAGAATAATGAGTTGTTCATCAATCAGGATGATCCCGTCTACCCTTAGACGATGAGAATAATGAGTTGTTCATCAATCAGGATGATCCCGTCTACCCTTAGACGATGAGAATAATGATTTGTTCATCAATCAGGATGATGCCGTCTACCCTTAGACGATGAGAATAATGAGTTGTTCATCAATCAGGATGATACCGTCTACCCTTAGACGATGAGAATAATGAGTTGTTCATCAATCAGGATGATGCCGTCTACCCTTAGACGATGCGAATATGGAGATTAATGTTGTCTTTCCGTCTATCATTAGACGAAGTGAGTATTCAATCAAGGTGTCTTCCCGTCCATCTTTGGGCGATGTGAGTATATTTCTTCCTGCCTATCAGTAGGCAATGTGAAAGAATCAAGTATGTTGTTGCAACCATCAGGGTTTGTTACATGGGGTATCACAAGCAACGGGTATTCAAATCAGGAGTTCTTTATCAGATGATTAATCAGTTTGGTGCCGTAATGACCGGGCTCGGTTTTCTGGACTTTATTCTCCAAGCAGTTTACAGTATATGATCGCGGTTGGCAAATTTTCGGGTTTTATTTGTATTCAACCGTCTCGTACCTTTGAATGTTTGAAGGCTGAGCGCTCTTCAAACCCTTCAGGTCCAAGTCGCTTGAATAGGGGCAGCTGTTGCACCCTAAAATTTGACCAACCAATTCTCCTATCTGACTCATGGTTTAAATTCATATTCACAGCTCAGATGTATGATTTTTGTGCAAGCAGGGGATATCAGAGTTTACAGCTTGATTTTTGTCTATCAGATATGGCAGATCCAGTCCAGATTGCCAGGGTTTTATTTTCAGGAAATTGTGCGCTCCTCGGTGATTTTCCAGTGATTTTGAGGATATTCTGATGCCCGGGGATCTCCGTTCGATTCGATCTGGTCTCGTGCGCTTTTATGGGAGTCATTTGCATTCATCTGCATTTTTTAGGATTTTAATAGGCTTTTGTGAATTTTTAGCAGGCTTTATAGAATTTTTCTGGAATTTAAATAGGGCTTTTGAATATTTTAATAGCTTAATTTTCTTTTTAGAATTTTATAGGATATTTTAAATAGATTTTAATCATTTGTAGAATTTTAATAGAATTTAAATAGCTTTTATCATTTTTAGGATATTAGTGAATTTTCTCTTAGCATATTAAATAGAGTGACAAATTAGGGTTAATAGGAATTAATTGTTTTTTAAATAATATAGTTTTTCTTTTTAATAATAATAGATTTTTAGTAGATATTAAATAATATTAGAAGTTTAATAGAGTTAGTAGAGATATAGAATTAATTAGACTTTAATCATTTTTTAGAGTTTAATTAGGATTAATTGGATTTTTAGAGTTAATTAGAGGTTAATTGATTTTTTAGATTTAATTAGTATAATATAGAATTAGTTAGACTTTTAATCATTTTAGAGTTTAATTAGGTTAATTGAGTTTTTTAGAGTTAATTAGGTTAATTGTTCAGATTAGATATAATTAGATTAGGTTTAATTGTTTTGTTTTTATGCAGTTTTTTTACAGTTTTTATGCATTTTTCGTATTGGGCCAGGGTCCAATTTTTGAGGCCCAATTCTCATCAGCAAAAAAGTCCAAACAAATAATGAGCCAGAAAAAGTCCAGCAAGTCCAAAAATAGTCCAGCGCAGCCTGGAAGTTTCTGGAAGTGTCCAGCCTCTTCAGTGTAATAAATAGCCAGACACGTGTTAACTGCAGAAGGGCCCCACACGTCTTGCATTGATTACGCCACCACCACTCAGAATTCTCCCAGAGTCTCACACGTGTTACACACCTGTCCCCACCACTCTCTCTCACTCTGTGCAACGGCCACCACGTGTCTCCCCCATAATCTCTCACCGGAGAACGTCACCGGCCGGCTTGCATGGCCGGCGACCGCCATAACCTTCGCCGGTGAACTCCAATATCCCCAGAATCCGGTCGCCTTCAACATCTCCCTCCTATCTTCATCTTCTTGCTATCACCACCGCCGCGCCTGAATCACTCCGGCCACCGTCAAACCCAGAAAAACGCCAAGAAATTTCCAGATCTAACCATTGATTCATCCATCTCCGCCACGTTCTCCAGATCGTTTCCAGAATCACAGACCTTCATCCATTTTTTCCCAGAAATACGTCAATCTTCGTCCATTTTTCCCAGAAATACATCAATCTTCAAGATCTTTTCAGAACAACTTCAAGCATCATCAAGCTTCATCAAAATTTCCAGAACGCTATCATCTTTTCCCAGATTTCCAGAATCATCCTCAGATATTAGTTCATCTCCAAGCAAGATTCCCCAGAAAACACCATCCGCGTTCAATCCTCAAGGAAGTTCTCCAGAAATCTCCAGTAATATCTCAACGCGAGAGCTTCAACGTAACGCCTTCAAGATCTTCAACAAGTTCCAAGTGCCATTCGCTTTTCCAGGTGCCTAATTTCTTCCCTTACGTGCGTGCGTGGTAGATGTAGTTCCTGAGATGTTTAGGTTAGGGTTTCTGGTGTTAGTGAGTTCTGTTAATTGCATGATGGCGATTAGGGTTGGTTCGTGGAGATTTGATGAAATGTGTTTAAGGCTGAGGGGAGTTGCAGAGCGTGAGGGCGAGGAAGAAGATGATGGACGGCGCTAGGTGTTTAGAGGAACAGTGCCAGAGTTAGGTTAAGGGGAAGATAGTTTTGTTAGGGTTCGTTCTGGATTAGGGTTTGTTTGGACTGGGCTTAGGCCCAAGCGTTTTACTAACGCACCCACATCAATTACTCAATCACCCCCTTAGCGTGAGAGTCTGAGAGAGTGAGTTGGGCCTTAGGCCCCAATTTACTTCCTGCACCCCTCATTTGAGCCCAGTAATGATAATCAACTAGGAATTACTAAGTCAGCACCCCCCTGCGCTCCAGTTCAGTTTGTTTTATTGTTTTTGGATATTAATCATGGGCCTGCGTCCCATTGCCATTGGCACCCCCAATCAGGGCCCAATGTAGAATCCCTTATAGAACCATTGCTGTTTAGACCCCCATGTCATTTTCTTTTAGATTTTGATATTCTTTTATATTTTAATAGTTAGAAATTCATAATAAATGTAAATAATTGTGGTTTTTTAATAATTCTTTTTCCATCCATCTCATGAAAATGTTAGGAAAATTAAATAAAAATAAAAAGTCATTTTGTTTTTATTTCCTATTTTTTGCATATTTTCCATATTAATTGATGTTTTTTTTATATTTTTAATGCATGCATATCATTAGAAAATTCATAAAAAATGGTAGATTTAGTCGAATAATTCCGTTCTTTTTTCTGTAGACTCGTGATTCGGTGTAGAATTTTATAGTGCAAAAATATTAGCTCAATCATGCATTTTCATTCTAATTGCATTTTTTCACTGTTATTGATGTTGAATAATTGGTCTGTGGATATGTCTGTGTTGCTGATTTTATTTCTTTCATCTGGTGTTGAATTTTGTTCTGATTTTTTAGTATGTTACCCTAGAGCCATGTAGGTCTCCCATTAGATTTTTATTAGATTTTTGTAGGATATTCTGATAGGATTTGTCTGAGCCTGAATATAGGAGAGGTCTTGATGACTTCTGACTTTGAAGTTCAACTGTGGTTGAACTTCAGAGATAGTTCCTTGGGGTTTCTTGGCCTGTGGGTTCTTCTTGAAGGTGCAGTCCTGTTGGAGCTTGCAAGGATGCAGTGGATTGAGGCTTAGTCTAGGAGTTTGTTGTCTGTTTGTAAGGTTCGAGATCCTGAAGTTTGAAGGGAGTTTATGGTACTTTCCTGAGGAAGGCACTATGAATGACTTTCATCCTTCCTTCTCACCTCTTTCGTAAGTATCCAATGATGTCGGAGCCGACTTGTGAGTTTAATTTCTCCTGAGGAGGAATGTAAACTGATCACATGTTGTTGAGCCACATGGGATACGATTCCTAAGTGGAAGCCCCTTAGTACTTTCCTGAGGAAGGTCCTATGGGTCTATTCACTTAGTTCCAGTAGTTTGTCTAGGACTTCTTAAGTATCTAGTGATGTTGGAGCCGACTTGTGAGTTTAATTTCTCCTGAGGAGGAATGTAAACTGATCACAGTTGTTGAGCCACGTAGGATACGATTCCTAAGTGACAGCCTCCTAGTACTTTCCTGAGGAAAGTCCTATGAGTCTGTTCACTTAGTTCCCTTAGTGCATATAGGTTCTTTCCCAAATATCCAGTGACGCCGGAGCCTTCATGTGAGTTTAATCTCTCCTGAGGAGGGATGTAAACTGATCACAGTTGTCGAGCCGCATAGGATATGACTCCTGAGTAGTAATCTCCTGGTACTTTCCTGAGGAAAGCACTATGAGCTTGTCTGCTTAGCTTCCTTTCTCTGGTAAGCTTGTTCTGAAGCTTGGAGAATGGGATTGATTCCTCTTGCCTAGGAGTTTGTTTAGATCCTTGCTTAGGGTTTTGATTAGGTGTTTGCTTAGATCCTTGCTTAGGGTGCTGTATAGAGTTTTGTTTAGAGATAGATTAGGAGATTGTTTCAGGTTTGTTTGAGGCCCTGGTCAGGGTTAGTCTCTTTGTGTTGTTTGACTCGTGTGATGTTATGTTGCATTAGACTTAGGTGTTCATCCAGATAGTTCTGAATAGGTGCATCTTAGAAGTAGACTTTGTGTGCATAAGAAGTTGAGGTGGTCCTCCTTCTGCTTGTTTGTTATTGCGTGGCTTTGCTTGTTGGTATTTGGTAGAGCTGAGCTCCCTTGCCTCTGCGCCTTGTTTGTCTAGTTGTTGCATTCATGCATATTTTCAGTATTCCTTTACGTTGCAGTTTCTTGTTTGTGGTTTAGTCCTGTTGCCATGATCCCTTAGGAGCTCTGACTTCCCCGCTGCGGAGTTGTTATGATAGACATTAGGATGGTCAACCAGGTGTGGTAGCAGTAGGTAGATTCCCCTGTTTCTCAGCTATAGTTTTTAGGGTTTCCCTTTCCTTTCTGTAGGAGCTTTTGAGTAGCTTGATCCGTAGTTAGCTGAACTACAGCTGCTCTGATTCTTCGTTCCAGACGAAGATATGTAGGCATAGGATGCGATATCCTAGCGAGCACACTAATGACTAACTTTTGTTCTCTCGCGGCTGTGCGATCGAGACTTTCCCGCTAACGACTAATTGTTATCCCTTTCTCTTGCCCGAGCGCATTTGAGACCAGATCGTATTTGTAGGTTCCCGAGCCTTATAGACCAGTTTTGTTTTCTCACTGTTGTGTGAGAGCCCCTGTTTACCCGTAGTTAGCCGAACTACGTTTGCTCTGATCTTTCATTTCAGATGAAAGTACGTAGGCACAGGACGCGATGTCCTGGCGAGCAACCTTTCCCCCGTTTAGACGTAGGCAGTCGAACTACGTTGACTCTGACTTTCCCATTGCACGAGGGAATACGTAGGCCCAGAACACCGTATGTTCTGTCGAGTCCTGTCCTTTTATTTTCTTTTCAGACCAGCCATTAGCGTAGATAGATAACACACCCTTTTACCTATAAACACCAAGCGTGGATCCCATCGAGTACGATGGACGTGAGGGGTGCTAATACCTTCCCCTTGCGTAACCGACTCCCGAATCCAGGCTATGGTTGCGATGACCATACCTTTTCCCGTCTTTGCGAGGTTTACTTCGAGCGTTTCCTTTCCCGCTTTGAAGGATAAATAACGCACGGTGGCGACTCTCCTGTCAAGCCGGCGCCGATTTTCGCAGTAGCGACAAATATTAATTAAACAGAAAAATTAAAAGAAAATTAAAAAATAGAAAATGTAAAAACAAGGACACGGTTGATTTGGATTTTAGGTTTTGAAATTTGGTATAAATAAGGGCCAGACACACTGTTCAGGGGGATCAATTGGAAATAACCTAGCCACAGCCTTCACCCTACCTCTCATACGCCGCCGCGAGCTTCTCCAAACCCATCTCTAAGCCCTTCCGTCGTTCCCGTTCTCACCATCTTCCCAACTTCAGAAACCCCCAACCCTATCTTTTTGTTTCCTCCAGCAAACACCAACATCCACCTTGAACCATCCTCATCACCGACTGCAACAAGCATTATGTGAACCTTCTGATCGCACACAACCAAAGCTCTACTGCAACATACCACTTTGACCATTATGTCATATTTCGCTCCCACTTAAAACTTTCAACCATCGGTTCAGCGATATTGGTTCGAATGGAGTGGCTATGATATTTGGGCATTTTACTGCTATTGTGATTCTCTGGTGTGAAATAAGCGCGGTTAAATTCGAGCTAAGGGCCTTGTGTTTCAAAACAACCAGGGATGTGCTGAGATTGCAGTCGAGGAATAAAGTTACGACTCACCCCAATTTGGTTTTCTATCAGTAAAGACATCACGTTGTTCATATGAGTTCTGCTACTACTGCGTCGATGATAATGTTTTTCTTTTGAAATGCGTATATGCTTCACTGTTATTGGTTACGAAAGTCTAAGCTCAGCAAAAACACGAACTCAGATTCGTTTGGAACAGACGCCGCAACAGCTTGCAACAATGGAAGTCTGCGTATCGGTAATGATTTCGAGTTTCTTTTGGATGTATCTATTATGTTGTTCTGTTCAGATCTAATTATTTGCATATTCTTGCTAAGTTTTTCACTGTCGTGCCATGTTTGGTTACTGAATTTTGTTTCTGGTTACAACCTGTTTTCCGTCTTTAGTGAGTTGTATGTTGAGCATTTCTTTTGATGACCTTAAAATCTAGCATATGAATTTTCTGTTAACATTTTGATCCATACTGTTGCATTAATACCCTATCACCCCTTGTATTTATTTCTCTTAATCTCATTTGATTGCTTACTTTCATTTTATATGCTTTCGATACTTGAGTTGTGGTTCTTTTGTTTTAAGAAATTATGAGATTGTGTGGAGTTTATTTTATTACATGAAGTTTGCATGGGTTGTGTTTTTTTTTCCTTATTACTTTCTGTTAGAAATTAATAGAGTGTGAAAGATAGTTTATATGGTTTAGAAAAGCATGGTGAATAGAGAGCAAGAGACGATGCTCTATTTGTTTTTGTTTCGTCTATTTGAAAATAAGAAAAAAGATTTGGTTTTTTTGGTTTAATTTTTTTTTTTAAAACATCATTTCCCCATGTTGGTTGTGATATTGTGAAAAGTCAATTAACAGTTTTGCCCTTTGTTTCCTTTGCGTGAGTATTAATTGAGGAATCCACTATTGTTCTTACTAAGTATATTATAGTATTAGTACATATATACATACATGCCACTTTTGTTTTTATTAAGTATGTTTAATTAAAAAAAAACTTCACATTTTACGTAATAGTGAATTAAAGATTCCATGTTCTTAATCAAATTTTTTAAATAAAATTTGAATGTCATTTAATTGTTTAATTTTGCTAATTATTTTTAATTAACTTGATTATACGGTTTAGTTGGATAATTTTGATAATTAAATTTAACTAGCCTAATTAATTGATTAATCTAATTTTAACTATTTAACTTTATTAATCAATTTTAATTAATTTAATTATTTGATTTAATTGAATAATTTTAATAATTAATTTGGATTAATATAATTAAGTGATTTAATAAACTTTGACTATTTAGTTTGTTAAATAAAATTGGGCCAAGATTAAGGGATCCTAAGACTCAAAGTTGCTTTTATTCGTATACATTCTGTTTCATTATATTTCATCCCCATTTGAATAAATGTACCCCCACTCCCACTAAATGTAATAATTTTTAGTGCTTTTGTCTTATTTATGCTTTAAAATCATCTTTTAAAATAAAATCTCGATTTATCGAGTCATTTTCTATCCTTGTAAGTCGAGTGCTTTCAAAGCCTCGCCATCAACCTTTTGATCACCATACACAACATTTTAAAGCTTAATCATGGGCTTCCTTACAGTGACACCTATTTGATCAATTATTTCTAGTTGGTCACTTAGAAGACTAGCCCACTTTGCTAGTGCACACGTTTAAAACTCAAAATTCAAACCTCGACTTCTTTCGAGCCATATTTCAAAAACATCAAAGAGGAGGAGCTTGGAACTAAAGCTTGCACGCAATTTCAAGGGTCAACGGAACCACTCCGTTCGGTAACTTTCCTTACTTTCAATCTTATATATCTAGAATACCTAGCGCGCCTAGTCCGAGTACCCTAATCCATTCAAATTATTTTCTAAATTAAATCACGAAAGAATTGAGTTCTTGGAGTCGCGCATTTCTTGAATTCGAGAATGATTACTATTAAGGCGTACGCCTTGTATAGTGTGTCATTCGAACATTCGTTCTTAAAACACCTCCTCTAATTATTTGGACAATTATTCAATGTCCAACAAACATTATTTCATAATTTATGGAATGAAAAAGGTGTCGTTGGGATCTAGCATTCCAACGATATCCCGACTAGTTGATTACGAGGCTGACATCTCGCTTATCGAATAGTCGTCATTCCTCTTAAATTTTCAACCCGTCTAACCTCGTTCCTCACCTTCGTGCGATCGAGTCTAAACCCTAGTATGTTTCTAAATCGTATGTTAAATTCAAACTATTTTCTTAACTAAATTGCGAAAGAATTGAGTTCTTGGAGTCTCGCATTCCTTGAATTCTTGAGTAATCACTCTTGGGGCGTACACTTTAGGTTGTGGATTACTCAACCTTTCGCCTATAAAACACGTGACCTAACTATTTGGACAAATACCATAATTGTCCATTCAAATACAATTTCATAATTAAATGAATGAAAAAGGTGTTGTTGGGATCTAGCATTCCAACGATATCCCGACTAATTGGTTGCGAGATTGACGTCTCGTTTATCGAGTAGTCGTCATTCTCCCTTAAAATATTCAACCATTTCAACTCTTTTCTCGCCCCCGTGCGATTGAATCTTTCTTAAACACTAATTCCTCGCCCTCGTGCGATTTCCAACTCAAACAACTTTCCCAAAGAACACTGTTTAGTCCTTTGTTCCGCGCATATGGACTCGTGCTTCAGCCTCCCCTAGCGAGCAGACAAGCCAATGTTTAGCAGTTAGAATGCGACCTAAACACTCGTTCATTTACCAAACTTTTACCGTAGTTAGCCGAACTACGGAAGCTCTGATTTCTCATTTATCAATGAGAATACGTAGGCATAGGATTGCGATGATCCTAGCGAGCACTTTTCTTTCTTTCCCACCTTTAGGTTCCCATACCTTTTACCAAAGAACATTGTTTATTCCTTTCTTCTACGCATATGAACTCGTGCTTCAGCCTCCCCTAGTGAGCAGACAAGCTAACGTTTAGTAGTTAGAATGCGACCTAAACTCTCGTTCGACTCAAATACACCTTTTCTCAAAGAACATTGTTTAGTCCTTTCTTCTGCGCATAACAAACTCGTGCTTCGGCCTCCCCTAGCGAGCAGACAAGCCAATGTTTAGCAGTTAGAATGCGACCTAAACTCTCGTTCAACTCATACACCTTTGACCAAGAACATTGTTTATTCCCTTCTTCTGCGCATAACAAACTAGTGCTTCAGCCCCCCCTAGCGAGCAGACAAGCCAACGTTTAGCAGTTAGAATGCGACCTAAACACTCGTTCATTTTCAAACCCTTTACCCGTAGTTAGCCGAACTACGGCTGCTCTGATTCTTCATTCTCTTCCGAATGTAAGATACGTAGGCACAAGATTGCGATGATCTTGGCGAGCACAATCCTCTCTTTTTCCCGTAGTCCCACGAACTACGAATGCTCTGATTTTCCACTTCTTACAAGTGAAGATACGTAGGAACAAGGGCCCCAATCCTTGGCGAGCACCCTCTCTTAAAACCACCCATTCCCCCTATAGGAGAAACCTTAGAAGAAAACTAACAAGCGTAGATAACTTTACTCTCGAATCGATCAAGAGGTTCCCGTTGAGTACAACGGACGTAGAGGGTGCTAATACCTTCCCTCTGTGTAACCGACTCCTGAACCTAGAATATTGGTTGCGATGACCATGTTCTTATCTCCTTAAAGGTTTTATCGATATTTTCCTATTCCATCCTTGGAATGGATAAAGTTCGGTGGCAACTCTGTTTCGAACAGTATTTTCCGCGTCCATCGCGAGGATCGTATTTTTTGAGGTACGACACAGATATAAGACTGTTTCTCTCATCATCAAGAGACCTTCTACCATGCAGCTCAGTGGAGTAATTCTTCATATCGGGCCTTTTAGAAGAGGTATCTGCAGAAGTGTCAGAAAAATGCGGTGCGGTGTGTGCGGGTGGAAATTGTTCATGGAGCCCTCTCTCGCACTAGTCAAACTCATAGTCGGTGTCTCCATCGGCATTGACGTCCTCAAGGATATCCATAGGTGCGGGGCCACCAGCGAGAGTGGCATGCAAATCATAGAGCCAATTCATCCCTACACGCACATCAGTGCGGTTCGGGTCAGGCAAGATAATAGCCTCAACAACAGAATTATGAATCATCAATGTATCACGCCTATCAGACCTGCCTCTAACTTGTCTTATTTTCCTACAGGCCTTGAGATCAAGTAAACTGTACTTTAGGGGCACAAAGGTAGAGAGCTCGACATCAAGTCCGATAGCACACGCTATGGAGGTGATTAATCCTCCAAAACAAATTGCTCCCTTTTTAGTGGTAACAACCACACTCATATATGCCATCATAAAAGGGACCGAATTATTCTGGCCCTATGGTGCATCATCAGCTAAAATAACATGTAAATAAAGCATCCCCTTAGCATTTTCTTTATTAGTGTGATCCCGACCAAAATTTGTAAAAAAAATAACGGATGTCTGTATTGTGGATTGGGATGCCATATTACCCTAAAAAATGTCAGTTCCATACCCTGCTAAAAGCCTCCAAAAATTCCCAAAAGTCCAAACCCAACCAGTCTCAATGGGTGCCTCACACAATGTACCATCTCCATAAGGGAAGTGCAACATATCGGAAAGAGTGCTAATATTACAACATTACTCCTTGTTAAACATCCTAAAGCTAACAACAGCAACGATGCTAGTTGAATTGGGCCACATGGTTTATGTGAGTGGACTTAAGAATTCTAGTGTGAGATAGACATATGTCGAATCTATACGTGTGCAAAAATATGCTAAATTGGCCCTTTCCAACATATAATTCACATTATCAAAAACGCCTAAGGTTCGTAAATAAGTATTATCAGGGCTTGGAGTCTTATTCTTTGTTCTTCACCGACTTTTCCTTCTCTAAACATGATGCCTTCAAGATTTCCATTTAATAAGAACTTAGAGGGGAAATTAGAAATTAGTGGAGGTTGGAGGTTTAAATATTTTAGAAGTAGTGAAGGTTAAAGGTGTGAGATATGAGTGGGTATTTATAAGAGTGAAGAGTGGGCGGAGGAGTTATGAGAGGTTGTTGGAAATATAATGGAGAAAGTGGGTGGAAGTTGGAAGATGGGAGTTATGGTGGTGTAATGAGAGTAGGTGGGTGGTTGGGAGCTATGGGAGATGAAGAGATAATGATAAGGGAGATGGAAAGTGGTTAGAACTTTTGAAAAAGGGTGAGAATTCAGGTAGGAAATTGGGGAAAAAAGGGTAGTTTTTGTGCTTTGAAGAATGTGGGACAATCTGACGACGCAGATGCATGGCGAACGCTAGAACAGATGGCAAACGCCATGAAACCCTATTTTTTTTCTTTTCTCATATGGTGTGGCGAACGCCACATCGTCTAGCGAACTCCACCTGGGTGAGATTCTTTTTACTTGTTGCATCGACTTTGATTTTTCCTGTGTTAGTACTCAAGCAACAGATACAAGCATGGATAATAGTAGAAATGCGTGAAAAAAATTTAAAAATGCAAGAAAGAAATAAAATAATTAAAAATTCATGGATGAAAAACATGGAATCACTAAAGTAAATATTTGTGGGTTGCCTCCCGCACATCGTTTTTGTTTAATGTCGTTAGCTTGACTAATGAAAATTTGACGTAACAAAAATAAATCCTAAATTATAAGACAAGGGAAATCCTACTTAGAAAGACGGGAACAATATTCTCCCCCATACTTAAACAGAGCATTGTCCTCAATGTTCAAGAGGAAGGTAGGAAAGGCAGTAAACAATAGATGATCATCCATCATGGTGTCTCACATCTGTCCGTTGGAACCTACGAATGGTGTAGATATTCTGGTAGATGTGGTCCATATGCTCGGTCATCAAATCCGCCTAGTCGGTGAAATCTTGGTGGAGACAAGTGAGGTCAGTACGGATAGTGGTAAGCTCGGTATGGAGAGTGTCTAGCTCTATATGGGGCCTGCCATGAAGAGGTGCATCAGCTGAAGTAGATGAAGAGGCATCAGATGGTGGAGTGGGATGATATTCAGGTACAGGAAAAATCTGAGGTGGTAATGGTGACTCATCATGGGCTTCTAATACGTACCTCCAGTTCATACGGTTGTAGACACTAGTCTCTCATGGTTAGGAGGGGTGAACTGGTGAACCACATCAGTTAAGATGACGATTTTGTATTCATTGGGTCCATCACGCCTTACCAAACCATTATTCAGGAATTCATCAATATCTAGTAAGTCATATCCACACCAAGGGGTCAATTTAGCTAGCTGGTCACATAGGCCTAAGGCTACAACAATATGGGTAATGGTACCACCTGCACAAATATTTTCTACCACCTGATTGGATACTCTCTCTATACCGGCTAGCAGGAAGGCAACAGGGTTAATAGGCCTAGACTAAAATATATTAAACACGAAAAACACTTCTTCTTGACTAGCTGGGCCGATGTTCCTAGCCTTCCCAAAGAATGTTTGGGCTGCAACCATCTTGAAGTACCTAATGGTCGGGTTATGGATAAGGTCCTTGTTCATTCTAACACAATCAGGTGGGTAATCTTCGATAATCTTGCCCCAGAAAAAGTCTAACTCCCACTGCATGTCATCGTTAGTGGGCACCTCAGAAAAAACACGGGGGCCATGTTGGAAAGCTAGGAGACAGGTCAATTCACCTTGGTAAAGATGGTAATCACGTCCAAAGAGTTTGAATGAAACAATGGCTCTAGTAGGTCCTAGTCCTAAGTTAAGGCGATAGTTAAAATAGCTAAGGAACTCTAGAGTTAGGTTTCTGTAAGTAGGGTGCTTCACAACAGAGAAACAATCCCAACTCATCTGGGTAAAAATAAATCGGACACTCTCTGTGAGTCTAAGCCTACCAGCATAGGAGAGTTAGAATATCTAGTAGGAGAAATGGTTCTCTCTACAAGGGTATCATAGCGCCTCCTTTGGGCATGACTCTTTAAAACAACCCTCATATTATCGACTCCGTCCATTCTCTAGCTAGTTAGTAGGAAAAAGTTAGTCTGAATGTGACCTGTAAGGAAACAAAAGTAAAGTTAGTATTGATCGATAAGTTAGTTTACCGATTTATTATATTGGGGAAGATTAGTAATACGAATAAAAAATCGTGGGTTTCATCCCATGCAACGCTTCATATATTTCAGTCTTAGTCGAGAGTTAAAAAGGAGAACTAACTCCCCTTCTTTGAACTCTCTTCTTGTTATCCGCTTATCATGCCATTTCTTAGTTCTCTCTTTATAGATTTAGGTATTTTCGTAAGCATTTAATCTTAGCTCCTCTGGATGTCTAGAATTTATTTACTGCCAACAACTTCATAGTCTATATTCAGGGCCTTTATGGCCCGATAGGCTTTATGCTCAAGTTCTTCTGGGTGATGGCAGGATTTAACATAAACTAATTTAAACGGTTTAGTTTCAATGGGGGTCTTAAATGCGGTTCTATAGGCCCACAAAGCCTATGGTAGCTTCGATGACCAATCTTTCCTAGATGTAGCAACCGTATTTTCTAATATATGTTTAATCTCCATAGTGGAGACCTCGACTTGACCATTCGTCTGTGGATGATACGGGGTTGCTATCTAGTGTCTGACTTCATACTAAAGTAATAGCTTTTCAAATATTCATGAAATAAAGTTAGACCCGCCATCACTAATGATAAGTCTTGGAAAACCAAAATTGGGAAATATAATCTTCTTAAACATCTTGACCATGACTCGTGCATCGTTGGTAGGAGAAGCTATTTCCTCAATCCACTTAGATACATAATCTAATGCAACGAGTATGAACTTATTTCTAAAAGATGATGGGAACGAACCCATAAAATCAATTCCCCACTCATCAAAGAATTCTACTTCTAAGATTTTTCCCAGAGGTATCTCCTCACGTCAAGATATATTCCCAATGCATTAAAACTGGTCACACTTAGCAACCACGAAGTAGACATTTCTACATAAGTGAGGCTAATAAAGGTGTGCTTGAAGAATTTATGCACAAGTCTTAGATCTGCTAGCATGCCTTCCATAGGGGGGAAGCATGACAATTGGTTATGATGTTTTGAACCTCGTCTTCAGGGACACAATGACGGAAAGTACCATCGGATCCCTTCTTGAATAGGAGTGGTTCGTCCCAATAATACTGTTTCAGGTCTTCTAAAAACTTCATTTTCTGTTGATATGTTAACTCGGGGGGTAATACTCTGGCTACCAGATAGTTGACAAAGTCAGCATACCAGGGAACTGTGGTTTGTGCCAATATGGCTTCCATGCCCTCTATGTTTTCATCATCGGAGTTATCCTCTTCAAAGAATTTATCTAATTGAGAACAACCAGATGTGTCATCTCCTAAATATGCTACAAGTCTTTCATAGGAGAAATCATCATTAATAGGTACTGGTTTGAACTTAACATTTTCTAACCTAGAGAGATGGTCTGCTACCACATTCTCTGTTCCTTTCTTGTCTTTTATTTCTAAGTCGAACTCTTGTAGCAATAGGATCCACCTAAGGCTCCTCGATTTAGCATCTTTTTTACTTAACAGATATCTAATAGTTGCATGGTATGTGTAAACAATGATTTTAGCTCCCACCAAGTATGAACGAAATTTATCAATTGCAAAGACCACAACTAGGAGTTCTTTCTCAGTCGTGGTGTAGTTCATTTGAGCCGAGTCTAGGGTCCTACTTTCATAGTAAATGACATACAATTTCTTATCTATTCGTTTTCCTAGCACAGTGCCTACAATATAATCACTTGCATCGCACATAGTTTAAAAGGGTAAACTCCAATCAGGAGGTCGCATTATAGGTGAAAAACTAAATCATACTTAAGCAGTTGGAATGCTTCTAAATAATTATCATCAAAAGTGAACTCAACATCTTTTATTAAAAGATTGATTAGGGGTTTAGTAATCTTAGAGAAATCTTTTATGAAACGTCGATTAAAACCGGCATGTCCCAAGAAACTTCGGATTTCTCTAACAGTTTCTGATGGTTGGAATGTTTCAATTACCTCTATTTTAGCCTTATCCACTTCAATCCCTCTATAGAACACTATATGTCCAAAGACTCTTCCTTCTCTAACCATGAAATGAAATTTCTCCCAGTTGAGCACTAGGTTGACTTTTACACACCTCTCTAAGACCAAATCTAGATTTGCAAGAAAATTTTTGAAGCTTTTCCGACATACTGAGAAATCATCCATAAAGTCTTCCATGATGCTGTCAAGGAAATTCACAAATATTGCCATCATGCATCTTCAGAAAGTAGCAGGAGTGTTTATAGCCTCAAACGACACTCGCCAGTAAGCGAACGTGCCATAGGGACATGTGAAAGTATGTTTTTCTTGGTATTCATGGTGGATAGGGATTTGGAAGAATCATGAGTACCCTTCTAGGTAGTAGAAGTGAGAGTGCCTAGATAGGCGCTCCAACATTTGGCCAATAAAAGGTAAAGGGAAATGATCCTTACGGGTGGCTTTTTTCAGTTTACGGTAATCTATGCACATTCTCCATCCTTTTTCTACGCGTTTTGCTACAGATTCTCCTTTCTCATTTTTAACTACTGTGACTCCTCCTTTTTTGGGAACTACGTGTACTGGGATGACCCATTTACTATCAGATATTGGGTATATGATTCTTGCTTCTAGAAGTTTTAGAAGTTCTCTTTTCACTAAGTCACTCAGGACCTGATTAATTCTCCTATGATGTTCTCTAGAGGTTTTCGAGTCTTGTTATAACATGATACGATGCATACAAATAGAGGGGCTAATTCCTTTCAGATCAAAGAAGTTATAGCCTAGAGTTGTTGGATATTTTATTAAGACCTCAATTAATCACTCAATCTCTTCTAGACCTAAGTTTGTGTTGACTATCACTGGGCGATTAAGTTCCTTATCTAGAAACTCATATCTTAGGTTTTTAGGAAACACTTTAAGCTTTACAGATGGTTGTTTTAGCCAAGACATATGATCAGGAGTAAGTGCAAGACATTCTCTTAGACTGTCATCCTCATATGGTTCACGTCATTCATCATCTTTGAATATGGGTGGTGTTGGAATTTTTAGGACTTGAGCAACTTGAGGTGTTTCCATCTCTAGTTCTCTCATGTATTCGTTGATAATGTCTATAACACAACATGTATCGTCTATGGCAGGTGCATTCTGTTGCACCCCAAAATTTTCCCAACCTTTTCTTTTAGCTTGGCTTATGTTTCATAGCATTTAGCATTCGCATTTATACATAGCATTGGTTCTAGACAGGGGATCAAGATGTTGTATTTGCCACTCAAGAGAGAAGTTTCATGTTTAAGGTCAAACAAGGGTACATTTAAAAATAAACAAATCTTCAATGCTATCAGGATGGATCTCAAGGCTTCTTGAGAAGAGAAAGTATGTGTGTGGGTATCACCTCCTATCTTGAGGATGATTGGAGGTACATGAGGTCATCTCCTTGGATGAGACATGGTTCAAGAGCTTAGTGCATACCCTGAGGGTTCCTTATGAGGGTCCCATGATCACACAAATCTTGTGTAAGAACCTCAGTCAATGGATGAGATGTTAGAGTTTCATCTGGTCAACAAAAGTCAACTGTGGATTTGAGAGAGCTCAAGGCTTGGCCCTTGATCGTTGAAGCTATGAGAAGTCTACCTAAGTCATCTATAATGTCATATTGAGCTTAGATCAAGAAGATTCAAGAGCTCAAGAAGTTGCTAAATTAGGGTTTCAGATGATCCTTAGTGTAAAATCCCATATTTTGGCCTATGACTTCAATGACAATTCTCACTATGATGCAAGTCCCGTCTCATCTTCCATCAAACATGAAACTTGGCTGAGTGGCCCTCTTATTTGACTTGAAGACAACCTCATTAGTGAAACAGTGCTTTTCACTAATTACCTGAGTTTTTGTTTGTTTGCTGAGGCGCGTGTTGGATTGGGCTCTAACATTGTTTTCTTTTGACGCCCCCATTTTGAGGCCCATTTGCACGTTTCAAGAGTTTTCAGTTCAACCAGATTTACTATTACACCTCCTCTTGCAAATAAAAATAGTTTTGATCATTACAAAAATCCCCAAAAATATGTTTCTGACATTTTAAGATGTTGAGATATTTTTCCATGTTTTTATTTTATTTTTCATTTATTTTTAGTATTTTTAATCAATTTAATTTGTGAAGTGGTTTTATGGTTGATACATTGGTTTTAGGTGTGATCTTTGACCTTAATTGAACACCCCCTTTGACCAATTTTCCTATCACATTTAGGTGCTTTATTGAGGTATATTTGAGGGCTGGTTTGGGGTCTTGTTGATCATTCATTATTTGTGTTTCATTGGATTTTTTTTGTCCCTCGATGGATGCTCGATAAATTGAATACCTTGTCTTGTTTGACCTAATTGGTGGTGCTTTGATGCAATTCTTTCCATGATATTTTGCACAATGACTTTTGATAGGCTTGAATTGGGTTTGATATTTTAATTGGATTTTATTTGGACTCATTCCTATTTTTGATTGATGCCTCAAAGCTCACTAGTTTTATTTATGTGTATGCATGCAAGCCTTGACCTAGTTTTGCGATATGATCTTGTGTGATCCCTTGAGGGCCTCTTGAGTCTTGTTAGCTTTTGTTAACATGTTTAAGTTGATGAATTACATGATTTGAGGTCCATTGGATGTGTTTCTTGCCTCACAAGTCTTGTATGATCATGTGTATCCACTAGTGTTAGAAGTGTGAGACTTTGGTTTGGACTTTGGCTCTTCAATTTGAGTTTGACCATTCTTGTTTTAATTTGATAACTTGAAATTGGATTTGATGCACATCACTTGAGTTTGCTTCTGACCTTGATGGTTATGTACTTTTCCTTGATGCTTTGGTGATGTGTGTTTCACTTTGAGGATGTTGAGAACATTTAAATTTCTTTTGAGAATTATTTGGTTGTTTTCTTTTGATTGATCATGAGTGAGTGTTTGATTTATATGGTCATGATTTGTTTGATTCCCCACTCTCTTTCTCTCTTCATTTCTTTGATTTTTAGTTCATCATTTATCATCTTTCTTCTTGAGGTGTTTAAAGCATGTGATCTTGTGTGATTGTTCTGTGTTGCGGTGAGAATCGTGATACCAAGCTATTGAATTAACTTGAATCTTTAATTCTTTGAATTCACAACCGGACTTTAATTTATCCAAAGGAAAGGTCTAAAGAGAGAAAGAACCTTTTGCGCGATGTAGCAACAACGTTAAGAGATTCGGGGATCGGGGGTTGGTTATGCATAGGGTAGGTATTTCACATCCTAAACATCTATAGTACTCTACAGAAACCTTTTGTTTGTTGTATGCTAAGTTTGTTAAATGTTCACTATGGATTGGGATAGGTTAAAACCTGAAGATATATACACTAAATTTGCTCGCAAAGACATCGCGTCCTCTGCCTACGTATAATTACTAGGATAGAATCAGAGCAATCGTAGTTCACCTCACTAGGTTTGAAGAACACTTGATTATGATCAAGTTTCAAAGGGGAACAAACATTATAATGCTTGTGTAGAGTTTAAGGAAACACTCTAAATCTAAGTTGAAAACTTAAGAAAGGGAAGTAAGTAATCATGACGATGATTCTTACGCAGAGTTAACAAACTCTACCCTAAGTTCTAGTTTGAAAGGGAACTCCTAACAAGGGTAGGCTTTTTAGACTTAAGCAAAGTCTAAAGGACAGGTTCTACTTAACTAAGGGTAAGAATGACTTAACGAAGTCGAAGGAGGGAGATGAGCTATCTACGATCCAAAGGTCAACAGAGAAACTTTCCTTTGGAAGGATAGAAGGGGAGGCAGCTGGGATGAGAACTAAAGAGTTCCATCACTTGGGGAAAAACTAAACTTAACAAAGCATAAACAACAAACAGGATAAATACAAGAGACATGGTTACAACCAAACATATACAAGCATGTTGCAATAAACAAGTACGTCAAAATAGGAAGAATGGTTACAACCAAGGCATGCAAGCGTATGACAATAGGCAAGCAAATATGAGTTCTTACAAGACTCAATGAAAGGGAAAGACTTAAGCATATCTTGACGAAGACGAAGGTAACTACCAATGCAAATAAGTCAAACATTATGGGGATATTACATGGTGATAAAACGAATCAAACATAATACTCACGAGTAACAAATAAATAAAATTACATCATGGGTTTGACAAAAATAGAATTCACATCACAATAATCAACTGGACAAAAGTGAATCAAAAGTTTGAAATAATCGGGAGGGTAAACAAACCCCTAAAAGAAAACATGAGCGTTTTCAATGCAAAATTGTCTTCACAAATGAAAAAATCTAGAATGTTAATGCACCACATAAAAATATATACAAATACAAGACCAATGCAAAAAGGACCGATCAAAAATAATAAACGATGAGAATGTTATGATTTTTACAAAATTAAACAATTAAAATAAAAACAAGGCAATTAATGATAAAAAAGAAAGAGGCGCTTGGCGGGTGTTGAACCCACCACCCTTGGAATACCAACCTAAAATCATGCCAACTGAGCTAGGGTGTGCGCGTATGTTATGGAGGAAGAAGATTCACAAAATCATTAAAACATGGCAAAGTGGAAAAAATAGCAAAATGGGTTGATCTCCACTGTGGATCGAACCCAGGACAAGTAGGTACAAGGCGCATGAGAAGGTGAGAGTTAACCACTGGGGTGGCGATACATCCATGTATTTTTCCACCCCTAAAATTTAAATACTTAACTAAGCATAAAAACCTGGGCAAGGCAACAAGCATGAAAAGCAAGCAAAAAACATGGATACGACAACATCGTAACTTCATCAATACTCAACCAAATGCAACAAAATTTTAGTCTATCTTGAGTGAAATTTCATGAGGAATTCAGTGGTGATTTTAGTTTTCTAAGATGATGCATACATTTTGAAATTCGAAGGCAAATGCAATTGGAAGCTTAAGAATGCATAATGGTGGATACAACTCATGACAGTAGAGATTTTGATCAAGTGAAAATATGAACTCCTCCCAAATACATCATTTAAGGATTTTAGATGCCAAAATCATGCAAAGACAACTCTATTTTTAAACTGGTATGTACATGGTAGTGTGATGTTTTTGAAAATGCAATTTGAATGTCATACCTCAAAACAACAAGACATGTGAGCAGGTAAGGGTATGCACAACACATAAACATATAATCCAATGATTTTTGATGCAAAACTCAAACCAAAATAGGTTTAATCAGAAAATGATATGCAAGAGCTCAAATTGCCTTTGAAAATGCATGATGATGGCCATAGTTCAAAATAAGAGGGATCATGATCAAGTGGAAGTGTGCACATATTATAAACATGTTATCTAATGATCCTAGATGCCTAGATCAAACAGAAACAGTTCCAAACGAAAAATGGCATGTAAGTTGCAAGAAATGCCTTGAAAATGCACTTTGGAAGTTGTGAATCAAAACTGATATGAATGAACTCAAATAGAACCATACACATGTTTCAAATATGCTACTCATGATCATGCTCAAGGAAATAATCTCTAATCCAAATTGAATCATGATATGACCATTCAATTGCAACTTAAGGAAGTGGTTTAGAGCATACGTGTGCCTAATCAACATTAAAACAACAGTTCATAACAACAATGCTTCTTAAACCACAACTTGTAACAGCTACTGAATACACACATACAAATAGGGATAGCTTTTTAAGTTTGAAAGTGAGACTTGATAATCAGAGGCTAACAGATTTCAAAGTGGCTTGGCAGCCAACAAATCATGAAAAAAACACATATCATCAGAAAAAGAGGCTTCAACAGCTCTGAATCATGTTAACAGAAACAAACCAAATAAACATGTTGACAATTACAATGAAATGATGCACTCAACAGGGCTCTCTCAGGGCCACAACAATTTAACAATGCTTATGCAGAAATGAAAGACATGTCAATCACAACCATGTTAATCTAAAACCAACACACATGCACATCTACACAATGATACTAACCGAAAATGGTCAACATAAATGCTATATGCTACATATCTATACTATGATACAAAATGAACATGAGGAATGCCAAATACCACACATCTGCATAATGATACAAGGACATGAAATGAACATGTGAAATGCCAAGTGCTACACATTTACATAATGACACAAAGCACACAAAGATGAACATGCTGGCAGAATTCAAACAGTCATTGGATGGATCAAAATGCCTAGCCAAACACAATGCAAACAAGGCAAACTTGCGTAACACAGACACATACAGCCACAACTGAGCAGCCACCAGCAAAAAAACACAAGTGGCCTAGGACCTTGCCTTGACAGTTAGAGTTTAGCAAAACTCGAAACAAAACTAATTCCTCTTGAGGACCAAAACAAACTTCTGAGCTTGACCAAATTAACACCTTAACAAATTTGCCAAAACAAGAACATACTCCTAATGAGATTTGGAACTCAAGCCAACAACAAGAATAACATTAAGGAGTCAATAGCAACAGGGCAATTAGCTCTTGGTATTCCAATCAATGTTTTAACGGATTCCAATCACAGCTTCACAAATGACCTCCTCCAAGATCAACCAACATACATAAACACTAAAAAGGGCATTGTTGATCCTTAAAGGCTTAGGTATATTTCAACAAACCTTTCATGAGTCATTTCAACCTGATTAACAAAACAAACTAGCACAATGCCCTAAGGACAATCATGGCATTTTAAGACAGGTGAGATTCATTAGAGCATGGAACATTGGTAGTCAAGTATGAAATAGATGGGCACATATTACAATCATGGCATATGCACAATTTTCACATAGAGATGCAACAACAAGGCATTATATTTGAGAATGGCATACCAGTTGTAACTTGTACATTTAGATTGAAAGTATGAACAGAAAGTTGCAATTCCAAATCAATCCTAGTGTCAAGAACTCAAACACAACATGAATAGCACATATGGTAATCTAATCCAAAATTGTCAACAAAAGGTCAAGGGTAAGTGAGGCTGCCTGACCTCCCAAACTGCTTGCAGTAGAACCATCATAAAACAAATGAACTTTCGATAACAACCAACAACAACTCATGACATAAATGAAACTCAACATCCATAAAACATAATCATCAAGGCAATGGTAATCCAAGGCAATTACATGCTCAAAACAGTGGGCACAATACAAACTGGCAGATTTGCTCCTAGATTAGATTTTGCAATTTACACAATACACACTAAGCACATCAATCATGTTCATGACATAAATTAAAGGATAGTGGCCACTAACCTTTTGTAGACCCCCCACAAGCTTGCTGCAATAAAGAAAACCTTGAGAAAAACTTCAGCAGCTGTCCAACTTGTACTTTGGTGAAAACAACTTTCTTGCACTTGAAGGAAATATGAAGAACTTGTGGCAGGCCTCAAAATAAATGAGGATGAGATTACTTTATGCTATGGACAGCTGAGGCATTATATATCAAAGGTGTGTGGATGGTTAAAATGAGGAAAACAACTCTGGTCAGAGGTTTGGCAGATTTTGAGTATAAGGTCAAACTTGTTTGGTTTGAGGGTTGACTTTTGGGAGAATGGTGTTTTTGAGTGGTTTAAGAGTATGAACACCTTCTACACAACATTTATGGATTGTGCAGATGGTTTTTGGTGGTTTGGAATGTGTGGAAATGAATTTGGGAGGCCAAACGCCCAAGACAGATTTTTGAAGAAACTTGGAATTTTGTAAATGAGGTAAGTGAGAAAGGAAGGAGAGTTGTGGTTTTCTCTTGGTTCTAAGAGTGCTCTGGTGTGTAAATGACATAGAGGGGGCCTCTATTTATAGAAAAAATTAAGGGTGAGGACAGATTTATAACTTGGCACTTTTGGAGGGATTTTGAAAAAGGTAACTCTTGGCTTGAGGTTTGTTGCAGCTGCATACATCACTCTCTTGGCTCAATGTGAGGAGAAAATCAAGTAGAATGAGATACATGAAATGATTGAATAGGGCATAGAGTGCAGATGTCAAAAAGTTTCTCTTTCCTCTCTTGAATTCTTTGAGGAAAGACCATCTTGACAATGTGGGACTCAAGTGTTAAAACACCATCTTGTTAAATTCATAACTCTCAGCTCATAAGGGCTACGGAGGAGTTATACTATATTTTGGAAAGCCCTCACGTAGCTCTACAACTTTCATGTTTTCATGAGTTTCAAATTCCCAAAGGAACTTGGCCAAAAGGCCTCTCAAAGTTGTTGAAAAACAAGCCTAAAAGTGAAATTTTTCTAAGTTACTTCTCCCTCTTGTAATGAATTTGGTCATAACTCCAAATCTATGCATTTTCGGATCATGGACCACTTTGGGACTTTTGTAGGACTTGTCAAGAGCTTTTCAATGAGCTTTGAACCAACTAATTTGGATGTGTGGTTAAGGAGTTATGGTCTTGCCCCTTTCAAAACCCTAATTCCCAACTTTTGTGATTACTCCTTAATCCTTGATCCAATGGTCATGAAATTTTATGGGTAGGTGCAATATGTCATTAAGAACATTTATGATGCACATCTTGAGGTCCAATTCCTTGTGAGTAAAGAGTTGAATTTTTGGTCAACCGAACGATCGATCGGTGACTACCGAGTCGACTGTTGATGCTCCGGGTCTTTTGAGACCTTGAAACTTCTTGAATAGACTTTACCAAGCCATATGAACCTTATGGACCATGATACCACCATTGTAACACCTTTTAAATCAAAATTCAAACCACAATTGACTTTTCCTACTCGAAAACCCTAATCGGGTAGCCTGCACTGCACTGTCCTCGATTCCTGGGTGACAACCTCAAATTGGATTCATTTTTGATTATGTGGAGACCTATCTCAAGGAGAACCAATCCAAAAAATTGACAAATTAACCCTCGAAACCTCGATTTCGGCTGTGCGGAACCTTGGTTCCTGTATCTTAACAAAGACAAACTTGAAATGGGTTAAGGTTAGATAATCATATAAACATGCTCCTAAAATGATGATGAAGATCTAAGGGGTCAAAATTTGGGGTATGACAGTTGCCCATATTTAAATATCTTTCACTGGATCGCGGTGAGAGATAAAAATCCTCGCAGAATCGTAGTAAAAGGTATTTAAATACAGCAAACCGAAAATTTTGTCCCTTAGATCCGATGGTATGCAAAAGGACAAATGCGAGTATGCCATGAATCTAAATGATGCTTTATGGTGCTTGGATGCAAGACAGATGTAGACACGCGAGCAAAGATAAAAGAACGGCAATACAACGAGTAACTACTCATGGGGGACCCACACACTAGGGAAAGATCCAAAGCAAAACAAACAAAATAGTTCAAACGTGACTAAAGATGCTGCTCAGGAGAATCTTTCACACAGGGGACGCAAACACTCCAACAGGGAAGACAAATCTTCATTAGGGAAAAGGAGACAACACTCCGCTGGGGAAAAGGGAAATCCTCCACCGGGGAAATGAAAGAAAAGAGACACAAACCTCACTGGAGATAATCAGATGAGGAACTTCCTATAACGAAGAGTTTGAACGGGATCTTCAGGAAAAGAACAGAAACAAGACCGGGCACACGGGAATGCTAGTATCCACTAGATCTCCGAGGCATGAATGGGAAAGCAACACTTTGCTGGGAGCACTGGTGACGACCAAACCAACAAACAATCAAAGGGTGCTAGTTTCTACTAGACTTACAGGGGATGATGGTGACGACCAAACCAAATAAATGGGAACTCCAAATTGCATTGATACGATACAGGACTCCGGCTGGGGAAATTGGTAACAAACAACTCTCGGTACTAATAATGATTAGCTTTCAAGCAGAGCCAGTAACCACTGGACTTTTAAAAGATATGGTGACGACCAAACCAACGATACCAATAGTGATTGGATTTTAAACAGCGCCGGTTACCACTGGACTTTCAAGAGATATGGTGACGACCAAAGCTACAATACCAATAGTGATTGGATTTTAAAAAGCGCCAGTTACCACTGGACTTTCAAGAGATATGCCAATTACCATTGGACTTTAAACATTGGGGATCGCTAGTAACGACTAGACTTCAAGGAGAGAAACTGGTGACGACCAGGAAAACAATATCAGTAACAACATGGGGACACCCAAAGGTACTAGTAACGACTAGAATCAAGTAGGGTACATGTGACGACCTATAACCGTAAACAAAATCAGTAACAACTGAAGCAGAGAAATTGGTGATGACCAACACCCTAAAAAAGACGGAGGATACCCAGAGAATAACAAACAAAACCGCTGGTAACAACCAGGAAACAATCAAGACAAAAGGTAACAACCTAAGGCCACAGAGGCAAAACAAATGCACATGTAATGCCATGATGCCAATGATTAATGATATGTGGGAGCTGACTCTGACGAGAGACTGAAAAATCTAGAGACTCAAGGGGAAGATAAATAAGCATTTCAATCTCACTGGGGATGCAATGAATCACAATGAATTCACAAAACAAAGGTGTATGTAGATCCTTTTGGGAAATAAACCCACTTCGCTTGGGAAATAAAGATTCAGGGAAGCTCGCCAGGATTGACAACGTAACTTAAAATAGAGGCTCTGAATGTTTCCACTGAGGATGAGTCCACTATCACAAGAATGTATCTCATAAAGAAACCTGGGGAGAGGGTCTTCAATCTTGGTAACTACATACGACCGAATGAGCAACCTAACAAATCAAATCAACTGACGTTTCGACGGGAGCCAAAGTACTTTATGTTTTGTTAATCTTCAAAAGTTATTTTCAAATTTGGACCTGGTGCTTTCAAAATTATCATTGATCAATAAACGATGTTTTGCATCACAAAGGAAATAAGGAAAATGGTAAATTGCAAAAGAATGGCCCAAAAACCAATTTCATTCTAAGAATGGAAGCTTGTCAATGACAGAACTCCATGGAACTTTTACAATTGAAAATGGCAATATGAAAAAAGTTACATTGAATCCACTGACAATTCTACCCCTAATGACTAAAACTTTCCAAAACCTTGCTTCTGACAAGAACGGTTGAAATGGACTTCTGGTAAAATCTTCTGCAAAGGTGACAAACCATCTGATGCAGTGAAACGCCTTTGTCCCTAACTTTTGTCTGGATTGCCCTTTCAGGTTTTTAATCCACCAGGACGCTCTTTTTTTCCTAAGCCGCCCTTTTGGGTTTTCAACTTAGCGAGCTTATCATTTTTTTTATTTCATCCCTAACTGTTGCCTGGACCTCCTTCATAGGTTATGATCCAGCGGGATATCCATTATTGCATAAGCCGCCCTTGCGGGTTTTCGACTTATCGGGTTCTTTTAGGCGTAATATTTTCGTACTACATCAGAATTCACCGAGTGTGTAAGCTGTTCCCCATCCATTGTTGTGAGGATTAACGAGCCTCCTGAGAATACTGTTTTTACAACAAACAGGCCATCATAATTGGGCATCCATTTTCCCCATGCATCTTTGTGAACTGGCAAAATCTTTTTGAGCACAAGCTCTCCTTCTCGAAATTCCTGGATACGAACCTTCTTGTCAAAAGCTCTCTTGATCCTTTTCTGATATAACTGCCCGTGACATACTGCAGTCATGCGCTTTTCATCAAAAAGGTTCAACTGATCAAATCTTTCCCTCACCCATTCAGCTTCTTCAAGTTCGGTTTCCATTATGACTCTTAAGGAAGGTATCTCAACCTCAATAGGAAGTATTGCATCCATCCCATATACCAAGGAAAAAGGGGGTTGCCCCTGTTGAAGTGCGAACGAATGTTCTATACCCATGCAAGGCAAATGGCAGCATCTCATACCAATCCTTATATGTTTTCACCATCTTTTGCAAAATCTTCTTGATGTTCTTATTCGCAGCTTCGACCGCTCCATTCATCTTGGGACGATAAGGAGAAGAATTGTGATGTTCAATCTTGAAGTCACCACACAACTCTTTCATGGTTTTGTTATTTATATTAGTACCGTTATCTGTTATGATTCGGCTTGGGATTCCGTATCGACAGATAATCTCCTTTTTGATAAATCGGGCCACCACTTGCCAAGTAACATTGGCGTAGGATGCGGCTTCAACCCACTTGGTGAAGTAATCAATAGCGACCAGAATGAATTGGTGTCCGTTAGAAGCCTTTGGTTGGATTGCCCCAATCATGTCAATGCCCCACATAGAGAACGGCCAAGGCGATGTCAACACATTTAACAACGTTGGAGGCACATGCATCTTATCCGCATAAATCTGGCATTTGTGACATTTCCTGGCATATTGAATACAGTCAGTTTCCAAAGTCAAACAATAATACCCAGCCCTCAAAATCTTCTTGGACATGGCATATCCATTGGCGTGAGTGCCAAATGTTCCTTCATGAATATCTTGCATTAACAAATCTGATTCTCGTCTGTCGACACATCTAAGCATGAGCATATCATGATTTCTCTTATAGAGCACATCGTTACTGAGAAAGAACTTAGAGGCCAATTCTCAAGGTTTTCTTGTCAAGTGACGTAGCATCGACAGGATACTCTTGCTTTAACAGATAATTATTTATGTCGTGGAACTAAGGTTTGTTATCAATTTCTTCTTCAACCAACTGACAATAGGCAGGCTCAGTCTTGCATTCAATTCGAATGAGAGTAGCATCATTGAGATACTTGACTTTCCACATTGAGGCTAACATGGGTAGAGCATCGGCAATATGATTTTCAGATCTCGGAACATGCTTGAAGGTGATCTCATCAAAATATTCAATCATTTCAATGACGTAGGCTCTGTAAGGGATCAAATTCTCATGTCTGGTCTCCCATTCACCTGTAACTTGATAAATAACCAAAGTTGAATCTCCACTTACTTTAAAAAGTTTGATTCTTAGGTCAATAGCTGCTTCGAGGCTAAGAGTGCATTCTTCATATTCGGCAATATTGTTTGTACATTCAAAGTCTAAACTTGTTGTAAATGGAGTATAACCACCTTCTGGATTCATCAGAACGGAATCTACGACATTCCAACTATAATTTGAAGAACCATCAAACATCATTTTCCACCAAAGACCCGGCTCGGGACTTTCATCAGGACCTGGCTCTTCATAATCTTTTACCAACATAATATCCTCGTCCGAAAAATCAAACTTGAGAGACTCGTAATCTTCAACTGGCTGATCTGCGAGATAATCTGATAAGACACAGCCTTTGATAGACTTCTGGGCCACATACTGGATGTCATATTCTGATAACAACATATGCCAACGGGCGAGCTTTCCTGTCTGAGCGGGCTTCTCGAAAATATACTTTATCGGGTCCATTTTTGAAATCAATAAAGTAGTATGACAAATCATGTACTGCCTCAAACGTCTAGCAGCCCATGCCAAAGCACAACAAGTTTTCTCTAAAAGTGAATATCGGCTCTCACAGTCGATGAATTTCTTGCTCAAATAATAGATGGCATGTTCCTTTCGTCCGGACTCATCCTGCTGACCCAACATGCAACCCATTGAATTCTCGAGTACTGTTAAATACATGAAAAGAGGTCTTCCCGGAACAAGAGGTATTAAGATCGTAGGCTCTTGAAGGTAGCCTTTAATCTTATTAAAAGCTTGTTGGCAATCTGAATTCCAAACAACTGTCTGGTCTTTTCGTAACAATTTGAAAATGGGTTCACAAGTAAGAGTCATATTAGAAATAAATCTGGATATATAGTTCAATCTTCCAAGGAAACCTCTGACTTGTTTCTCAGTTTGTGGAGCCGGTATATCTTGAATGACTCGAACTTTATCTGGATCTACCTTAATCCCTCGGTGGCTAACAATGAAACCGAGTAATTCCCAGATCTCACTCCAAAAGTACACTTGGCTGAGTTTAGTCTCAACTGATACTTTCTGAGTCTCTCAAACAACTTCAACAAATTATTCAAATGGTCTTCTTCACTCTGAGATTTGGCGATCATATCATCAACATACACTTTTATCTCCTTATTCATCATGTCATGAAACAACGTCAACATGGATTTTTGATAAGTGGCACCAACATTCCTCAAACCGAAAGTCATGACTTTTTAACAGTAAGTTCCCCAAGGAGTAATGAAAGTATTTTTTCCATATCATCTGGATCCATCTTGATTTGATTGTATCCGGAGAAACCATCCATAAACGAGAAAACTGCAAAGTGAGCCATATTATCCACCAATGTATTAATATGCGACAAAGGGAAATCGTCCTTTGGACTTGTCTTGTTCAGATCCCTATAATCCACACACATTCTGACTTTCCCATCTTTCTTCAGCATATGTACAATATTAGCTACCCATTCAAGGTACTTGGATACTTCCAAGAAACCTGCATCAATCTGCTTTTTCACTTTATCTCGAATCTTAAAAGCCATATCAGGTCTAGTTCTTCGAAGCTTTTCTTTGACTGGCGTGCATTCTGGTCGGAGCGGTAGCTTGTCGACCACTATGTATGTGTCCAAACCTGGCATATCATGATATGACCAAGCAAATACATCCACATACTCTTTTAAAATTTTCACCAATTGCTGCTTGACTTTAGCCCCAAGTGTTGCCCCAATCTTGACCTCTTTCTTGTCTTCTTCTGTGCCAAGATTAATAACATCTACATGTTCCTTGTAAGGTTGAAACTCTGGGTGCTCGTAACATGCCATTTTTGCCAGTTCATCAAGGATCTCAAAATCTTCGTCCTCATCTTCGGCTTGGTATATTGGCGAGTCAAAGTCAGGAGGGAAAGCAAAGTCAATGGATTCAACAGGTTTTGGGGTGTCACTGCATGTTGGAATAGCTTAATTTATTAAAACACACACAAAGACAAATGCAGCACCAAGAAAAATGTTTTGTTGATTTTTTTAGAAAATTGCCATGTTCTTTTTAAACATGGAAACAAATAACAACAAACAACGAGGGATTTAACAAAATAGTTAATTAATCATAATATTCTTGAAAGCACGGGGCCCTTACAAAATGCATCCTATAGCCTTGGGCACGACTATGGAGGTTTAAAGATAAAAACAACAACATGTAAAGAAGAACAAACAAATTACTTCGACACAGGAAAGATCACGGGAATCTCGACAGCCTCCCAATTTCCTAAAGCAACTTCACAATGATATACCAAATGTTCAATGTCTTCGTCTTCAAAATCTTCTCCCACGGCATTGACTTGGAATCCTCCACTAATGAACACCTCTTGGATAGTCTTCGGACATCCTTCGGCGTGTGTTGATGCTTCGACATGAGTTGGTTTGTAACCCAACCCTTGGCGACCCAGTCTTGCTTTCACTTCAATAACCTCTCCCCAACCTGTAGGAGTACCCTCTTCTAATGTAGACTTGATGCTCTGAGCGGATGCAAAAGATGGACCACTCTTTGCCACTGTGTTTTCTATCATCACCGTGTTAGCTATTTCAAGAGCTTGGAAAGAAGTTTCCAATGCATCCTCATCTGCCTCAATATACCTGAATGACGATAAATTACTCACCATCAAGTCCTCTTCGCCATGCACAATTATCAGTTTTTCGTTTATAACAAATTTCATCCTTTGATGCAAAGTGGAAGTCACTGCCCCTGCTGTGTGAATGCAAGGTCGTCCCAACAAGCAACTGTAAGCCGGATTAATGTCCATTACCTGAAATGTGATATCGAACACGTGAGGGCCTATCATAATTGGCAATTCCACTTCCCCAACAACCATTCTTCTCGAACCATCAAAAGCCTTCACAATCAACGACATCGGCTTCATCTCTGCCCCTGCATATGCTAACTTTGCGAGCGACCTTTTGGGCAATACATTCAACGAAGATCCAGTATATACCAAAACTCGCGCCAACGCGTCCTCTTGACATTTGATAGATACGTGCAAAGCACGGTTATGATTACGTCCTCCCCTTGGCAACTCTTCATCATTAAAACTTAGAGTATTGCAGGCTGTAATATTGGCTATCACCGAATCAAACTGGTCAGGGGTTATATCCTTCGTCACATGTGCTTGCATTAAAACCTTTTGAAGAGCCTCTTTGTGGGCCGGGGAATTCATCAGGAGAGACAAAATCGATATTTTTGAGGGGGTTTGATGGAGCTGATCAACAACCTTGTAATCGCTTTTTCAGATAATCCTTAGGAACTCTTCAGCATCTCCTTCAGTGATGGGCATTTCTTTGTCTTTGGCCGTCACAGTAGGGGTAACCTCTTTTGAAGCAACCACTGTTATCTTGGGTTTATATATTCGACCATTACGGGTCATCTTGCTCGTTCCTGGAATATTTGTCAGATCAACCTGGTCATCTTTTACCTTCTCATTCTGAATAACCTTCCCAGATCTCTGGTCTAACACAACCATATCATACTTCCACAGGACTGCCTTTGTATTCTCAAAAGGAAACGATCTCGGCTTCTGAATAATAACTGGTCAAGGCTGATCAACAACTAGATTTGTCAAAAATAGGCTTCACATTTTTGCTGATCATATTGAACACAGGGACTTTCTCGCTTTTCCTTGGTAGATTGAAAACAGGCTCAACCACCGAAACTTCCTCCTTCTTTATCTTGATACCTACTTGCAATAATCCATGGTCGATCAGGCTTTGCACATCTTCTGTACCACACCACACCCCTTAAGATTAATAGAACATTCTCACAGTCATTATGGGTACCTTTAATCATCCCTGTCTTCAACAGTTTCTCATGAAGTGACCTCAACAGAGTCTTGATTTCTGACACATCAGAAACTAACTTTTCACCTGAAGCCTCTTCTATAGCATTAACTCCTCCATGATTTGGCAATGGGTTACTTTTAACATTAGGCGGTACATCATCAAAAGACAAAATCTTCTTCTCTATGAGCTCCCTGACAATATGTTTCAAGGCAAGACACCCCTCTAAGTCATGGCCGGCAGCACCTTCATGAAAGGCACAATGAGCATTTGGATTGTAATGAGGTGATGAAGTGTCTGAAGGTGTATTCAATGGTCGCGTTGTTACTAACCCTTGTTGCACCAAAGCCGGGTACAACTCTGTATAAGTCATTGGTATCTGAGGGAACGGAGGTCTCATTGCTGATCTTCGATTTTGGTAGTTTTGCCTTGGTGCCTGAGCCCTGGGCTGCTGATGTTGCTGATAGGGTGGAGCGTTGGGCGCTCGTTGATACCCTTGTTGTTGAACTGGTTGATACATGGGTGTTGGTTGCACTGTCTGATAACTTAGAACAGGGTGGTTGAAAACAGGCGTTAGAGCTGCCACATATGGTTGTTGAGCATACTGTACTAGATACATCGGTTGTTGTGTTAGATTTTGCTGAGGTTGCTAAACATAGCCTTGTGAAGGCCGTTGATATTGTTGGTAAGGCTGCTTCCAAGTCTGATTCCTTTTCCCCACTGTTATGGCGTTTGTTTCTCCCTCCTTCTTTTTATGAAAATTACCACTGAACTTCTTGACATTGTTGTTGTTGGAACCACTGGAACTACAAGTCACTTTTCCATTCTTCAATCCCAATTCTACTCTCACCCCCACATCCACTATATCGGAGAAACTCGACGTTACACTGCTAATCATCTTCTCATAAAATTCAGGTCTTACCGTATCCACAAACCAATCTGTCAACTCTTTGTCATTTAAAGGAGGTTCCACTTGAGAGGCATCTCCCTCCAACGTTGTGCATACTCCTTGAACGATTCAGAACTCTTTTGTGTCATACTCAACAACTGTCTTCTGTCAGGGGCCAAATCCATATTGTATTTGTAATGTTTCATGAAAGCATCGGCCATGTCTTGGAAACTGTTAATGCGAGATTGATCTAGGCTCAAATACCACTTAGCAGGGGCTCCCTTCAAGCTATCCTGGAAACAATGGATCATCAGCTTATCATCTTCTACATGTGCAACCATTCTTCGGTAATACATGATCAAATGCGCCTGAGGACAAGTAGCACCGGTGTACTGATCAAAGTTGGGGATTTTGAATTTTGGCGGGATTATCAATCCAGACACTAAACACATATCTCTGGCATCAGTACCAAAGATATCATTCCCTTCCATTGCTCTAACCTTCCTCCCTATAGGTTCTACACTCTCCTTCAATTTATCATGTCGTCCACTTCCTTCTTCAGACCCATCAGGAACTTCAAACACTTGTGGATGGCTGTGAAAAACAGGGCTCACTTGAGTTTGTACAGAGGCTGGAGTATAAGTCGAAACAGCTCGGGGAATCTCTGCCCCTAGAGGAACTGATTATTGACTGACTGGTGGTGGAGGTACAAAACCTGGTATTAACCCATATGATGGAATACTTGCAACAGTGACTGCCGTTGGGATCGGCTCCACAACTACATTAGTGATCTCAGAAACTACAGTGGCCTGAGTGTCCATTTTTGCATTGATGACTTGTAAGACTTCCATGATTTGTCCTACGCTTCCTCGTAAATCTTCAAGTTTGTTATCAACCCTATCCAGAGCCAAATTGTGTTCTTCCATTCTTTGACGAGCTTGGGCTCGTGTGTTGTATTGATGGCGAGGATTCAGTATGATTCTGGAGATAAGACAGCGAGATGAGACACATCACAGGAAATGCACATGAAATGCTATGGGTGCAGATGCAAAAATGCAAAATTAATCATTCAAGGAATCCAAAGAAATATTTGCAAAAATTATAACAATGGGGAAATAAAGCAAATGCAAAGTCTTCATAGATTAATAACTGAGAGTTTTACAACAACAATTCGAAACTGAAACAAAGATCTCCAATACAGATACATGATAAAACACAGAAAACAAAAAGATCCTAGATCTTCTGGCTGGAGGGCCCTCCGTCTTCTAGATGACTCTTCTTTCCACCTTGATGGACCAATTCTTGAAGCTCTTCCATCTCTTGCATAACCTTGAAATACTTATCTCTCCAATCTTTTCCTTCTTTTTCAGCTTTTGCCAAAGCAGCTTTTAATTCTTCCACAAGAGTAAGTTTTGTTGAGTCAGGCTCAAAGCGGGTATAGAACATCTTCAATGCTGCTTCTTTCACCCATGATAAGTAGGATTCTGAAACAGCGGTGTTAGGGTAATCCAAAGCAGTCATCCCCCTTGTGTGGATGTGGCACCAAGCATACACAATCTGAGCCTTGTAGGCTGGGTCCTTCCCTTCTTCAATGTAGAAACTTCTCAAAAGAACTGGGTCTGGTTCACTCTCCATTGGGTGTCCCAACTGGCGACGAGCTAAAATGGGATTATAACTGATGCAACCCTCAACGCTGATAAGTGGTATATTCGGGAAATCCCCACAGCTCTGAATCATAGCAATCCCTCCATACATAGGGTCATACAACTTAATATCTAAATGTTTGAGTAACAACAACTTCTCTATCCATGAGAGTCCATTCTGCATATCCCAGAGTGCTGGAAGCCTTGGCAAGTGCGAAATAAACCACTTGTATAGGAGAACGGTGCAACACTCAATCTCTCCAACTCCATGACGGTTCCTGCGGTGGATGGAAAAATACACATTAGCTAACAAAGTGGGTACGGGATTCTTGATTAAGCAGAGGTTGATTGCATTCGCGTCCACAAAATCATCAGCAGTCGGAAACAGGAAAAGTACGTAAAGTAGCAAAACCATAATGGCCTCAAATGCTTCAGAATTCTTCGACTCGGTATAACATTGAGCTTTTTCATACAGGAACATAGCCGGAAATCCATATAGCCCTCCCTTAGCAGTCATATGAGATCGTACTTCATTCACCTCCAAATGTGCGACCTCTGCAATTACTCTTTCGTTAGGATTCCCTTCTCTTCCAGAAAATGGTCTAGGAGTGACACCTACTCCCATCAGGGCAGAATATTCTTTCAAGGTTGGCACCAACTGGTAATCTGGAAACATGAAACAATGATAGGTCGAATCATAAAACTGCACGAGTGCGGCCAATATCTCTTCATCCACCTGAACTTCTAGCAAAGACAACATATTTCCATACTTCTCTTTGAACGCCTCAGGGTCTTCTACTAAACTTTCCAGTTTCTTCAGGTTCTCCAAATTTGGGCTTCGGAACACGATCTCTGCCTTCTTTCCAGAATCCATCCTATAATATCTGCAAAACAATCTTTAGTTCCTTGAATGATTAATAAATGTGAATGCAAATGCGCAAAGTACCATGGAACTCAGATTCTGTAAACATCAAAAACGTCATAGATTTAATTTCATTGGATTATAAAATTTTAGTACATCCTACAAAAGTTTTAAACAGAAAGCTAAATAAAAGCTAACAAAAGTCCTAAGAAGGTTCTCCTAACAGCCTCAAGTTAAGCTTCTCAATCTCTTTTTCCATCTGGGCCTTCTCAAGGATGAGCTTATCCACGATCAACTTCCACGGAGTCGACTGAGGACTAGAAGAAAATAAATCTACTTGTGCCTTTCTCTTCTGGCAGGAGAGTACCTCTTCATTTTTTAACTCTAATTGCTTATGGAGCTCTGCATTCTCTTCAACAACCACTTGGTACTTGTGCTTCCAAGCGTCTTCGAATTGTCGCACCTTGCTCAAGGCGATCCTTAACTTCTCCTCCTCAAACATGAAGATCAAGGTATGCTCCTCCTTTAAAGCCATGGGCTCTTGTCGAGAATAGGGCATCTTTAACTCAATAGCTCTCTTTCGAACCCATTGTAGATAAGGTTCCAAAGAGACACAATTAGGTTTTCCCAAGTCTTTCTTTCCCTTTTTGTGCAAATGTCTCCAGGCTTTTAGAATCTTCTCTTTCTGCTCCTGATTATTACCCTCTTCTTTAAAGAAAGTATTTTCCACATGAACACTGTTGGGCTTGTCTCTCAAAGGATATCCCAACTATCGACGAGCAAGGACCGGGCTGTAACTGATTCTTCCATTAGCACCAAGAAGAGGTACATTACCAAAATCTCCATAGCTGTCTATGATCATTATCCCATCATATTCACGATTGTACCAATCAATATCAGAGTGCGTGAGAGCCATAATCTTCTGTGACCACCACCCTTTCTTCGGATCCCAAAAGGCGTGAGCTTTAGGCAAGTGTGAATAAACCACTTGTATAAAAAAGGAGCACAACAAGTGATCATCCCTCCCTTGTGGAAATTCCTGAGATGAACAGAGTGATACGCGTCTGCTAGCAGAGTAGGTACAGGGTTCTTCTTTAAGAAAATCTTAATGGCGTTGAGGTCTACAAAGTTCTCGAAGCTAGGAAACAGAAAGATACCATAAATGAGCAAGGCAAGGATAGCCTCGAATGCATCCATGCTCAAATGATCTGTGTAGTATTGCGCCTTTTCAACCAAAAATTCTGCACTCAACCCAAAAACTCCTCCTTTTGTAGTCATGTTCTTTGGAATATCAACTAATCCCAAACGTGTGGCTTTGGCAATATCTTGCTCCTTAGGGTCCTTCTCTATGATCGGAAAAGGAGAACCTTCAAGAATGGGCAACCCAACCAACTGAGAGTATTCTTCTAGTATGGGCATTAGCTGATAATCGGGGAAGGTGAAACAATGGTAGAGCGGATCATAAAACTGGAGAAGCATAGAAAGAAGTCCACTATCCACTTTTATCTTCAATAGTAACAACAACTTCCCATACCTACTCTGAAAACTCTCTGGATCTGTCACCAAGGTACCCAACCTCCTTAGGTCATCTAGCTTAAATCCTTTGTAAGTGTACTTCAATGTTTTCTTTCTTCCACCATCCATAGCGATCTCTGATGTTTACAAACAAAAAGTCTGAGTTCCATGAAACTTTATGATATGATGTTTATGAATGCAAGAATGCACAAACACAGGTAGATGCAAAGATCACACATATGCACAAACACAAGCCTAGGTTAAAAGGACGAGCGTGGATCCAAGGTCTACCCATCCCCAAAAGGTATGTAATATGGATCTTCAAACCTGTAGAGCAGGGTACTAAATGGTTCTCAGAGTCATCAACCCATCTTTGGAATATTATCAACTTCCCAAATTACTTAGTAATCGATAATATTCTCAAGAGAGTCTTGTCTAAGTGTAGTATCGCGTATCAACTATTTCAGAAATACTTCCTTATAACCATCACACTACGTCCTAGTAAGGCCAAAGTAGGGTAGAATGTAATCTAAAAGTCCACAGTGTCATGGGCTCCTTCGTCGAAAGTAGCATTGTTTTCAAGAATACTCGATCAACAATACTAAATTCTCAAGAGGGCCTACACTGAGCGGTGGTTTCAACTCCCTATAAGCCTCCTTGAATATACCACCATCCTATCACAATTGCACTCATGTCTGGGTATAGGACCGTCTCACCACTCAAAAGTCCCAAGATCCAACAATCAAAAAAATATATACAAATATACATGTAAGGCAAGTATTCACAAATATAGCACACAATCAAACAAAATAGGCTGAACCCTCAAGTTTAAGTTTTTTCCTAGTGAAGTCGCCATTTCTGTTCGCTGAGAATCGTGATACTAAGCTATTGAATTAACTTGAATCTTTAATTCTTTGAATTCACAACCGGACTTTAATTTATCCAAAGGAAAGGTCTAAAGAGAGAAAGAACGTTTTTGCGCGATGTAACAACAACGCTAAGAGATTCGGGGATCGGGGGTTGGTTATGCATAGGGTAGGTATTTCACATCCTAAACATCTGTAGTACTCTACAAGAACCTTTTTTTTGTTGTATTCTAAGTTTGTTAAATGATCACTATGGATTGAGATAGGTTAAAACCTGAAGATATATACACTAAATTTGCTCGCAAAGACATCGCATCCTCTGCCTACGTATCCTAACTAGGATAGAATCAGAGCAATCGTAGTTCACCTCACTAGGTTTGAAGAACACTTGATTATGATCAAGGTTCAAAGGGGAACAAACATTACAATGCTTGTGTAGAGTTTAAGGAAACTCTCTAAATCTATGTTGAAAACTCAAGAAAGGGAAGTAAGTAATCATGACGATGATTCTTACGCAGAGTTAACAAACTCTACCCTAAGTTCTAGTTTAAAAGGGCACTCCTGACAAGGGTAGGATTTTTAGACTTAAGCAATTTCTAAAGGATAGGTTCTACTTTACTAAGGGTAAGAATGACTTAACAAAGTCGAGGGAGGGAGATGAGCTATCTACGACCCAGGGTCAACAGAGAGACTTTCCTTTGGAAGAATAGAAGGGGAGGCAACTTGGATGAGAACTAAAGAGTTCCATCACTTGGGGGAAAACTAAACTTAACAAAGCATAAACAACAAACAGGATAAATACAAGAGACATGGTTACAACCAAACATATACAAGCATGTTGCAATAAACAAGTACGTCAAAATAGGAATAATGGTTACAACCAAGGCATGCAAGCGTATGACAATAGGAAAGCAAAGATGAGTTCTTACAAGACTCAATGAAAGGAAAGACTTAAGCATATCTTGACGAAGACGAAGGCAACTACCAATGCAAATAAGTCAAACATCATGGGGATATTACACGGTGATCAAATGAATCAACATAATACTCACGAGCAACAAATTATTACAATTACATCATGGGTTTGACAAACATAGAATTCACATCACAATATTCAATTGGAGAAAAATGAATCAAAAGTTTGAAATAATCGGGAGGGTAAAAAAACCCCTAAAAGAAAACATGAGCGTTTTCAATGCAAAATTGTCTTCGCAAATGAAAAAATCTAGAATGTTAGTGCACCACATAAAAATATATACAAATACGAGACCAATGCAAAAAGAACCGATCAAAATAATAAACGATGAGAAAGTTATGATTTTTACAAAATTAAACAATTAAAATAAAAACAAGGCAATTAATGATAAAAAAGAAAGGGGCGCTTGGCGGGTGTTGAACCCACCACCCTTGAAATACCAACCTAAAATCATGCCAACTGAGCTAGGGTGTGCGCGTATGTTATGGAGGAAGAAGATTCACAAAATCATTAAAACGTGGCAAAGTGGAAAAAATAGCAAAATGGGTTGATCTCCACTGTGGATCGAACCCAGGACAAGTAGGTACAAGGCGCATGAGAAGGTGAGAGTTAACCACTGGGGTGGCGATACATCCATGTATTTTGCCACCCCTAAAATTTAAATACTTAACTAAGCATAAAAACCTGGGCAAGGCAACAAGACTGAAAGCAAGCAAAAAACATGGATACGACAACATCGTAACTTCATCAATACTCAACCAAATGCAACAAAATTTTAGTCTATCTTGAGTGAAATTTCATGAGGAATTTAGTGGTGATTTCATTTTTCCAAGATGATGCATACATTTTGAAATTAGAAATCAAATGCAATTGGAAGCATAAGAATGCATAATGGTGGATACAACTCATGACAGTAGAGATTTTGATCAAATGAAAATATGAACTCCTCCCAAATACATCATTTAAGGATTTTAGATGCCAAAATCATGCAAAGACAACTCTATTTTTAAACTGTATGTACATGGTAGTGTGAAGTTTTTGAAAATGCAATTTGAATGTCATACCTCAAAACAACAAGACATGTGAGCAGGTAAGGGTATGCACAACTCATAAATATATAATCCAATGATTTTTGATGCAAAACTCAAACCAAAACAAGTTCAATCAGAAATGATATGCAAGAGCTCAAATTGCCTTTGAAAATGCATGATGATGGCCATAGTTCAAAATAAGAGGGATCATGATCAAGTGGAAGTGTGCACATCTTATAAACATGTTATCTAATGATCCTAGATGCCTAGATCAAACAGAAACAGTTCCAAACCAAAAATGGCATGTAAGTTGCAAGAAATGCCTTGAAAATGCACTTTGGAAGTTGTGAATCAAAACTGACATGAATGAACTCAAAGAGAACCATACACATGTTTCAATTATGCTACTCATGATCATGCTCAAGGAAATAATCTCTAATCAAAATTGAATCATGAAATGACCATTCAATTACAACTTAAGGAAGTGGTTTAGAGCAGACTTGTGCCTAATCAACATTAAAACAACAGTTCATAACAACAATGCTTCTTAAACCACAACTTGTAACAGCTATTGAATACACACATACAAATAGGGATAGCTTCTAAGTTTGAAAGTGAGACTTGATAATCAGAGGCTAACAGACTTCAAAGTGGCTTGGCAGCCAACAAATCATGAATAAAACACATATCATTAGAAAAAGAGGCTTCAACAGCTCTGAATCATGTTAACAGAAACAAACCAAATAAACATTTTGACAGTTACAATGAAACGATGCACTCAACAGGGCTCTCTCAGGGCCACAACGATTTAACAATGCTGATGCAGAAATGAAAGACATGCCAATCGTAACCATGTTAATCTAAAACCAACACACATGCACATCTACACAATGATACTAACAGAAAATGGTCAACATAAATGCTATATGCTACATATCTATACTGTGATACAAAATGAACATGAGGAATGCCAAATACCACACATCTGCATAATGATACAAGGACATGAAATGAACATGTGAAATGCCAAGTGCTACACATTTACATAATGACACAAAGCACACAAAGATGAACATGCTGGCAGAATTTAAACAGTCATTGGATGGATCAAAATGCCTAGCCAAACACAAGGCAAACAAGGCAAACTTGCCTAACACAGACACAAACAGCCACAGCTGAGCAGCCACCAGCAAAAAACACAAGTGGCCTAGGACCTTGCCTTGACTGTTAGAGTTTAGCAAAACTCGAAACAGAAATAATTCCTCTTGAGGACCAAAACAAACTTCTGTGCATGACCAAATTAACACCTTAACAGATTTGCCAAAACCAGAACATACTCCTAATGAGATTTGCAACTTAAGGCCACAACAAGAACAATATTAAGGAGTCAATAGCAACAGGGCAATCAGCTCTTGGTATTCATATCAATGTTTTGATGGATTCCAATCACAGCTTCATAAATGACCTCCTCCAAGATCAACCAACATACATAAACACTAAAAAGGGCATTGTTGATCCTCAAAGGCTTAGGTATATTTCAACACACCTTTCATGAGTCATTTCAACCTTATTAACCAAACAAACTAGCACAATGCCCTAAGGGAAGTCATGGCATTTTAAGACAGGTGAGATTCATTAGAGCATGGAACATTGACAGTCAAGTGTGAAACAGATGGGCACATATTACAATCATGGCATATGCACAATTTTCACATAGAGATGTAACAACAAGGCATTATATTTGAGAATGGCATACCCATTGTAAATTGTACATTTAGATTGAAAGCATGAACAGAAAGTTTCAATTCCAAATCAATCCTAGTTTCAAGAACTCAAACACAACATGAATCGCACATATGGGAATCTAATCCAAAATTGTCAACAAAAGGTCAAGGGTAAGTGAGGCTGCCTGACCTCCCAAACTGCTTGCAGCAGAACCATCATAAAACAAATGAACTTGTGATAACACAAACAACAACTCATGACAGAAATGAAACTCAACATCCACAAAACATAATCATCAAGGCAATGGCAATCCAAGGCAATTACATGCTCAAAACAGTGGGCATAATACAAACTAGCATATTTGCTCCTAGATTACATTTTGCAATTTACACAATACACACTAAGCACATCAATCATGTTCATGATAGAAATGAAAGGATAGTGACTACTAACCTTTTATAGACCCCCCACAAGCTTGCTGCAATAAAGAAAACTTTGAGAAAAACTTCAGCAGCTGTCGAACTTGTACTTTGGTGAAAACAACTTTCTTGCACTTGAAGGAAATATGAAGAACTTGTGACAGACCTCAAAATAAATGAGGATGAGATTACTTTATGCTATGGACAGCTGAGGCATTATATCAAAGGTGTGTGGATGGTTAAAATGAGGAAAACAACTCTGGTCAGAGGTTTGGCAGATTTTGAGTATAAGGTCAAACTTGTTTGGTTTGAGGGTTGACTTTTGGGAGAATGGTGTTTTTGAGTGGTTTAAGAGTATGAACACCTTCTACACAACATTTATGGATTGTGCAGATGGTTTTGGTGGTTTGGAATGTGTGGAAATGAGTTTGGGAGGCCAAACGCCAAGACAGAATTTTGAAGAAACTTGGAATTTTGTAAATGAGGTAAGTGAGAAAGGAAGGAGAGATGTGGTCTTATATTGGTTCTAAGAGTGCTCTGGTGTATAAATGACATAGAGGGAGCCTCTATTTATAGAAAAAATTAAGGGTGAGGACATCTTTGTAACTTGGCACTTTTGGAGGGATTTTGAAAAGGTAACCATTTGCTTGAGGTTTGTTGCAGCTGCATACATCACTCTCTTGGCTCAATGTGAGGAGAAAATCAAGTGAATGAGATACATGAGATGACTGAATAGGGAATAGAGTGCAGATGTCAAAAAGTTTCTCTTTCCTCTCTTGAATTCTTTTATTATTTTAATGCCATTTGCTTGCAACTTGCTATTCCTTCAAATCCTTCACTTCTTCTGCATTTTCCTTCACTATACTCTCTAAGTATCAGATACAAACATGATCCAAGGGCTGAGAATAGCTCAAGTGGTCAAAGGATGAGTTTGTGACAAATTGACAATGTGGGACTCAAGTGTTAAAACACCATTTTGTTAAATTCATAACTCTCAGCTCATAAGGGCTATGGAGGAGTTATACTACATTTTGGAAAGCCCTCATGTAGCTCTACAACTTTCATGTTTTCATGATTTTCAGATTTCCAAAGGAACTTGGCCAAAAGACCTCTCAAAGTTGCTGAAAAACAAGCCTAAAAGTGAAATTTTTCTAAGTTACTTCTCCCTCTTGTAATGAATTTGGTCATAACTCCAATCTATGCATTTTTTTGATCATGGACCACTTTGGGACTTTTGTAGGACATGTCAAGAGCTTTCCAATGAGCTTTGAACAACTCAATTGGATGTGTGGTTAAGAGTTATGGTCTTGCCCCTTTCAAAACCCTAATTCCCGACTTTTGCGATTACTCCTCATCCTTGATCAATGGTCGTGAAATTTTATAGGTAGGTGCAATATTTCATTAGGAACATTTTTGAATCACATATTGAGGACCAATTCTTATGATTGAAGAGTTGACTTTTTGGTCAACCGAACAATCAATCGGTGACTGCCGAGTCGACTGTGATGCTCCAGGTCTTTTGAGACCTTGAAACTTATTTAATAGACTTTACCAAGCCATATGAACCTTATGGACCATGATCCCACCATTGTAACACCTTTTAAATCAAAAGTCAAACCACAGTTGACTTTTCCTACTCGAAAACCCTAATCGGGTACCCTGCATTGCACTGTCCTCGATTCCTGGGTGACAACCTCAAATTGGATTCATGTTTGATCCAATGGGATATGTTTGATGATATGGAGACCTATCTCAAGGGGAACCAATCCAAAACGTTGACTGATTAACCCTCGAAACCTCGATTTCGGCTGTGCGGAACCCTGGTTCCTGTATCTTAACAAAGACAAACTTGAAACGGGTTAAGGTTAGATAATCATATGAAAATGATCCTAAAATGATGATGAAGATATAAGGGGTCAAAATTTGGGTATGACATTTTGTTTGCATATTTGTCTGCTTTCCTCATCTCCTTTCATATTTCATTACTTGTTTAAGTCCTCCTTTTGTTTTTCATCTGTAATTGATTATGAATTGTGTTTACTTGTGCTTGTTCACATGATCTCTTAGGATTCCTAGTCCCTCAATTTAATATGGAGTAAGAGAGACATTAGGCTTTCAATCCTTTGCATGATAACATTAAGTAGTCCCTTTTTCATCCCAACTTTAAGACCACTTTGCATGATAACATTAGGGTTCTTAGCTCCCTTTAGAGTCTTTGCGTCTTATCTTCTCTTCTCCAACTCTTCTAAGGCACTTAATAATGAGTGACAAGTGTTGTACGCTACGAGATTTAAGTACATGAGCAATGATAAGTGGGGAGGTCTCTCTTCACATTATCTAGAGTGTTTAGCGTATGCTCTTTGGGCGATATGCGACGCATTCGCTCTTATGTCATAATCTTTAGTGCAACATGAGTTTCAAAATAACTCAATTCACTTATTCTAAAAAAAACAAACCAAACTCAAACCTTTTTATCCTTCGGGATTGTTTCAAACCTCATTTTCAGAAAGAGTATGTTACGTTTCCATTCTACCGCAAACAGGCGTTGTCCCTAACTGCTAGAATGGATATGTAACATTTGCTCATAAAACACGTAAACCAACTAATGGTCTAGTTTTCGAACTACGTTTGCTCTGATTTCTCATACCAGATGAGGATATGTAGGCACAAGACAACGATGTCTTGGTGAGCAACCTTCCCCCCATCACCCGTAGTTTCCCAAACTACGTTGACTGTGACTTTTCCATTGCACGAGGGAATACGTCGGCATAGGGAGGCGATGTACTATCGAGTTTGTTCTTTATCTTCACCCCGTTTAGCAGTAGCATTTAGATAGTTTTCACCCATAGAATAGACAACAAGTGTGGTTCCCGTTGAGTACAACAGACGTGAGGGGTGCTCATACCTTCCCCTTGCGTAACCGACTCTCGAACCCAGATTTGGTTGCGATGACCTTGTCTTTCCCGTTTCTTCAGGTTTTCTTCGACCGTTTCCTTTCCCTCTCTTTGGGATAAATAACGTTCAGTGGCGACTCTTCTGTCTGTTTGCCGACCCTTTTTTTCGCAGTTGCGACACATTCATGAATTTGGAAAGGATAAAATCGATATTTTCCTCACCTACTTCAAAAGTTAGCTTTCTTAGTTTGACAACTATTATTGCTCCTACAATGGCTAGAAAAGGTATTCCTAAAAGAATCAGAATACTTGAATCTTCTTGAATATCCATCACTACAAAATTTGTAGGAATGTATAGTTGACTCATTCTTACTGGAACATTTTCCAGGATGTATATAACACAGGAATAGAGAAACTCCCTGGATCTTGCAGTTTTGGAGGCTTTTTGTTTTGTAGGATACCACTACACTCTTTAGCCAGTGTGACGGTACTATTGTCGTCAAACTTGCCTTTTGTTTGATAGGATTCCTTTAAGAAACTTGGCGTATGAGGGCATTTGTGTAATTACTTTAGAGAAATGGATTATTATGTGGATTTGCTTGAGAAGTTCTAAGAACTTCTTGAATTGACCCTCTGTTTTAGATTTAGTTATTATTTGAGGGTATGGAATATGTGGTTTATATGGAGGTGGAAAAACATAAGGTTTCTCATTCTCTTGGCCCTTCTTATCCATAGGGTCTGACCTAATTATCCTCTCTCGTTCTTCTACAGTATCCTCTCTCGTTCTTCTACAGGGCCATCGTTTATCATTCTCTCGGGTTTCTTGTCTATTTCCTTAGTTCTGTCACACATTGTCTGGTTATTCATTCGTGGATCGACCGAGCCTTCCAATTTTGTCCTACTTCGTAGTGTTATAGCGTTGGCATGACCATTTGGGGTTGGTTATGGTTGTCCAGAAAAGACGCCAACTGAGGTAGCAGTAGCTTCTTATTTCTGTACCACTTGGGAGATTTATGTCTCAAGTATTTTGTTATGCATGGCCAAAGCGTCTACCTTAATCATCAGTTATTTTACCAGTTCGTTGGTGTGAACGCTTTGGTTTATAAACTCTTTATTTAGTTGTGTTTGAGAAGAAACAAAGGTTTCCATCATTATTTCAAGATTGTACTTTTTCGGTGCTTGAAGGGCAGCAGGTGCTGCTTTTTTATTACCAAGAGGGATAGTGGTGATGGAAAATTGCGATCTAAACGCAGCGGAAAACAAAAATTTCCTATAGTGATCCTTACGAATGAGCATGGTCAGTGATAGAATCGTTACCTCTTTGTGGCGATTCAGATCTTTGATGCAGCGATCACACGCGTTGATGAAGTGCAACGCCTCTACTCAGTCCACACGAACAGCTTCCGGTCACAGTGCTCGCTGCTTACGAACGGAATTATTTGAGTGAGAAAAGAGAATCAAAAACGAAATTGCATCAAGTTAAAGCTTCATCACAAGGGTTCCTTTTATAGACTCTCTTGTGGGCTGCGGGCTAAAACCCAATTCACATGATCCATAATAATATTATATATTATTATAATAACTATTATTATAATAAATATATTTATTTTATTATTATTTTATAACCATTATAAAATAACAATAATTATTATTATATTATCCGAATTTCTATTTTTCACTTAAGTGCACCGTACCTTATGGTGTTCCTTTTGATTTCTCTATCTCTCATCAAACTGTCCTTATGTGTGTGACCCTGTAGGATTTCGTAACGTTGGTAATTATATTAAATTATATATTTAACATAATAAACAGTAAGCGGTATCTAGCAACACATCACTGCTACCCAAGTCACGAAAATGTCATGTGATCTGACAAAACCTTTTTCGTGATAATATATGTTTGTACAATTACCCTTTTTGCCCCTATGTCTATATTGAACACAAGGCATACACTGTGTCATCCTTGTCCAGTTCAATATTGGGCCCTTAGACATTTCTCCTGTTATGCAGGATTGGCAAATTCCATCTAGGACACTCATGTCCCTCAGCATGCTTCGTGGAGTGCCCATCAACTGTCTTTATGATCATCCAGTTACGGATAATGTTTGATCAGCAATAAAGCACCCGACTCTACATCTAGGGTCCATAGTGGTTTCAGGTCGAAGGGTGGTAATACACCATTATCACCATGAGAATAACTTATGACACTTTGCATAACATACTATGTAGTATTCTCATAGCGGGTCAATCCGGTATAAATATTACTCCTAATATTTATACCTGTGTCAAGACTTGATAACTCTTTATCCATGATCCATGAGATGTGATCATCAGTCTATCTTCATAATAGTCTCAATGCTTTTAATGTTATCCCACTTTGCAATAAAGCTTGACTACGGATATTTTAAGAATAATGTCTTTATGTTTAATGGGATCTCATGATTAAGTCACACTTAACATTTCATTAAACAGACTAACTATTCTAGGGACTTTATTATTCTGAAAGACAAACATAATAAAGAAATGCCTTTTATTATTAAACGAATAATCCGATACAAGTACCAAAAAGTATTGGCCTCTAGGGCTTACACCAACAATCTCCCACTAGCACTAGAGCCAATTAGGCATACCCTTAATACCCATAGATCTAGTATGACCATCATGCTTCTGTTGCGCAAGAGGCTTTGTCAATGGGTCAGCGATATTGTCAAGTGTAGGTACTCTGCATATCTTCACATCTCCCCGATCGATTATCTCTCGAATGAGGTGATAACGCCTAAGTATGTGTTTGGATCATTGGTGAGATCTAGGCTCCTTAGCTTGTGCGATAGCACCATTGTTATCACAATATAAACCAATGGGATCCACAATGCTAGGGACTATGCCAAGTTCACTAATGAACTTCTTGATCCAAACAGCTTCCTTTGCTGCATTTGAGGCAGCAATATACTCGGCCTCAGTTGTAGAATCAGCAACTGTTTCTTGCTTTGAACTTTTCCAGCTCACAGCGCCACCATTGAGACAGAACACATAACCAGATTGTGATCTAAAATCATCCTTATCTGTCTGGAAGCTAGCATCAGTGTAACCAATTACATCAAGCTCTTCCTGACCTCCATATATCAAGAATGAATCCTTAGTCCTTCTCAAGTACTTAAGGATATTCTTGACAGCTACCCAGTGAGCATCACCGGGATCAGATTGGTACCTACTCGTTGCACTTAATGCATACGAGACATCTGGTCGAGTACATAACATGGCATACATGATAGATCCTATTGCATATGCATATGGAATCTTATTCATGCGATCCCTTTCTTCCTTAGTTGAAGGGGATTGTGTTTTTGATAAACACAGACCATGTTGCATAGGTATGAATCCTTTCTTGGA
>OZ012741.1:79540253-79690381 GCA_963859935.3 Lathyrus sativus
AACTAGCATAACTTCCAAATTTTGAACCAAACTCAAAAATCCACTTTTGCCAATGTTCTTAAAACATTTTTTCCAATCAAAATGACCTATAATTTCATCCCATTTGGCCAAGTTATGAAAAATCTCAATTTTAGGTCACTTTTTTTATTCATTAAATTCACCAAATTTGAAACCTTGAGCTATGAGCATTTCCAAACTTTCATGATCACTTTTATAGACTCAAAATGTCATTTGGAGCAAGTTTGATTTTGTGAAGTTTTTCATTTGAAGCTTCCTTGTATGAGTTTTGGGCATAGGCTTGAAATGACCTGTAATTCTCAGATGACCAAAATACCCTTTACTTGACAAGATCATAAGTAGAGTTCCAGAAATCATATGAAGGCATACCATACCATTCTAGAAAGCTAAGACAATTAGGAACAACTCTTATGTTTACCAGAAATCCATTTGAAATCTCCTTGAGGGGTAAAAGTTGCTTGGAAGACAAGTAACTTTCACAGACAAAATTTCAGATACCTCAGATGACCTGTAACTTGCAAGGACCATAACTTGAGTTCTATAAATCTCCTTGATGTATTCCACCACTCAAATTAAAGGTTTTGAGATCCTATACAAGTTTTATGTTGGCCAAGGATCCATTTGAAGCTTGCATTTTGACTTATCTTGCTTGGAAGTTTGACCTAAATCAGGGGATTTTACACAGAAACCCTAATTTTGAAACTCCTCTTCTTCTTGATTTTTCTTAATTTCTTCTTGGCACAACACCAAATCCTTATATATATGCCAAATGATGAACCCCACACCTCCCCAATAGACCTTGATGCCCTTCAATCAGTCATTTGACCTAGGGTTGACCTAGGGTTGACCCAGATGAAACCCTAGTTGACTGTCTTCAACTGCAACTCTTGTGATCATATCAATGACTTGCCTCACTTTCAAAATGACTCTCTAGGTCCTCTATGATGTGTGTATACCCTCCATGACCTCAATTCACAGCTCACAACTTCTTTGATGATCCTCAGATACCCTCAGATAGGAGATAAATTCACTGCTTGATCCACTGACTTCTTAGATTTCAAATTCTTTCTGATGACTTGGGTATGCTTGAATTTGAACAATAACCTCTTGATAGGCTCATAGAGATGAGAATAGTACTTGGTCCCTTGTTGGATGACTTGCTATGCTATGCTATGCAGATGATTAGACTATGTACATGACTCTATATGCAAATGCTAATGTAATTGAAACATAAACCAAGTGAAGAAGGTTGAGCAAATTTTAGGGTGCAACAAGTAGGTAGCACTAGTTTCCTTGTACAATAAACCATTGTACTATAGTCAACATTACTTCAGCACTTAGTCAAAACAGTCCTTAATTTGATATTATTGTTTGAATGAAATGAAAATGTGAAAAGTAAAAGGCACAAAGATTTGTTGAGGCAGTTCCCCCGCCGTCCTCGCTTCGGGGTACGTCTGCCATCAATTCTAACAATAGAATTGAGCTCGTATAACATAAATCTAACCTGTTGTTAAATCGTTTATACAAGAATAGATAAGCAAATGCACAAACAAACTCCCTTGTTATTGAAGATGCTTTCTATTCTTGTCCCTTGATTTGAGTTGAATCAAGTCCTTCGATTGGTTGTGGATGAACCTCCGATTATAGCTCCTTGGTTGAACAACCTTGCATTTTCAAACCCCGGCACAGCTGATATCAAACACTTGCCAATCGAACCCGAACCTCTCCTTCACAATTCACCGATTACTGCTACTAGATCAACGACAACCACCGCTCCTCGATCTCCTTCACTCAGCTGAATATATGTTGAGAAGATTCGTACCAAAAATCCCCAAATTTGGCGAATCTTGGAGGACAAAACCCTCAAGGTTTTATTCAAGAAAAACCTGCCAAAAACTCAACCCGAACTGGATTCCCAATCAACGGCTTCGGACGTTATCACCTTGAACAATCCATAATGCACATCAAGAGTTATTGTGTTTAATTGTTGTGGTATGAAATATGGAAGATGAAGATGATGAGAAATAATGGCACCTCTTTCACTTTTCTTGTTTTGCAATTGATTCAATTGTTTTTGATGAAAATGAGCAACTTTCTATTTATTGTATGCCAAAAAATAATAGACAAAACAACTTTTTGAAATAAGTGGAAAGACCAGAATTATGCAAAAAAGCAGCGAACGGTCGACCATACAAAAGGAGTGGTCGACCGGAACTCTCCAGACAGAACAGACTATGCAAAGTAACAGGCTATGCGTCGACCAAAACAGGACTATGCATCAATGCAAAGTCTGTATTTTTAGACAAACACAAATATCAATCATTATGCGTCGACCGGAGGTCGACGTGCGCTAACTCGTGGGAAATACACTTTGTAGACACCTTTTGTGAGTCAACTAGAGCAAAATGAGCGGTCGACTCAAAGACTTGTATTTTGAAAAAATGCCTATTTTTATGTTTTTGACATTTCTAGATGCAACACATAATCCACCAATGATGTTTTACTTGAATGACGCTAATTTGATGACACAATATGCAAGAAAATGAGACAAAAGAGATAACGTATGCTTATGCCTTGTGGTGATAATGCCAAGTACCGATTCTTCCATGTGGTTGCGTTTTGACATCATCGAAACACACTTGTATGGTATATGAGGCTTTGTCCTCACAATACAATAGATGTATCACCACCCTAATGGTTTACCATGCCCTTTTGTGCTCACTTTGCCTTGCTAGACCTGGGTTCGATCCTGCGGATCAAATCTTTTGCTCATTTTCATGATTTAATTGATGTTTAACATATATTGTGCTTTTTCCATTTAATTCACAAAGCGTGCATTGGCTGGATGGATAATGTTTTGACCTGTAAGCTTGAGTGCATGGGTTCAAGTCCTTTGAAGTGCATTTCCAATATTTTTATCACTTGGTTTTATGTTTTTCTTCACAATTTGATTTGATCATAACTTCTTTGATTTTTATCATTTTTGTCCCATTCTTTTTGCATTACGACCATGATAATGCCTATTTTTCATTTGTGTAAAGAAATTTACAAAAAGAATTATTTTCCTTGAATTTGTGTGTATTCAAAGTATAGTGCTTCTAGGGTTTTTATGAGATTTCTCTTGATTTCTTTTGATTGATTCTCTTAATTCCCCTTGCACACCTTGCTTGTATGAACTTTACTTTATGTGTGAATTTTCCCACTCTCGTTGTTACATGATGGTTGATATCTCTTTCAAGTTCATGTTCATTTGTAAAGATATGTTTGAATACCATGCTTGGTTGTTACCTTGCCCTTGACATATGATTCTTTTCTATGATCAAATGGTTTGAATGTGCATATATGTCTTTCATGTCTTACCTTGAGTGTCTTATAAACTTCTTGTTTTACTTTGAAACATGTTCAAGTATGCATGATTCCCCTTTGAGATGTTTCTCATCATTTACCAATCCATGATTGAATCCATTTTCATGTTTGGTTGTTACCTACATGTCTAATATGATTCACCATAAATCACATGATGGTTTTCACACATGTCCCACACATGTTCAAGTTGTTTTGGTTGCTACCTCTAATTTATTTTTATCCACGATAAGTAATGTTTTGACTTATACATAATTCCCTTGTTGTATCCATGCTTGTTGTTATGATTTATGCATGTTGCTTTTTGAACTTTTTTATAAGTAATGTTTTGACTTATACATGATCCTTGTCTTGTATCCATGCTTGAATATTGTTATGATTTATGTATGTTGATCCTTTAAACTTTGTTATAAGTAATGTTTTGACTTATACATGATTCTTACTTTTTCCATGCTTGAATATGGTTGAGGTTCCCTGACCTGCGCGTAATGTCTCACCAGAGAAGACAACCGGCTTCTTTCTCCAGCCACCACTGCAACTCTCCCTCCAGCTGGAGATTCAAATGGAAAAGACGATGTGTGGACCCTTGGATCAACCTGGAGACTTGACTTTGTATCCCAATCGTGTGGCCACGTTTTAAACTCATAATTGACTGGGATGGAATGAAACACAGTCGTTTCATTTATGTGCTGGCAATACCAGGGCCTTTAGATCAGGAGACTTAGTCTAACCATCCTGTGCCTCTCATTTATTCTTGCAGTTTATTTGTTTTTAATTCTTTTTTCTTTTATTTTAATTACTTGTTTCTTGCAAAATTTATTTTAATTTCATTAATCATCAGAAAAACAAAATAAAAATATGAGCATGTTCCTGATTTTATCCCTGATTTTATGATGCTTTTACATTTCATTTTCATACCATTTTCAATTTAATTTGATTTGTTGCATTTTTTTTAATTTCTTTAATTTGGTTTATTTCTTCATGATTTTGCTGATTTTTGTTCTTTCAATTGGTATTGATTTTGGAGGATATTTTTGGCTAGCTTGTAGATTAGAGATGCATGTTCCCTTAGGATTTATTTCAGATTTTTTAGACAAAATTAGGTTCTATTTTGGATTAGGATCTTTAGACCTTCCATTTTAGGGTTTTCATTTGGTACCTTGTGATCTAGGATTTTTTAGGTGACCATCCCTTTTGATTTGACCCCTGAACTTTCTACTATAGGTCCTTAACATGTTTAGGTTCCCTTAGACAATTTCATAGGATTTTAGAAGTAGTTTTAGTATTTTTCATGGATTTGATACTTAGGCTAGTTTTAAGATGCTTTCAACATAACACTTGCTTTAGAATGACTTCAATGGTGGCCTTTAGTGCATAATAGGTTTGTTAATCTTCTTTTATGATGCTTTAGACATGTATAAGCTTCTGTTTTCTTGGTGGTGGTACTTGATTTGATGTTTATGCCTTCTTTTGGTAGCTTTCTTTGAGCTTGTTCAATTAGGGTTTAGGAAGAGCTTCGTTGTTCTCTCCTTCTTCAAATAAACATGGATTGCTTTGATTGCTTTCCATTCTCATCCCATGATTCAAGGTCCCTATGTGAAAGCCTCATCCCTCCTTTGGAATGATGTGTGGCATTTTACAAGAGGTAGAACCTTTGAGGATGCCTTTCTCTGATGTATGGTTGAGTGTCAGGAGGGATTCCTTTGGTTTCCATCCTGCTTCCCATCATCAATCAATAATCTCGATGTTAATTATTTTTCCTTTTGTTGGAGCTTTTTGAAGCATGAAGATGAAGATTTCTCTTGAAGATGGCTTGGGCTTGAAGTTGTTTGTAGCCTGTCTGTTTGTTTTGTTGTTTATCTGCTTTGCTGTTGAGCTGTTTGTCTGCTGTTTGGTCTGCTGTATTTTCTGACTGCTCTACTTTGCTTGTGTGACTGATTGACTGTGTGTTGCATTTAGATTAGGTCTCATGTACATGATTCTAGGCCTAGAAGCATCTTAAAGGTTGAGACTAGCTCCCTTTGCTTATTTGCATCTAGAGGTTGAGTCTGTCTCCCTCTACTTGACTGTTATTATCTGGCTTTGCTTGCTGGTTTAAAGTTGAGTTTGTCTCCCTTGCCTGTGTTTTGTGTGTTGCCTTTGGGATTGCTTGCTCTAGAAGTTGAGCTTGGCTCCTTCTGCTTGTTTGTTGCATTGCATGCATTTTATTTACAGTAATTTCTGTACAGTTATTTCTTTCTGCTGTTGTTTTCCTTTGCCATGTTCCCCTAGGAACTCTGACTTCTCTTGTTCAAGAGAAGTTATGATAGACATTAGGGTTCTAACCATGGATGATAACATTAGGTAGTTCCCTCCTAACCTCAACCATAGGATCAATTATGCATGACAACTTTAGGTTTGGATCAGTTCCCCTTTAGTGCCTCCTTTCTCCTCTCATCTGCAAAAAAGTTAAGATACAATGATAAAGGTTAATTGACGTCGTATGCTACAAGTCTTAAGCTACTTGAGAAAAGGTTGTTGAAGAGTTTCTTTCCAACAGTATGGATGTTTAGTATGGTACCCTTTGGGTGACATGTGATGCATTCACTCTCAGGTCATAGTCTCTAGTGCGATATCAGTTGCAAACATCCATAAAAAGATACTTCTTCTAAAAAACAGAAAACAAAGATCAAACTCTTTTTGTCCTCTTGGACCTTTAATCCCTTGGAAACCTTTTTTCAGAAGGAGAGTTTTGTTAACTCCCGTGTCTACCGCAAATGGTAAACGCCTAAGTCTCCGTCGAGCGAGATGCATACACCAAACTGCTGGAACCGTCCGTTAACCCTACTCGGATAAAAAACAGTTAGACAAACCTGTGTCTCTCGTTGTCCCGAACTACGTTTGCTCTGATCTTTCACGCTGTGTGAAAGTACGTAGGCACGAGATGCGATATCTCGGCGAGCAACCTTCCCCGTAACCCGTAGTCAGGCGAACTACGTTGACTCTGATTTCTCGTTCCAGACGGGAATACGTAGGCATAGAGCACGATGCTCTGCCGAGTCATTTTCTTTTCTTTTCAGACCAGACTTTTAGCGTAGATATTGTAATAAACCTGTCAGATAAACACAAAAAGCATGGATCCCATCAAGTATGATGGACGTGAGGGGTGCTAATACCTTCCCCTCGCGTAACCGACTCCCGAATCCAGACAATGGTTGTGATGACCTTGTATTATACCTTTTCGTCAGGTTTTTTCGATCGTTTCCTTTCCCGTTCTGAGGGATAAATAACAAAAGATGGCGAATGTTTTGTTTTGCCGGCCTCGTTTTTCGCAGTAGCGACAACTAGCGACTCTGCTGGGGACTCTGGTTCCCTATGCGAGCCAATCCTAGCGCTTGTGTGTTTACCTGTTGGATTTTATTTATCACACTTTACTTTCCGCATTTTTATTTTCGGTATGATATTATTATTGTGCTGTTGTGGGAAGGGGCTCTGATGAGTGAGAAGCCAGACCCAGGCTTGAGTGTACTTAGCATTAGTTGTGGAAATTAATGGGCACGTGCTTGCTTTGCAGGCACTAGTGTCTCATGAAATCCATGCTGAGACGAGGTTCTCCCGGTTGACTTCTTTTCCGGACCTTTGGGCTTGAGGGGTTGTTGGTTTGGAGAATTGTCGACTCCGGGGACCGATCATTTGTGACTCAGCTGAGTGAGGCCACTTCAAGAGATGATGATGCCACACCTTCTGGGTATTGTATCATTGTTTCTTGAAAGTCTGTGACGCTGGGGAACACATAGGATGCAATACCTTGTCAGTGATTAGGTCCATACCTTTGAGCGGGGTCGGGTTATTGCAGGAAACCTTAACCTTCAGACTACCTGGTTTTCTTGACAGTGAATCAGTGTTGTTGGGTTCAGAGGATTCTTATCATCAGAGATGTGGTTGTTCTCGACAGTGGATATTTATTGGTCCTCTTCAAGGTTGTATTATCAGAGCAGTGTTGTGATTGTGTTGGATCAGATCCTCGGTCTCCTCGGCAGCACAATCTTGATCCCCTGTTGCATGTTGTTGCACCCCAAAATTTGACCAACATTTCTTTACCTAGCTTGTGTTTCATTTCATTCACACTAGCATTATCATTTGCATTTCATTGACATGTATGCAGGAGATCAAGAGGTTATTCAAGTGTTCAAGGGTTGATATCCTTGTCAGAGAAATCAGAAGATCCTCAGAGAGAGTGGTTGAAACCAAGAGGGTGTGCCTCCTAACTTGAGAGTTGTGGGAGCTCCTCAGATGATTCTGAAGCCAAGAATGTGGACTTGAAGCCTTGAGAGAGCTTATGAGATGTCTTGAAAGCCATCTTGAAGCCTAGACAGGTCATTGTGCAAGATTAAGAAGACTCAGCCATGAGTGGTGCAGTTAGGGTTTGACTGGGTAAACCCTAGGTCAACTGATGATTTGAACAAGGTTGATACCTAATTCAAGAGCCATGTGATCATGGTTTGATGCATTGAGATGTTATAAGGATGATTCCAAGGTTAACTCATCATGATTGAAGAGTTTGAGAGGTTTCAAGCTAGGGTTTCTAAGGCTTGACATTGTAAAATCCCCTAGTTTGACCCCTGTCTTCAAGGAAGTTTAGCTCAAGATGTGATGGTTATCTCATCTTGCCCCCAACATGTAGAGCTTGTTCTTAGCTTTAATTTTAGTACTAGAAGTCCTTGATAGGATTTGTAGAGCTCAAGTTATGACTTTGACAAGTTACAGGTCATCTGAGGTATGTGAATCTGGGGCCTTGAAAGTTACCCAACTTGCATCAAACTTTTGCCCAAGAAGGATGATTCCTATGAACTTTTGGTCAACATGAGTGTTGTTCCTTATCCTCTAATATTTCTAGAGAGTACTAGAAGTCCTTCATAGGATTTGTAGAACTCAAGTTATGGCTTTGACAAGTCAAGGGCATTTTGGTCATTTGGAGATTACAGGTCATTTCAAGTATAAAGCCATAACTCCTATTTCCAAGCTTCAAATGGAAAAAAGTTCAACATCAAAATTGTTCAAAATGATGTTTTAAGGCTATTAAGGAGGTCATGAGATGTTGGAAATTCTTGTAGCTCAAAGTTGCAAAAATGACCTAAAATAAGGGCATAAGTTAAATAAACCAAAGATGGAAATTGATATTTTCAACCTACACATCCAAACCATGGCATGTAATATATCATTTTGACTCTAGAAAACATTTTAAGAACATTGGTTTATCCACATTTTTGAGTTGAGATTCAATTTGGGGGCTTGCTTTGAAAAGTGGTTACTTGCATATTAAGTAACATGTGCAAAACATAGAATCAAGGCATGAGCAAGGGCCTTTGCAAGCTAAACTCTTTCAAAATGTCACTAGGGGAGAAATTGGAAGAGAATAGGATGGATTTCAAGCTGCAAACAGAGCTATGCATATCATGATATGTGATTGAAAATCTCATGACATGAGAAGTGAAAACTCTCATTAGAAGGATCTAGAGGGTTCTAGATCACTCATACATCATCTATATATTGAGTAGAGTTGATCCAATGCAAAGGTTGGTGATGATTGAAGGAGAGAGCATAGATTGAGATTGAAATTCCATAGCTTGCAATTGAATTCTGTTTCACCAAATTCTTCACTTTCCATCCATTTTCTTGATTGAAACTTCTTCCATGGATGCTAAGGAGTGATTCCAGGTCATAATCCAAGAGAATTCGTGGCTGAATCGTGTATGAGCAAGTGAATTTTTCCACCTGCAACTCACCATCGGATTTCAACATTTAGGGGCTTTCAACCGGTTCTTTTGCATACAGAAGCAAGGAGAGGGTTCATTGATCGTGTCTGAAAGATTGGAGAGCTTGAATTGGAGGTTTGGTGCATCTGTTCATCCAAGATTTTCAGGTTGGTAACTTCCTTCCTCTAGCATGATTTAGGTAGAATCAAGATGAATTAAGGTGTTAGATTCATTGTAGAATGGTGTAGGAATGATTTCAGATAGTTAATTTAAGAATTAGTGACAAAATATGTGTGTTACCATTTTCGGTTGAGATTTGGTTATGGCGAATCCTGAGGATTTAGGCTGAATAAAGGGTATGGTTGAACTCGTGACAAGATTTGGGACAAGTTTCATGTATTGACCATTTGCAATGGAGGCTCCTAAAGAGAATTAGGGTTGAGGAAGATGACCGGAGCACCACCGGTGGTGGCCGGAGCTGGGCGGGAAGTTGCAGAGGTTTGAAATGGAGAAGATGACTCTGGCACCATTGGATCTTGGTTGGACCTTTGACTAGAATCCCATCCAACGGCCACGTTTTAAACTTAGTTTGTGAAGGATCTGAAGAAATGAAACGCACCGTTTCATTTAATCAGTGGTTTTGGGCTTAATGAATTAACCATTATCCACACCCCCCTAATGGCCCAACCCATGGTTTGAACTGATTCTGTTTGCTATTTGCACCGCACGTGTGGTTATTTTTATTTGATTTTCTTTAATTTTTCATTTTATTCATGGTTCTTGGAAAAATCATAATAAATTGAAAATTAATCCAATTAATCCCATTCTTTTTGCATTATACTCATGATTGAGTCTAGTATTTTTTAGAAAACAAATATTTTCATTTCATATATTTTATGATTTAATGGGAATTTTACATTTTAATTGATATTAAAATGGTTATGTTTGATACATATTTTTGTGGAATTTTGTGTGATCATGTGGTGATGATTTTGATCCTAATTTTTTGTGTGTGATTAGATTAGACATGTATGTTCCCATAGTATTTTTCTCACATTTTTGTGATGAAAATAGGTGAGCGTTCTAGATTGATATTTAGGTGCTTCCTTTTAGGGTATTAGGTTTAGTACCTCATAATGTAGAATTTATTTCTAGGTCTAATTTGATGGTTTGATCTCTGAAATTAATATGGTAGAGTCATGATTGACCTAGGTTCCCGTAGCTATTTTTGTAAGATTTTACAATTGGCTTTAGTATTTTAGTTAGGATTAACTTTAGTACTAGGTTTAGGTGATCCTAACTTACTAATTCAACTAGTTTAACTTCTCTAGTTCCCTTAGATTAGGGTTTTTCTTGGTTTGCCTTTGGTTGAGATTGAAGACAAGTTGAAGACAAGGTGAGGATGCTTGAAGTTGCTTGGAGCTTTGGGAGTTGCTTGTTCCTGAAGGTATCTGATGAAGATGTAGGAGATAGGAGCCATAGGGAGAGTCTTATAGTTAGAATGATTTCTTTCACAAACATGGAAAGCATCTTGTGCTTCCATTCCTCCCAATGACTAAAAGTCCTTCTCAGATATTCACATCCCTCCTTTGGAAGGATGAGTGGCTTTATCTGGGAAGTAGAACTTTTAGGGAACCAGTCTCTCATAATGATGAACCCTTACAGGCTTCCTTTGGTTGTCAGTAAGCTGTTTATCATTTCCACTCATTCTGTTAAATCAATTGTCTTCTGGTTTGAGTATCTTGAAAGATGTTGGACTTGAGTTTGAAGATGAGGACTTCATTGAAGAGTATGGAAGAGGATGATTCCTTGAGCATTGCCATTTCAGCTGAAGCTTGAAGAGCTTGAAGACCAAGTTGATACTTGAAGACCCAATGGAGATTGAATGAAGAGTTGAGGCTTGAAAAAGAATTGAATGATAAAGTTGACACTTCCATATGATTGAAGATTACTCTGAGAAGCTGAAGCTTGTAGGAGAAGATGACCAAGTTGAGACTGGTAAAGCAAAGAGAGCTGAAGCTTGAGGACTAAGTTGATACTTACGAGGAGGATTCAATTGAGATTGAGTGTGGAGCTGAGGCTTGAGGAATAAAGGATGAGTTGATATTTGTACTGATGCTTGGAGAGCTTGAGGGAATCAAGTTGATACTAGTAGTTAAGGGTGAAGTCTGAAGGTGGAATTGACTGAAGAGCTGAAGCTTGGGGAAGAGAGAATAAGTTGACACTTATGTTTGATGGATTGAAACCTTGAAGAAGCAAGTTGATATTTGTCATGAAGGATGATAGCCTTGAAGGGTGATTGAAGTCTGAAGACTGGATTGCTGTTAGAAGAGCTGAAGCTTGAAGTTGTAAGAGGGAGCTGTTGATCTGCTTTCTTGTCTGTCTTCTTTTCTGTGCTGATGTGACTTGTTTGATTTGCTTGATGCATTAGAATAAGTCCATGATTAGACTGACTTTAATCTAGGAGCATGATTGCACTAGAGGTTGAGTTGCTCCCTCTGCTTGTATTTTTACTGTATGGCTATGCTTGCGGGTATTCGCTAGAGCCCAGCTCCCTTGCCCATGTGGTTTGTGTTTGCTTGATAGCATGTTATTTGTACTGTAAGATTGTAGTTTACTGTATTTTGCTTGACAGCACTTTATTTTATTTCTGCTGTATGATTACAATTATTCATTCTAGCTTGAGGTTGAGATGAGCTTGTGGAGGCTGCTTCCCCACACACATTTCCTCCCTCACTTGCATTGCATGCATTTTATTGTATTACTGTTTACTGTTTAAGCTGAAGCTTTATCTGTTTTTGTTTATCATTGATATGATCCCTTAGGACTCTCATTCCCTTTGATAAGGAAGTGATGATAGAACTTTAGGTTGAAACCTATGCATGATAACTTCTAGGAGTACCCTGTTTCAAACCTCAACTATAGGATGAATCCTTGGCATGACAACATTAGGACTTGATAGTCTCCCCGTAGTTGAGCCTGTTCTCTTCTCATCTCAAAGCAGCTTAAGATACAGTAATCATGAATGGTTTCTTTCGTACGTTACGAGCCTTAAGCTATCTAAGAAAGGATTGTTGGAGAGCTTCTTTTCAACAGTCTGGATGTTTAGTATGGCACCCTTTGGGTGACATGCGACGCATTCACTCTCAGGTCATAGTCTTTAGTGCGATTGAAATTGCAAACAACCATAAAAAACAGTTCTTTCGTAAAAGACAGAAAAAAAAATTCAAACCTTTTTGCCCCACGGGCCCATAATTCAAAGGAAGCTTTTCTGAAGAAAAGAGTGTCGTTAAACTTCAGCGCCACCGCAAACAGGCTTTGTCCCTAACTGCTGGAACTGCTGTTTAACCCTACTCGATAAAACAGATGAATCTGAATTCCCGTGAGCCGTGTTATCCCGAACTACGTAAGCTCTGATCTCTCGTACCTGTTGAGAGTACGTAGGCACAATACTGACGTATTGGCGAGCCACCTTCCCCGTAACCCGTAGTAAGTCGAACTACATTGACTCTGATTTCTCATTCTCTGATGAGAATACGTAGGTATAAAGCGCGACGCTTTGCCGAGTTATTTTCTTTTCTGTTTAAGCCGGCCTTGATAGGTAGATAGATAAACCAACTTGTCCAGTAAACACAACAAGAGTGGATCCCGTCGAGTACGACGGACGTGAGGGGTGCTAATACCTTCCCCTTGCGTAACCGACTCCCGAACCCAGACAATGGTTGCGATGACCTTGTCTTATACCTTCGTGGCTCGCGCGAAAATAAGGTGTCGGCACAACAGAAGAGTCGCCACCTTTCGTTATTTATCCCTCAGAGCGGGAAAGGAAACGATCGGAAAAAACCTGACGAAAAAGGGTAAGACAAGGTCGTCGCAACCATTGTCTGGATTCGGGAGTCGGTTACGCAAGGGGAAGGTATTAGCACCCCTCACGTCCGTCGTACTCGACGGGATCCACGCTTGTTTGGTTTACTTGGACGGGTGAAAAACAATCTATCCACGGCTGCTAAATCTAAACGGGAAGAAATTGACTCGATAGAGCGTCGCACTCTATGCCTACGTATTCTCTTCAGAGAACGAGAAATCAGAGTCTGCGTAGTTCGGGAAACTACGGGTTAGGTTGCTCGGCAAGACGTCGCATCTTGGGCCTACGTATTCTCTTCAGAGAAATCAGAGCATGACGTAGTTCGGGCTAACTACGACTAGACAAGGTGTTCTCGGTCACACGGGGGTGAGAGATTAAGTTGACGATACTAGCGTACGCATTCTAGCAGTTAGGTGGACGCTGCTCGACCATTGGAGACTTAGGCGTACCTGTTTGCGGTAGAACGGACGTAGTATGTCGGGTTTCGAGGTATGGGAACCTACGGGAACTAGAACTACGGTCTGGTCTCAAATGCACTTGGGCAAGAGAAAAGGATAACATCAGTCGTCAGCGGGAAAGTCTCGATCGCACAGCAGCGAGGAGAACAAAAGTTAGTTGTTAGTATGCTCTCTAGGATATCGCATCCTATGCCTACATATTCTCATCAGCACGAGAAACCAGAGCAGCTGTAGTTCGGCCTAACTAGGGGTAGAACGGAGACCACAGCACCAATCTCGTTTTATTAATATTCTGAAAGAGTACAATGATTGAGTACAGGAAAATAAACTCCTAAAAAAGTCCTATCCATCTAATATGGAAAATCTAATGAAAAATAGTCCCCTAACAAGTGGACATTTAAATCTACTTCTAAAGGTGTAAAATAAACTCTATGAAAATATATCCTAAAAGAAAATATTAAAAACTATTGTTTTTATATTACCATATTTTTCTCTCTATTACGTATTTTTTCCTTAAAAAATCTAAACAAAAGAAAATAAAGGAAAATAAAGAGAGAAAGAAAAAAAACAGAAGTGGGTGCAAACTGCTCAGCCAGGAGGGGTAAGACAGCAAAAACAGAACAAAAAACTGGGCCCAGCCCAATGCACAACTTCAGAAAAGAGTAAAAAACCCAGGGGGTTTGAAGAGCAGACAGGGGGGTGCCAAACAGAAAAGTGAACAGGGCCCGGCCCAATCAACCAAACAAAAAACGGAGGGGTATGTCCCAAAACGGGGGTGTAACCAGTAGTGGGCCTCAGCCCGTTTACCAAGTAATAACCAAAACGGGGGAGGGTGAATGAAGAGAAACGGAGGGGTGCACGGACGGAGCCAATGGGCCCAACCCAATTCATACAGCTTTCCCTCTCACCTTGTTCCAACTCTCAGAAAAACCCTAGGTTCCCCGTATCACTGTTCACGCGCCGTCCCCTCTCTCAGACCCTCGTCTCCTCTCTCAATCTTGCTCCGTCAACGTCACCTTTCTCCGTCTACGCTCTCTCTACTCGAACTCAAGACCAAACGTCCGTTTTCATTCTTCGACCGCTTCTATTCAACCTTCCCTCCATTAGAACATTGGAACTCCATTGTTGAAGATCTGGAGATCTGCAGATCGTTTCTGGCAAACGAGGTGAAGATGAACAACGAAGGTTTGATCTGACGAGTTACGCAAAGACGATGATGGATCGAAATAGATCTGGAAGCTTGAGGTAGTCGCTTGGTAAAGATGAACAATGACGGTTGAAGATGTTCTTCAAAGTGAATCTTGAAGATTCAAAGATTGTTTGAAGTTTTGACAAACCTTGGATGAAGATGTTCTTCAAAGTGAATCTTGAAGATTCAAAGATTGTTTGAAGTTTTGACAAACCTTGGATGAAGATCTGGAATATTTGTTGTAGTGGATGAAGAGTTGACGAATCTGGAATTGATGATGAGCGCATGATGAACGGATGAATCTTGGTGATTCTTGGATGAACAACACACTTCGAGTTCTTCTGGAATCAAGAATGTTGTTGAGGATCCTTCAATTTCTGGAGATTGGTTGAAGAACATGACGAATTGGATGAAGATCTTCTGGAGATTTCAAGAGATTGATGAAGATTTTCTGGAGATTTCAAGAACACTATGAATTTTCCGGTGAGAAGTTGATTCTCCGGCGACGGTTAGAGAGCTCCGGCGAGCAGTTAGGGTGGTTTTTGGCCGGGTTTGATCTTACCGGTGAGCACCTCCGGCGTTTGCATGGCCGGAGGGAGTGGTGTTCGTCGGAAGTTGCATGCATGAGAGGGAGTGTGGGAAGTGGACACGTGGAGTGGGGGAAGGGTGTGAAGAAGCCACGTGTGGCCTGCATGCAGAGTGGAAAATGAGGTGGCGAAGTGGGGCCTCTGAGATGAACACGCGTGTGCTCTTATAGCGTGACACATGGCTGATTCTGGGACTGGGCCTCCAAAACTTTGACACACGGCCCATTACATTCAGACTTAATGAAGACTTAATTGAAATCTGACCCATTAATGAACACAATGATTAAACTAATGAGCACTTAATTAAACTAATGAACACCTAATTGAACTAATTAGCTAATGATTAAGCCTAATTAACTCTAACTAACATTAAAAACTGCACTTAACGCCTAAAATGAAAATTAAAACTAATATAATCCTAATTAATTCTGATAAATCCACTTAAAATCTAACTAAGACCCTATTTAACATCTAAACAAAAATAGAAGAAAACTATTAATTTCTATTAAAGAAAAAATAGAAACTCTATTAACTCCTATTAAAAGAAATATCCTAAAATCATTTAAAAATTCTACTTAATATCTAAAAAATGATTTATTCTAAAATCTATTATCTAAAATGATTAAAGAAATTCCTAAACTATTAAAAAAAAATTAATATCTAAAAGCTATTTAAAAAACTATCTAATACCTAGAAAAATGAATTAAATCTATTTAAAAATTCTAGAAAATAAGGAAAAAATCTAAAACTACCGAGGAAGGCCGATTAAATCGATTAGCGACTATATCGAAATTAACGGTAAAAATTCGGACACCGAGATATCCTCAAAAACAACAGCGAGAGCTGAAAACACCGGGATGAGCACCGATTCTCAAAATACGTCCTCGTATCGGTCTAAAATGCTATCAGAGGGCTGCGATCCCGATAAACCAATCTGACTGGAAAAAATGCAATGTACGCGGTATGCAAATGCGAGAATGAAATGAGTCGAAACATGAGCCAAATTGCGATGAGTAGTTGGTAAAATTTTGGGGTGCAACAGCTGCCCCTATTCAAACGGCTTGGACCTGAAGGATTGAGAAGCGAACGGCTTTCAATCATTCAAAGGTAGAAGACGGTTGAATACCAAAGAACCCGGAAATTTGCCAACTACACAAGTACACGGTACTCTGGTGAGAACAAATCTTCGGAAAGATGAAATCATAGCTGCACGGCAACTAGCTGGAGACATACTGATCTGAGCCTTGTGGTCAGTTATCCACATTAAATTCCTCTGACATTGTCATCAGACACCGGACCTCGCCGTCAGGCATTCATGAAAATAGGGCGTCTGACATCGCCGTCGGACAACCAAAACACCCAACATCGCCGCTGGAAAACTGAAGAATCTGACATCGCCGTCGGACAACCGAAACAGCCAACATCGCCGCTGGAAAACTAACATCCAACATCGCCGCCAGAAACAAACATCCAACATCGCCTGCTGGAGAACTAAATCACCTGACATCACCGCCAGAAACAAATATCCATCATCGCCGCTGGAAAACTAAATCACCTGACATCGCCGCCAGAAACAAATATCCAACATCGCCGCTGGAAAACTGAATCACCTGACATCGCCGCCAGAAACAAACATCCAACATCGCCGCTGGGACAACAAAAGAATATGACATCGCCGTCAACCAAACATAACCCTGAGAAACACCCAACATCGCCGTCAAGTACGCAAACTAATCTGACTTCACCGTCAAGTTTCAACATCGAGTCGATAAATGTATCTGACCTCGCCGTCAGGGTGAAGAAAATCCGTTGGAGAAATATGAACTTGAATAATAGACTCTGTTGGAGAGAATGATAAGGTGAACATGTGTCGATGATCTTGCTAGAGGTCTGGATACCACACACAGGTGAACGATACTCTAGTCGGTAGGAACATCTTCGATACTGAGCATAACAGTTGCACGACAACCCTACTGGGGAATTGGTCACATGGTAACCGGGGAAAAGTCTGATTTTAAATCTCCGTCAGGATGATCGTCTGATTCTGCTGTAGATATTCGTCCTCAATTCATCAAGGGGTCACTGGTCACTCGGTAACCGGCAATACATGGTTGATTACACCGTCAGGTGTTCTGTGTCATAGCAGAAGAATTCCTCGGGACTCGTTAGGTCAACCATCAGGTTGATCATGCCATCAGGCATTCAAAGAAAACAGTTGGGCATCAGTCGGACTTCAACCATCAGGTTGATCATGCCATCAAGCATTCAAAGACCTTGTCGGGCATCAGCCGGACTTTGTCAGCAAGTCGGGAGTAGAATTCTTGGTCAATCATGAGCCAACTGGGAATATCTAAACCTCTGCCATCAGGCACTCTGCATCAGTTGAGAGAACTGCTTCATTAACACGGCCAGACTTCAATCATGGAGTCTTCAAGGGAGGTTTCAACTTCGCCGTCAGAAAACCTGCTGGGGAGGACGCTTCGCCGCTGGGGATTCTGGAGAACTATCAAGTAACTCCGCTCCGGGGGTTCAGAAATCATTCTGGATGAGTCAACTCTGCTGAGGACTTCAAGAATCATCTTGGACAAATAACTCCGTCGGGGACCTTCAAGAATCATCTTGAACTGATAACCATGCTGGAGCTTTCAGGAATCATCCTGAGCGAGCACTCTGTTGGGGATTTCAGGAATCATCCTGGGCAACTTTTACTGGGGACTTCAAGCATCAGCTCGAGCAACCAACTCTGGAGACTGCACTGGGTACTTAAGAATCATCTTAAGCAAACGACCTTGCTGAGGAAATCAAGAATCATCTTGAACCAGAGACTTCACTGGGGATCTCAAGAATCATCTTGAGCAAGCGACTTCGTTGGGGAGAATTTCAGGAATCATCCTGAGCAAACCATTCTGAGGAGGAACATCTGCAAAACAAGAACGGTGGCGACCTGGCTCATGTCTCGTATGCACATGCTTTGACAATGACGTAATGCTCCACACGGTGGAAATGCTACGTGTTTTCTGAGTAAATGCTATGCAATCATGCAACATGCTATGGCCCCGTCAGCAAAATAAATGCTGAAGGGAGAAGCCTCCTGTCAAGGAGAAAGGGCCACTCTGGTGGAGAGGAGGAATCATCCTGCCGAGGAGAAGAAGTCACACCAATCTCAATTGGACTCCGTCTGGGGAAATGATCTTCAGCTGACTGATGCAGGGGAACGAAGCTCTACGAGAACCTGAACCTGCTCATCTGGGTATTCAAACCACAACTGCTGAGGAAAACGATGTCGATCGCAAAAATAAACTGCACGGCCTTCGCGGCAAAACTTTCCTGGAGAGAACGACTCCGACGGGGAAATACAGCATCAGCTGCTCAACGCTCTACTGGGGGAAAACCAATCATGGTCCCAACTGCTTCCAAGGACTCGGCTCTCTTAGGTATCTGCAAACTCGGCTGAGGAAGGAGAAAATATTCTGCTTGCCGGGGAGAGTACGACTCCGCGGGGGAATCTCAATTCCGCTGGAGAAGAAGGAATCATCCGACTTCGCTAGGAGAGTACGACTCTGGTGAGGAATTTCAATTCCGCTGGAGACTTCAGTCTTGCACCATCAGTTGCTGCACACTTCAGTGAACGAATAGTTTCCTACGAGACCTGCACTTATGACCCGATGTTGGGGAATGAACACACGCTTCGGCGCTTGCCAGCTGAGGAGATGATGATCCTTCAGGATACATCTGATTGGGGAGAGAATCTTCTCTGCTCGGGGATACATGTCAATGCTCCTGGTCTCGCATTCAGACTCTGCGGGGAGAGACTGCTGAACTCTTATCGGGGATATCAATCCTGATCTGCTGAGGGTAATCTTGCATATTCCTTACGGAGACTGACCCTTCTGGGTAACACCTGCTGGACTATCAAGTCTGATGAGGAATACATGTGTATCAACACTGCTGGGGATTTCAATCCTTAGCTACTCATTGTACAACTCTGATGGAACTGTACTGATCCTATCAAGGAAACACCTCCGGCGTCTGCGGAAGGTAACAATCGATTACTGCAATTGAATCTCACTTCATTGAGGAAAACAACCTTGAACGGTCCTTTTAGATCACCCTAAGTCCTTATAGGGTACGAAGCATCTGCTGAGAAATAACTCTTCTATGGCTGGCATCAAAATCTACCCGTCTGTAGATTACTCAATGAGGGAATCACCGTCGACCTCTGCTTGAGGAATGAGTCAATGACCTGGACTCGGAGGGAAAAGGAGTCAAACTTGGAATCTATGGGGATACAACATTGCATCAGTCCCACTGCTGGGGAAATAAACCCAAATCTGCTAGTCAAGGGAAAGCTTCAGCCTCAACCCACTTAGGAAAGTAGCACATCAGGCTAATCAACGTTCGACGCTTGGGATGGCCGTACTCTTCCGGGAATATCAATCTCGCCCTACTGAGGATAATCTTGATCCTACTCTGATAAGGGATAAATGCCATCTCAATTTGCTGCAATCTCAAACTTCTCAGGGGAAACAATCTCAAGCTGTACGTCTCTGCTGAGCAAACAATCCTGATTCAATAACATCAACACAGGGAATACAGAATACCAATCATGGAGCTGAGATCACCCGAGCCTTGTGTTGGGGAATGTGACAACATACGAGTCACTAGGAATCATCGGGCCAGGTACAATTAGGCTTTTTCTGGTTTAGGGATAGGTTTATGGTGATATGGACCCATTTCTGGTTACCAACAAAAGTGGATTTGAAAGGGAAATACTAGACGAGAACTAGTTTCTGATTTTCCAGACGAGAACTGGGCTTTAAAACTGTGTTGGCCAGACGAGAACTGGTTGAACAATAGGTTACAGAAAAGGTGACCCGACGGGGCTGGTTTCTGGTTTGGATTTCAGACGAGAACTGATCTCCGGTTTGCCAGACGAGAACTGGACTTTGAAACGATCTGGTTACAAGGTTCAGCCAAGTAACAGGTTAGGCTGTAGGATAACAATCCAATGACGGCAAGGCTTCTTCAGAAGGTTCAGGTTTTGGCAGGGTAATGACACGATTTCCCGACACTCAACTCTGGCTAGGGTGAACAAACTCATTTGAACAACTTGCCCCAGTGCAATTCAACTTGCCCCAATCCAACTCTTGGGAGAATTCATTCTGAACAGAAAGCGGCTGGCAACAAGACAATCTTCAGATGGCTTGCCCCAACATCTGTACAACGGAAGGATTCATCCTCAATTAACCAACTCTCAGCATGGTTGGTTTCAATATGCTTCTAAAGTAGCTTGCCCCTGAACGAGCGGTGAGCGACTCAACATGCCCTGATTGAACATTGGAGGGATCTACCCTCTAATCACAGGAGTTCCGGATAACTGCCCCTGATTGGGTCTCAAGAAGATCCACTTCTGATCAACCGCTTCTCGAACAAACTGTCCCATAATCAATCGATGCTCCGGGACTTGTCCTCAGACAAACTGATTCCAAACTCACAGGAAGTCAATGCCCCAGATTCACAGGGTTTCACAGCATGCCGTTCTGATCCAGACTACTAACGATTCAGTCCTGATTGATTATTCCCTGTTGGAGTTCCTTTGTATTAACTACTGACCTGCAATTAAAATTGTTTATTCACGAATGGTAATTTTAATGCAGTGTTCATGCAGATTTTGAAAAAATGTATTGTCACTCATTTACGTGTCATGATAGTGAGTGACGAATGAACCAAAGAGTTCAAACGTAGTGCTGATTCGATCAGTGAAAAATACAACAAGGATATGATTAGCAAATCATGTAGGAGTCAGGTTACTCAACCTTATCGTAATGCGCTTTCAGAATAAACCCTGCCTCAATTAGGTCTTTTAAGGGTTGTATCGTGGTCGGGTTCACGGTTCGTGAAACAAGGGATATTTGGCTCAAATTATGATTTGTACCCACCCCTTCTACGTGATGATCTCCGATCCTAAAGTTCAGTTAACTTAGCTCGAGCGCTCGCCTCTTCGAGAGGTATGTTGAATTAGTGGGAACAACTGGTTAAGGTATTCACAAGGAGTTTCGGAGTGACAGTTACTCCTCTTTTGCTTTCGGTGCCTGTATCCACACGACTTTGTCCTTGTTCGAGGATTTTTCTTTTTATATCCTTTCTTTTTCATTCTTTTGATTCCCTAATTTTTGCCTGGACTGACCCTTCAGAGTTCTTTTCGATTTTTCTTTCGAAGTCCAGCGGGATGCCCTGATTTTTGCCTAAGTATTTGCTTTCCAGCTATTCTTTTTCTTTTTACTTAGCGGGCTTTCTTTTCTCTTCTTTTTTTCCGGAACAAGTCGTGCGACACTGGCTGTCTGGATTCATCCGAGAGGTTTATAACTGTCTCACTCCTGATTGGTGAGGTTTAACCATTGTGGTTGACGAGGTACGACCTCTGGGGAGGAACACGATGTGATCGGTCCTCGAAAGACAACACTCCTCTATAAGACTTGAACGCTCGGTCAAGCTAACTGACAACTACCCTGCCCCGGGTTAAGATGTGAGGGTTTAAAAGTCCAAAAAAAAACTCATACTTCTCAGCTCGAAGTGGTTAACAAGGGATTCTCTTCCTTATCTCTCCGGTGTTTAGGGGATTTGAAACAATGCCTTGTACGTCATCGGCAAGGTTTTATCTGAAAGCATACGATCATCGGTTATGAGTATTCAGTTTCGTCATCCTCCCTCCACTCTTTGCTAATCATAGTGATAAAGTGGGGTGAATAAAGTGCAAGTGTCAGTGCAATGCAGTAAATGAGTGACAACGACATGATTAATTCAGAAAAATGCATAGTCACTTTATTAATATTACCATTCGAAACAAACAATGTTTAACAGCAGGTAGTAACTAACAAAAAGGAAACTACAAATGCAAATGATAAAAAGTCTGAGGACAGCCAATGCTGAGGACGTCTGCCCGTATGGACCACTGGCCTCTGGAAATAACCCTCTGAATCTGCGAGCTCAGACAGCTGAGAGGTTGTCATGCACAACCACAACTCCATCTGTAAAGGAAATGCACCCTTTGTCGATCAACTATTGCACTTTCTCCTGGAAAGCTTTGCAATATTCAGTTGAATGCCCTGGAGATCCACCATGGTAACCACACTGAGCATGGGGATTGTACCCAGGAGGGTAAGGCTCTGGCACGAGCTTAAGAGCTTTCGGTTCCACCAAAGAATTCTGAATCAAATGTGGAAGAATCTTGCTATACGGCACAGGCACCGGATGAGAAGGAGCATTCCTTCGTTCCAAGTTGTTACGAGGTCGATTCTGGTTCTGACGCTGATTCTGATAACCTCGGCCACGGGCTCGCTGATTTGCAAGAGGAGCGACATAAGGTTCTTGATAGGGTGCCCCAGGCACGGCTGTCTGTCCAGCATAACAAGACACAGGAGATACTGACCGCTGAGAAGACGGAGAACCAACAGATTTCACCGATTCGACTTGAGGATACCCCACATCATTCATGATTGCGCTGATCACAGCTCTTTCTTCAGTTTGAAATCTATAGAGATATTCGGTTTCACTAGCCTGACTGCTCGAGACATTCTGGATTCTTCCAGTCTTTACACCATACTCGATGCGCTCTCCTGCCCTTACCAATTCAGAGAAATTTGGTGCACTTCCAAGCATTCTTTCAAAGTACGGGCTCTGCAAGGAGTTTACGAACATGACTTTCAACTCACGGTCTAGAAGCGGTGGTTACACTCTGGCAGCAAATTCTCTCCATCTCTGAACATACTTCCTGAAAGGTTCATTGTTCTCTTGCGACAATTCTTGCAGCTGCATGCGACTAGGAGCTTCATCAAGATTGTAGTCATACTGTTTCAGGAAAGCATTGGCTAAGTCCATCCACGATCGGATCTGATCACTCTCTAACTGCATATACCAACTCAGATATTCCCCAGTCAGACTATCTTGACAACACTGAATCATCAGCTTGTCGTTGTGCACGAATGAAGTCATTCTTCGGCAGAACATCACCAAATGCTGCTTCGGGTAACTATCTCCTTTGTACTTTTCAAACCTCGGCATTCTGAACTTCGGAGGTAACACTAGGCCAGGAACCAGACACATGTCTGCAGCACTATGGGTAACAACGTCTTTACCTTTCAAGGCTTTGAATCTTTCATCCAATGCACGAAACCTTTCAGCATACGCGGGAGCTAATGGGTCTTCTGTCCTTGCTATCGGGACCTCTCTTCGGGACTTTGGCACAGGGAAGGCAAAACCCTGGTAGTCTGAGATATCAACAGAAGGAGAACGTTCACCTCGGACAACGAACTGCTCACGTAGATCTCGGTCTTCAACAGAAGGCTGTACAAGCTGAGCTGCAGTAAGGTTGTTCACTTGCGGAAAGTCTTCGTCATGCGGAGATCCATACAAAGGATTGGACGTCACAGTGAAACCGGACAAGGTATCAACAAACTGGAAGCTGCTCCCTGACATAGCTACCAACAACTGTCAACTGACTTCACTGCTTGATTCTGCTCAATCTGCTTCAAATCCCTTGGTCGTCTTCAATACTCACCTTCAGAATCAAAATAACGGCTGGATAAGAGCTCTGACTAGCTGGCGAATGACATGCAATATGATGCAAAGATGATTATGCAAATGCAATGCAAGATGCAGCAAACACGGGATCACAGCCCCCACAAAGCTCTGATTGCTGCTGCGCTGCTGACGGGATAAGTCTGCTCTGACGAGAGAAAACCAAGATATCGGGTAGGCTGGAAGTCAAGTTTCCTGCAAAAACCCTCCCACTCACGGGTATGGACCTAAATTGACACAAGCTCGACATCCTATGTGTTCATCAGTGTCACAGACTTTCAAGAGGGGTGATACGATACCCAGAAGGTGTGGCATCACCAGCTCATGAAGCGGCCTCACTTAGCTGAATCACAAATGATTGGTCCCCAGAGTCGACAATCCACCAAACCAGCAACACTCTCAACCCGAGGGGTTGAAAGAGAAGCCAACCGGATGAACCTCGTCTGAGCGTGGATTTCATGAGACACTAGTGCCTACAAAGCAAGCACGCGCCCACTAATTTCCACTCTAAGTCTATGGTGCACTCAAGCCTGGGTCTGGCTTCTCACTCATCAGAACTCCCATCCCACAACAGCACAGATAATCATATTATACTGAAAATAAAATGCGGGAAATAAAGCGCGAGAAGTAAAATGCGATAAATAAACGCAACCCAACAAATAACCATACAAGCGTTAGGATTGAATCTCGCAGGGAACCGTTGGAGTCCCCAGCAGAGTCGCCAGATGTTGCTCGCGCGAAAATAAGGTGCCGACACAACAGAAGAGTCGCCACCTTTCGTTATTTATCCCTCAGAGCGGGAAAGGAAACGATCGGAAAAAACCTGACGAAAAAGGGTAAGACAAGGTCGTCGCAACCATTGTCTGGATTCGGGAGTCGGTTACGCAAGGGGAAGGTATTAGCACCCCTCACGTCCGTCGTACTCGACGGGATCCACGCTTGTTTGGTTTACTTGGACGGGTGAAAAATAATCTATCCACGACTGCTAAATCTAAACGGGAAGAAATTGACTCGATAGAGCGTCGCACTCTATGCCTACGTATTCTCTTCAGAGAACGAGAAATCAGAGTCTGCGTAGTTCGGGAAACTACGAGTTAGGTTGCTCGGCAAGACGTCGCGTCTTGGGCCTATGTATTCTCTTCAGAGAAATCAGAGCATGATGTAGTTCGGGCTAACTACGGCTAGACAAGGTGTTCTCGGTCACACGGGGGTGAGAGATTAAGTTGACGATACTAGCGTACGCATTCTAGCAGTTAGGTGGACGCTGCTCGACCATTGGAGACTTAGGCGTACCTGTTTGTGGTAGAACGGACGTAGTATGTCGGGTTTCGAGGTATGGGAACCTACGGGAACTAGAACAACGGTCTGGTCTAAAATGCACTTGGGCAAGAGAAAAGGATAACATCAGTCGTCAGCGGGAAAGTCTCGATCGCACAGCAGCAAGGAGAACAAAAGTTAGTTGTTAGTGTGCTTGCTAGGATATCACATCCTATGCCTACATATTCTCATCAGCATGAGAAATCAGAGCAGTTGTAGTTCGGCCTAACTAGGGGTAGAACAGAGACCACATCACCAATCTCGTTTTATTAATATTATGAAAGAGTACAATGATTGAGTACAGGAAAATAAACTCCTAAAAAAGTCCTATCCATCTAATATGGAAAATCTAATGAAAAATAGTCCCCTAACAAGTGGACATTTAAATCTACTTCTAAAAGTGTAAAATAAACTCTATGAAAATATATCCTAAAAGAAAATATTAAAAACTATTGTTTTTATATTACCATATTTTTCTCTCTATTACGTATTTTTTCCTTAAAAAATCTAAACAAAACAAAATAAAGGAAAATAAAGAGAGAAAGAAAAAAAACAGAAGGGGGTGCAAACTGCTCAGCCAGGAGGGGTAAGGCAGCAAAAACAGAACAAATAACTGGGCCCAGCCCAATGCACAACTTCAGAAAAGAGTAAAAAACCCAGGGGGTTTGAAGAGCAGACCGGGGGGTGCCAAACAGAAAAGTGAACAGGGCCCGGCCCAATCAACCAAACAAAAAACGGAGGGGTATGTCCCAAAACGGGGGTGTAACCAGTAGTGGGCCTCAGCCCGTTTACCAAGCAATAACCAAAACGGGGGAGGGTGAATGAAGAGAAACGGAGGGGTGTACGGACGGAGCCAATGGGCCCATCCCAATTCATACAGCTTTCCCTCTCACCTTGTTCCAACTCTCAGAAAAACCCTAGGTTCCCCGTATCACTGTTCACGCGTCGTCCCCTCTCTCAGACCCTCGTCTCCTCTCTCAATCTTGCTCCGTCAACGTCACCTTTCTCCGTCTACGCTCTCTCTACTCGAACTCAAGACCAAACGTCCGTTTTCATTCTTCGACCACTTCTATTCAACCTTCCCTCCATTAGAACATTGGAACTCCATTGTTGAAGATCTGGAGATTTGCAGATCGTTTCTGGCAAACGAGGTGAAGATGAACAACGAAGGTTTGATCTGACGAGTTACCCAAAGACGATGATGGATCGAAACAGATCTGGAAGCTTGAGGTAGTCGCTTGGTAAAGATGAACAACGACGGTTGAAGATTTTCTTCAAAGTGAATCTTGAAGATTCAAAGATTGTTTGAAGTTTTGACAAACCTTGGATGAAGATCTGGAATATTTGTTGTAGTGGATGAAAAGTTGACGAATCTGGAATTGATGATGAGCGCATGATGAACGGATGAATCTTGTTGATTCTTGGATGAACAACACACTTCGAGTTCTTCTGGAATCAAGAATGTTGTTGAGGATCCTTCAATTTCTGGAGATTGGTTGAAGAACATGACGAATTGGATGAAGATCTTCTGGAGATTTCAAGAGATTGATGAATATTTTCTGGAGATTTCAAGAACACTATGAATTTTCCGGTGAGAAGTTGATTCTCCAGCGACGGTTAGAGAGCTCCGGCGAGCAGTTAGGGTGGTTTTTGGCCGGGTTTGATCTTACTGGTGAGCACCTCTGGCGTTTGCATGGCCGGAGGGAGTGGTGTTCGTCGGAAGTTGCATGCATGAGAGGGAGTGTGGGAAGTGGACACGTGGAGTGGGGGAAGGGTGTGAAGAAGCCACGTGTGGCCTGCATGCAGAGTGGAAAATGAGGTGGCGAAGTGGGGCCTCTGAGATGAACACGCGTGTGCTCTTATAGCGTGACACATGGCTGATTCTGGGACTGGGCCTCCAAAACTTTGACACACGGCCCATTACATTCAGACTTAATGAAGACTTAATTGAAATCTGACCCATTAATGAACACAATGATTAAACTAATGAGCACTTAATTAAACTAATGAACACCTAATTGAACTAATTAGCTAATGATTAAGCCTAATTAACTCTAACTAACATTAAAAACTGCACTTAACGCCTAAAATGAAAATTAAAACTAATATAATCCTAATTAATTCTGATAAATCCACTTAAAATCTAACTAAGACCCTATTTAACATCTAAACAAAAATAGAAGAAAACTATTAATTTCTATTAAAGAAAAAATAGAAACTCTATTAACTCCTATTAAAAGAAATATCCTAAAATCATTTAAAAATTCTACTTAATATCTAAAAAATGATTTATTCTAAAATCTATTATCTAAAATGATTAAAGAAATTCCTAAACTATTAAAAAAACAATTAATATCTAAAAGCTATTTAAAAAATTATCTAATACCTAGAAAAATGAATTAAATCTATTTAAAAATTCTAGAAAATAAGGAAAAAATCTAAAACTACCGAGGAAGGCCGATTAAATCGATTAGCGACTATATCGAAATTAACGGTAAAAATTCGGACACCGAGATGTCCTCAAAAACAACAGCGAGAGCTGAAAACACCGGGACGAGCACTGATTCTCAAAATACGTCCTCGTATCGGTCTGAAATGCTATCAGAGGGCTGTGATCCCGATAAACCAATCTGACTGGAAAAAATGCAATGTACGCGGTATGCAAATGCGAGAATGAAATGAGTCGAAACATGATCCAAATTGCAATGAGTAGTTGGTCAAATTTTGGGGTGCAACAACCTTTTCGTCAGGTTTTTCTGATCGTTTCCTTTCCCGCTCTGAGGGATAAATAACGAAAGGTGGCGACTCTTCTGTTTTGCCGGCACCTTATTTTCGCGGAAGCGACAGCTGGCGACTCTGCTGGGGACTTGATAGTTTCCTGGGATCCAACGTCCCGTATGCGAGTCAGTTTGGGGATCCGACGTCCCCTGTGAGAGTCAATCCTAGCGCTTGTATGATTACTTGTTGGGTTGTGTTTATTTATCGCATTTGATTTCCCGCACTTTATTTTCAGTATGATATGAATATCTGTGTTGTTGTGGGAGGGGCATTCTGATGAGTGAGAAGCCAGACTCAGGCTTGAGTGAACATAGCATTAGTTGTGGAAATTAGTGGGCGCGTGCTTGCTTGACAGGCACTAGTGTCTCATGAAATCCATGCTCAGACGAGGTTCTCCCGGTTGACTTCTTTTTCAACCCTTTGGGTTGAGGGGGTTGTTGGTTTGGAGGATTGTCGACTCTGGGGACCGATCATTTGGGATTCAACCGAGTGAGGCCGCTTCATGAGCTGGTGATGCCACACCTTCTGGGTATCGTATCACCCCTCTTGAATGTCTGTGACGCTGATGACCGCATAGGATGCCGAACTTGAGTCAGTTTAGGTCCATACCTGTGAGCAGGGTTGGGTTTGTTGCAGGAAACTTTAACCTTTAGACTACCTGGTTTTCTTGATAGTGAATCAATTTTGTTGGTACCGGAGGTCCTTATCATCAGATGTATGTTTGTTCTTGACAGAGCAGAGTTTTGGTCCTGTATCAGAGGTCCTTTATCAGATGTTTGTTCATGACAGAGCAGAGTTTATGGTCCTGTATCATAGGTCCTTTATCAGATGTTTGTTCTTGACAGGGCAGAGTTTTGGTCCTGTATCAGAGGTCCTTTATCAGATGTTTGTTCTTGACAGAGCAGAGTTTATGGTCCTGTATCAGAGGTCCTTATTATCAGATGTTTGTTCTTGACAGAGCAGAGTTTTGGTCCTGTTTGTTCTTGACAGAGCAGAGTTTTGGTCCTGTATCAGAGGTCCTTATTATCAGATGTTTGTTCTTGACAGAGCAGAGTTTTGGTCCTACATCAGAGGTCCTTATTATCAGATGTTTGTTCTTGACAGAGCAGATTTATGGTCCTATGTGTGTGTGTTCTTGACAGAGCAGATTTGTGGTCCGATACCAGGGTTTTCTTATTATCAGATATAGTGGTTGTTCTTGACAGAGCATCATTGTGGTTTTGTTGATACAGAATCTCCACAGCACAGTTGCCTTGATCTCCTGCTGCATGATTGCATTTTACATTGCTTTGCATACCCATTTGCATTTCATTAACGTGTGTCTGTGTTGCAGGTACCGTTTTCCCGCGATTCAGGATTTCTTGCCTCCTACTGTATTGTTATGGGTTCTCTGAGGAAGACCGTGGCTTACAAGCTCCCTGCCCCTGATGTGGTTCAGCTGAATGGTTTGATTGCTTTAGCAGATGATTCTATGAGAGATGAGTTCAGAAAATCTTACGGCAAATTGCTCAGTTTGGTTCGTAAACCTTTTGCGTTCGAGTTGAATGGGTTGCACGCTCTGCTGCAGTTCTACGATCCTCCGTTGAGATGCTTTACTTTCCAGGATTTTGTTCTCGCGCCCACGCTAGAGGAATATGCAGATTTGTTAGGTGTGCCTATCAAGAGGCATATGCCTTTTGTTCATATGGATGCTGAGCCTGATCTGGCTAGTCTAGCTCCGTCACTTCATTTGGATGCCTCCGAGTTGGTATTGGCTAGTTGGAACAAGGTTCCCGGTTTCTCCTTGCAGTTCTTAGTAGGAAAGGCTCAGCAGTGCGCCAAAGACGGATGTTGGGTCATGTTCAACGCCATCCTTGCTCTGTGCATATATGGCATCATTCTGTTCCCCAATATGCCCGACTTTGTGGACTTCGACGCCTTCCGCATCTTTGCTTCAGGGAATCCAGTCCCTACCTTGATAGGAGATGTCTACCATTCTATCCACTACAAAAACGAGAACAGAAGGGGCAAGAATGTCTCATGCTGTGTGCGCCTGCTTTATAAATGGCTTGATAGTCATTTGCCCAAGAAGGGTTGCTTTGCTTCGTCTGCAGCCACAACTGAGTGGTCCGAGCGTTTGATGAGTCTATCTGCAGAGGATATTGACTGGTTTTACAGAGATAGGTTGGGCACTGAAATCATCTTCAGCTGCAGCGGGTTTGCGAACGTTCCTTTGATAGGCAGGAAGGGTTGTATAAACTATAATCCATCTTTGCTGGTCCGACAGTTCGCGTATGCTTTGAGAGCTCCGCCGAAGGATGAAGAGGTACAGGAATCTCTGTACCTCACTGGTCTTCTAGAGGGGGATCTGTTGTCTAAGCTTCAACGCGCTTGGAATGGTATCAGTAAGAAGGGAAAACCATTGTTGGGGAGAAGCAATAGCCAAGCCTACCCTCCGTATGTGACTTGGATCAGAGCCAGAGCAGACGCTATAGGGATGCCGTTTCCTCCTGCAAAGCCAGAAAGCCCTCCAGTGATTGAAGAGCCTACTACCGTGCCCATTCAACAACACAATCAGGTGTTAGCTGAGAAAGATGAATTGAAGAGGGCAAATGAAGAACTGGAGAAAGAATTGGCTCAGCTCCGAAGCGAGAGAAACGAAGTCGTTCATTCCTTCAAGAGGAAGACAGAACTGGTGAACTAGTTGGGGACAGATTTGACTAAGCAGATAGCCGAGCGTGAACGCATGGGTCGGGACTTCAAAGCTGTCAACGATGTACTGGCCACGAAGAAGCAGCACTTGGACGAAGGGTATCGGAGGATATCCAGGTTCAACCAGCACTGGAAGGCCTCCCTAGCCAACAAGAAAGAGCGGGAGGATAAGCTGATGCAACAGATCTCCAAGCTAAAAGCCCAGGTGAAGGCTAGTGAGAAGAGGTTTGATGAAGAAACCGCTCGCTGATATGCCGCCGAAGGCCAGCTCAACAAAGCTCTTGCTAACCTGAAGGAGCGGAAACTGACGTTTGAATCCAAGAAGCGGAAGTTAGAAGATTGTTTCGGCGAAGGAGCATGGGAAGATTCGGTCGAAGGTCTTCAGTACACTATTATGCAGAGAGAGTTACTCGTCGAAGGGTTACTCACTCGGCCTGATCATCCAGAAACGAAGGGGTTGTTAGGAGAGTTTCGTGCCCGTGGTCGCGCTTGACTATTTGTATTCCTTTCGTTTGATCATTGTTGTATGCTGACCATCGCCAGGCTTGTTGGCTGAGGTCATGCTATTGATTCATCTTGTACTCACTGATGTTGTGTACTGCCTTGAGGGGATTTCTTTATATATGAGATGTTATTTTCATGATTAGACTCGGACTTCTTATTATCAGCACTGGCACTCAGGCACTAGGATCGGGGGAGATCTCCCTAACGCACATACACACGTTTGCATTTGCATGAAGCATTTGCATAACGAGCACTTTGTCGTTTTTCCTAACCCTTTTGTGTTTTCAGGTTGTTTCAGGTTGTTCCAAGATTGATCAGACACCTATTCACCGCTATCCGACCAGAGCAAATCAAACCAGAATTATGGAGCAAGTGCAAACTGATGTTTAGGAACTCCGCGAAAGAATGGACCGTTTCATGGAGCTCATGCAAGCGGTCGCCAATGGCCAGGATCAGCTCATAACCTTGGTTCAGCCTCTGATTTCAAGGGTCGGTAGCAATGGCGTACTCCATAGTGGGATCGTGCCTACTCCTCCACGAGTTGAAACTCCTCAAAATGGCATCCCCGTGACCGGGGGGAATGGCAGTGCCAACGACAATGTGATAGCTAACATGGGACTCAACGGTAATACGACGGGCGTCAGTAATGGGAGTATTGAAGCTAACGTAAATGTGGGACTGGGCAACGGCAATGCAGGTGTTGGGAATCTGTTTGGGCCTCAGTCGTGGTTAGAAGACCGTCAAGACGATGTGTTCTCTCAGAGAGGTGTTGAAGGGGAGCTGACTGCTGAAGCACGACTAAGGTTTAAGGCACTCGAGGATAAGATGTGGAACATCGAGAACCAGAACACCCTGGGCGTTGATATGTCCAAGTTGGGACTGATTGCTGATTTCAAGGTGCCTCCCAAGTTTAAGGTACCTGACTTTGAAAAGTACAAGGGCACCACTTGTCCTCGCGTCCATCTGAGATCATACTACTGGAAAATGTTGGCTCATTCCGAGGACGAGAAGTTGCTGATGCACTTCTTTCAGGACAGCCTGTCCGGACCATCCCTCAAATGGTACATGAGTCTGGAGCCTACCAGTGTGCGCACGTGGAAGGACCTTGCTGAAGCATTCGTGCACCACTACCAATACAATAGCGACTTGGCTCCGAACCGAGTCCAACTGCAGAATCTGTCGCAAAGGAACAATGAAGGGTTCAAGGAATACGCCCAGCGGTGGCGTGAATTGGCAGCCAGGGTTCAGCCGCCGATGGTTGAACGTGAGCTTGTGCAGATGTTCGTAGCCACCCTTCCAGGGGTTTACTATGAGAAATTGGTCAGCGGTATGTCTGGAACCTTCTCAGATCTCATTATCACGGGTGAGCACATCAAAAATGGGATCAAACTCGGGAAAATTCAAGGTGAGTCATCCTCAACTGGAGGAGGCGGAAAGAAACCTTATGGTGGCAAAAGACGGGAAGGAGAAACGAGCGATGTGTCCAACGCTCAAAGGAAGGGTAAAGGTCCTCACCAACAGGTGGCCAGTATAACTATCCCGGCAGTTCAACAGCCACAACAGCAGCAGCAGCAGCCGAATCAACAAGGGTACAGAAAGTATCAGAATAGGGCACCTCTGTCGAGCCGTCACCTCGAGACACCGCCCATGTCGTACGCGCAACTATTGCAGACTTTGCTTCAGCTATAATTGATATAGAAGAGAACCTTGGCTCCCTTGACAGGGGCACCTCCGCCAGGTTATGACGCAAATGCGACTTGTGAGTTTCACTCAGGGGCACCAGGCCACACCATAGAGAATTGCAAAGCCTTCAAGCACAAGGTGCAGGACATGGTGGACGCTAAGATCATCAACTTCTCGGATAATGTGCCAAATGTCACGAAGAACCCTATGCCGAATCATAGGGGAGGCGGGGTGAACGCCATTATCGAAGACGAGAGTTTGGATTTGTTGACTGACGTCAGAGATCTGAAGACGCCGCTTAGCTTCGTTAAAGCTAAGCTGATGAAAATAGGTTTCTTCCCAAGTTGCGGGGAGCTGTGTATGGGCTATGCGACTAGTCCTGATGGATGTGAACAGTTGATAGAGGGAATTCAAAGTCTGATGACTGAAGGGATTTTACAGTTCAGCCGGAGGGCCGAAAGCGGATCGGGAGAGGTAATGCTGAAGCAAGGTGATGAGGTTGCCACCATCACCATCCCTCGCCAGACGATAACTATTTCTGCACCCAGGCCGCCCACGATTACCATCACCAAAGCTGGGTCGATACTGTTCGAAAGCACTAATGCTGTCCCATGGCATTATGGGGCTGAAGTCTACTGCAACGGACATAAGTTGGAGCTAGAACCGTTTCGGTCGTCTGTGGAAAACCTTGCGGGAATTAGTGGTATCACTCGCAGCAAAAGAGTGTTTGCACCACCAGAGGTCGTGGCGGACAAAGCGGACAGAGCTGACGCAACTGATAAAGGTAAAAGTAAAGTCATTGAAGAGATCCCTTGGGGGGTAGACAAAGACTTACTCGTTAAAGACGCCGAGGAATTTATGAGGTTGATTAAAAAGAGTACTACGAGATTGTGGATCATCTCCATCAGACACCCTCGAAGATTTCCATCCTGAATTTGTTGCTGTGTTCTGAAGCACACCGCAACGCACTGCTGAAGGTGTTGAATGCCGCATATGTACCGCAGGAAATATCGGTAAACCAGCTAGAAGAGGTCGTAGCCCACGTGAATGCTGGAAATGGGTTAGGGTTCACTGACCTAGAGCTGACGCCAAAAGGGAGGAATCACAATAGCGCCCTGCATATCTCGATAGAGTGTAGGGGAACGATTATGTTGCACGCGTTGGTGGACACGGGTTCGTCACTCAATGTTCTTCCGAAGAAGGCATTAATGAAGTTGGATACTCGTGGAGTGATTTTCACACCCAGTGATCTGGTTGTGAAAGCGTTCGATGGAACCAAACGCCATGTTTTCAGGGAGGTGACATTGCCAATCCAAGTCGGGCCGGAAACATTCGACGCGATCTTTTACATTATGGACATCATGCCTGCCTACAGCTGCCTCTTGGGCCGGCCATGGATCCATTCCGTAGGTGCCGTGACCTCCACGTTGCACCAGAAGCTCAAGTATGCCGTCGGAGGTAGCATCGTGACTGTATGTGGCGAGGAAGACATAATGGTGAGCCATTTGTCGTCCTTCAAGTATGTCGAGATGGATGGGGAAATCCACGAAACTCTATGCCAAGCGTTCGAAGCTGTTAAAGTCAAGGACGTAGCTCCTGTAGTCACCGAAAAGCCAGAGATGACTCTCTCTTCCTTCAAGGAAGCCCGGGCCGTTGTCCAAGCCGGATCTACCCCAGGCTGGGGGCGAATTTTGGAGATACCTAACAAGCAAGACAAGTTTGGGTTGGGATATTCTCCTGGAGCCGAAGCCTCCTCTTCTAGAAGTGCGTCGCGAAGTAAAGGGCCGATCCAGTTTACCAGTGGCGGAGTGATATTTGAAAGCATCAACGCGGTGTCTGAAGACAGCGGTGATAGCGACTGTGACCTCGACTCTTGGATCCGGCCAAGCAAGCCAGGCGAGAGCCTCAACAATTGGTCTGTCAAGGATATCATCCAGATAACAAGCGAAGAGTAATGATTTACTTTTTCCAATCATTGTACAACCCTATGTCCTACCCGGGGCATAGCGGTTTTATTGTCAGGGCCTTGTTTGATTATGTACATGCATTTTATCAATAAATCAAAAGGCGTTTTTCTTCGTATTCAAATATTGTGATCTCTGTTATTCCTGTTTTATATTTGTTTTGAAAAACAATAAAATGGCAATGAGGTTTGTGCTAACCTGCATATCCTTGTTTTAAGCTTAACCCTTGTTATTGCAGGATCCACATGACAGATGACATCGACCCTGGACCTTCTACGGCTCACTTCGACTTCGATTACCTGATCTATCAAGCCGAAGAAGAGATTGATGAAGACGAAGACCTTCCTGAAGAGTTGGCCCGCTTGTTGAAACAAGAAGAGAAAGTTATTCTGCCTCATGAAGAGGAGATCGAGATTGTGAATCTGGGTTCTGAAGAACTTGTCAGGAACGTCAGGATAGGGGCTGCATTGCAGAGCGATGTCAAGCAGAGATTGGTCGAGATGCTGAGAGAGTATAGTGACGTCTTTGCTTGGTCATACGAGGATATGCCCGGACTTGACACTGACATCGTGGTCCACCACTTGCCGTTGCGAGAAGATTGTCCTCCCGTTAAGCAGAAGCTTAGGAGGACGCGACCAGATATGGCCGTTAAGATCAAAGAAGAAGTGCAGAAGCAGCTTGATGCTGGCTTCTTAGCGGTCACTACTTACCCTCCGTGGGTCGCCAACATAGTGCCTGTACCGAAGAAGGATGGTAAGGTGCGAATGTGCGTCGATTATCGGGATTTGAATAGGGCGAGCCCTAAAGATGATTTCCCACTGCCTCATATTGATGTGTTGGTCGACAATACAACCCAGTTCTCCGTATTTTCGTTCATGGATGGCTTCTCCAGCTACAATCAGATCAAGATGGCGCCGGAGGACATGGAGAAAACTACGTTTATTACACCTTGGGGAACGTTTTGCTACAAGGTAATGCCTTTCGGTCTGAAGAATGCAGGGGCCACTTACCAACGAGCAATGGTTACTTTGTTTCATGACATGATTCATCATGAGATTGAAGTCTATGTTGATGACATGATTGCGAAGTCCCAAACGGAGGAGGGACATCTGGTCAATTTGCTGAAGCTTTTTGAGAGGCTTAGGAAGTTCAGGTTGAGGCTGAATCCTAACAAGTGTACTTTCGGAGTACGGTCCGGAAAGCTACTGGGGTTTATCGTGAGCGAAAGAGGCATCGAGGTTGATCCTGCGAAGATAAAAGCGATACAAGAAATGCCAGTGCCAAAAACAGAAAAAGAAGTTCGTGGTTTCCTGGGCAGAATAAGCTACATTGCAAGGTTTATCTCTCAGCTCACGGCCACGTGTGAACCGATGTTCAAACTACTAAAGAAAGATCAGGCGATTATCTGGAACGAGGATTTCCAGAAGGCATTTGACAAGATAAAACAGTATCTGCAGGAACCTCCGATCTTGATACCCCCAGTGGCCGGACGACCACTAATCATGTACTTGACAGTTCTTGAGAATAGTATGGGGTGTGTTCTCGGTCAGCACGACGAGACGGGCAGAAAGGAGCATGCCATTTACTACTTGAGTAAAAAGTTCACAGACTGTGAATCTCGCCACTCGATGCTGGAGAAAACGTGTTGTGCACTAGCCTGGGCTGCCAAACATTTACGACAGTACATGCTCAATCACACCACTATGCTAATTTTGAAGATGGATCCGATCAAGTACGTCTTCGAGAAGAAAGCGCTTTCGGGCAGGATTGCCTGAGGGCAAATGGTGTTGACAGAATATGATATTCAGTACGTGTCCCAGAAGGCCATCAAGGGAAGCGTATTGTCTGATTACCTTGCCGAACAGCCGATCGAGGATTACCAGCCGATGAAATTTGAATTCCCTGATGAGGATATCATGTTTCTCAAAGCGAAGGATTGCGATGAGTCGTTGCCCAACGAGGGGCCAGATAGGAAGTCCCAATGGAAATTGATATTTGACGGGGCGGTTAATTCCTACGGAAGTGGCATTGGGGTGATCATCACGACTCCCCACCGATCCCACATCCCGTTCACTGCGAGACTGACGTTTCCGGTCACCAATAATGAAGCGGAGTACGAAGCATGCACCATGGGTCTATAAGAGGCAATTGATTTGAGAATCAAGAACCTAGATGTATATGGTGACTCGGCGCTTGTGATCAATCAGATTAAAGGGGAGTGGGAGACTCGTCAATCGAATTTGGTGTCGTACATGAACTATGCCAGAAGGCTGCTTCCGTTCTTTGATCGAGTGGAACTCCATCATGTGCCCAGGGCCGAAAATCAGATGGCTGATGCCTTAGCCACGTTGGCTTTGATGTATAAAGTCAATTTTTGGAATGAAGCTCCAAGAATTGTCCTTTCTCGTCTTGATAGACCTGCATTCGTCTTTGCGATCGAGGAAGCCTTCGATGGCAAGCCATGGTTCCACGACATCCAGACTTTCCTTATGACTAAGGAGTATCCTGCGGGAGCGTCAACCCAGGATAAGAAGACTCTGAGGAGGCTGTCTGGAAATTTTTATCTCAATCCTGATGGAGTTTTGTATAAAAGAAACCACGATCTCGTGCTACTCAGATGTGTAGATGAGAAAGAAGCGAGTATGCTCATGGAAGAAGTCCACGAAGGCACATTTGGTACGCACGCCGGCGGGCATGCTATGACGAGAAAGATCCTGAGAGCAGGATACTACTGGCTGACGATGGAGTCTGATTGCTTCAAATTCGCGAAGAGATGTCACAAATGCCAGATTTATGTTGATAAAGTTCACGTGCCGCCGTGCCCGTTAAATGTCATGTCCTCCCCTTGGTCGTTCTCCATGTGGGGCATCGACATGATAGGCAAGATCGAGCCTACTGCATCTAATGGTCATCGTTTCATTCTAGTAGCTATCGACTACTTCACCAAGTGGGTGGAGGCAGCCTCATATGCTAATGTGACCAAGCAGGTGGTGGCTAAATTCATAAAGAGGGACATCATCTGTCGTTACGGAATTCCCGAGCGGATCATTACTGATAATGGTTCGAATCTGAATAACAAGATGATGAAGGAGTTGTGCCAGAGTTTCAAGATTGAACACCACAACTCATCTCCTTACAGGCCGAAGATGAATGGCGCCGTTGAAGCGGCCAATAAGAACATAAAGAAGATTGTCCAGAAGATGGTTATGACCTACAAAGATTGGCACGAGATGTTGCCATTTGCATTGCATGGTTATCGTACGACGGTACGTACGTCAACCGGGGCAACTCCTTTCTCCTTAGTGTACGGTATGGAAGCTGTCCTACCGTTAGAAGTGGAGATCCCTTCTTTGCGAGTTTTGGTTGACGTGAAACTCGACGAGGCAGAATGGATTAAGAACCGACTAAACCAACTCAGCCTGATGGACGAGAAGAGGTTAGCATCGATTGCGCATGGTCGTCTGTACCAAAGCCTAATGAAGAAAGCTTATGATAAGAAGGTGCGTCCTAGAAGCTTTCAGACGGGTGATCTCGTCCTGAAGAAGATTCTTCCTCCATACTCCGATCACCGGGGCAAATGGACTCCCAATTACGAAGGTGCGTACGTCGTCAGCAAGGTCTTCTCGGGAGGAGCCTTGTTGTTATCCACGATGTATGGTGAAGATTTTGCATCCCCGGTGAACGCGGACGCAGTTAAAAAATACTTTGCTTAAAAATGACCCGCTGGAAAGAAAAAGAATATCCAGGCAAAAATGGGGCATCCCGGCGAACCATAAAAAGGGAAAAGGTTCGGGAAAAAATTAGGGATATAAATTGAAAAAATGTACACCCGCAAAGTCGAAAACCCGGATGGGGGACTTTGGCAAAAAAGGGTATCCCGGTGAATCGAAAACCCGGAAGGGCGATTCAGGCAAAAAGTTAGGGATTTGAAAAAGCAAATGACTGTGTTCCGCATGTGGACTTTCATTGTTTAGTAGTTTGGAAGACCTGAGGGCCGTTTATCTGAATCAATCTCTTCTGAAGCTGAAGCGTCGGAGAAATATCGAAGTCGAGTGGGTCATAGAGGGATCAACTCATGGTGTTCGTCTACGCCTCGTTGCCGACATTTGTATATACTGATGTATATTTATGTTTATATTCGCGCAGCTTCCTCATTCCAGGAGCTTGCATCTGTTGTAAAACATTTTTACCCATTCAGGGGTTCATTATCAATAAAATGTATACTATTGAGCATTTATCTGTTTTGTTTGCGAAAAAGAACGCCGATGTTTTTGACAAAATGCGCATACATAAACTTACTGGCCTAGGCCACTGATTGTTGAAACAATGAATTACTCGAACAATGTCACGAGATAATAACCTTGACAGGTCCCTTTGAGAAGGGTATCTTGTCTGTGTGTTTGTGTTGCTGCAGGTGTAGCGTATTCCAGGCAGTATGCCGTGTGCGTTCCCAAGCAGGATGATTCCTTCTTCTCCAGCGAAGTTCAACAGCCTCTCCCCGTAAAGTCTGAACATGAAATCGTAAGCGTTGATACGTCTCCCCAGGCAGAGAAGATTCTCTCCCCAACCAGATGCGTCCTGAAGGAGCGTCATCTCCTCAGCTGAGTCATTCACCGAAGTGTGCAGCACTTGATAGTTCCAGGCTGAGGTCTCCGACGGAATCGAGATTCCCCACAGATTCGTACTCTCCCCCGAAGCAGGATGATTTCTTCTTCCCCAGCCGAGCTGGCCAATCCCCAAGAGAGCCGAGTCCTTGGAAAGCAGTCCGGGGAACCACGAGTGGTTTTCCCCAGTAGAGTGTTGAATAGCTGATGCTGTATCTCCCCGCCGGAGTCGTTACCTCCCGGGAAGTAGCTGCGAATGCCGTGCAGTTTATTTCTGTGATTGACATCGTTTTTCCTCAGCAGGTCCAGGTTCTCGTAGAGCTTCATTCCCCTACAGCAGTCGACTGAAGTCCGTTTCCCCAGGCGGAATCCAATTGAGATTGGTGTGACTTCTTCTCCTCGGCAAGATGAGTCCTTCCTCCACCAGAGTGGTCCTTTCTCCTTGACAGGAAGATTCTCCCTTCAGCATTTATTTTGCTGATGGGGTCGCAGCATTTTGCATGATTTCCTAACATTTATCATAAGCGCGTAGCATTTCCGCCGTGTGGAGCATTGCGCCATTGTCAAAGCATATGCATACTAAACATGAGCTAGGTCGTTACTGTTCTTGTTTTGCAGGTGTTCCTCCGCAGAACGGTTTGATCAAGATGATTCTTGAATTCTCCCCAGCAAAGCCGTTTGCCTAAGATGATTCTTAAAATCCCCAGTGAATTCACCAGAGAGGGTTGCTCAAGTTGATGCTTAGGGTCCCCGGCAGAATGTTTGCTCAGGATGATTCCTGAAATCTCCAGCAGAGTTATCAGTCCAGGATGATTCTTGAAGTCCCCGCGGAGTTATTTGTTCAAGATGATTCTTGATGTCCTCAGCAGAGTTGACTCACCCAGAATGATTTCTGGATCCCCGAAGCAGAGTTACTTGACAGTTCTCCAGAATCCCCAGCGGAGATGTGTCATCCCCAGCAGGTTTCTGAACAGCGAAGTTGAAACTTCCCTTGAAATACTTGATGATTGAAGTCCAACCGTATTAACGAAGCAGTTCTCCCAGCTGACACGGAGTGCCTGATGGCAGATGTTCGGATATCCCCCAATTGGTTCATGATTGACCGAGAATTCTATTCCCGACTTACCGACGAAGTCCGGCGGATGCCCGAGAAATTTCTTTGAAGGCCCGACGGCATGATTAACTTGATTGTTGACCTGATGAGTCCCGAGGAATCTGGACGCCTGATGGCATGATCGACCATGTATCACCGGTTACCGTGTGACCAATTCCCCAGCTAGTTGCCGTGCAGCTAATATTTCAGTTTTCGAAGATTTGTTCCCATCAGAGTACCGTGTAGTTGTGCAGTTAGCAAATTTCCGGGTTTGTCGGTATTCAACCGTCTCGAACCTTGATTGGTTGAGAGCCGTTCGCTTCTCACCCAGTCAGGTTCAAGCCGTTTGAATAGGGGCAGCTATTGCACCCCAAAATTTGACCAACATTTCTTTACCTAGCTTGTGTTTCATTTCATTCACACTAGCATTATCATTTGCATTTCATTGACATGTATGCAGGAGATCAAGAGGTTATTCAAGTGTTCAAGGGTTGATATCCTTGTCAGAGAAGTCAGAAGATCCTCAGAGAGAGTGGTTGAAACCAAGAGGGTGTGCCTCCTAACTTGAGAGTTGTGGGAGCTCTTCAGATGATTCTGAAGCCAAGAATGTGGACTTAAAGCCTTGAGAGAGCTTATGAGATGTCTTGAAAGCCATCATGAAGCCTAGACAGGTCATTGTGCAAGATTAAGAAGACTCAGCCATGAGTGGTGCAGTTAGGGTTTGACTGGGTCAACCCTAGGTCAACTGATGATTTGAACAAGGTTGAGACCTAATTCAAGATCCATGTGATCATGGTTTGATGAATTGAGATGTTATAAGGATGATTCCAAGGTTAACTCATCATGATTGAAGAGTTTGAGAGGTTTCAAGCTAGGGTTTCTAAGGCTTGACAGTGTAAAATCCCCTAGTTTGACCCCTGTCTTCAAGGAAGTTTAGCTCAAGATGTGATGGTTATCTCATCTTGCCCCCAACATGAATGTTGTAGAGCTTGTTCTTAGATTTAATTTGAGTACTAGAAGTCCTTGATAGGATTTGTAGAGCTCAAGTTATGACTTTGACAAGTTACAGGTCATCTGAGGTATGTGAATCTGGGGCCTTGAAAGTTACCCAACTTGCATTAAACTTTTGCCCAAGAAGGATGATTCCTATGAACTTTTGGTCAACATGAGTGTTGTTCCTTATCCTCTAATATTTCTAGAGAGTACTAGAAGTCCTTCATAGGATTTGTATAACTCAAGTTATGGCTTTGACAAGTCAAGGGCATTTTGGTCATTTGGAGATTACAGGTCATTTCAAGTATAAAGCCATAACTCCTATTTCCAAGCTTCAAATGGAAAAAAGTTCAACATCAAAATTGTTCAAAATGATGTTTTAAGGCTATTAAGGAGGTCATGAGATGTTGGAAATTCTTGTAGCTCAAAGTTGCAAAAATGACCTAAAATAAGGGCATAAGTTAAATAAACCAAAGATGGAAATTGATATTTTCAACCTACACATCCAAACCATGGCATGTAATATATCATTTTGACTCTAGAAAACATTTTAAGAACATTGGTTTATCCACATTTTTGAGTTGAGATTCAATTTGGGGGCTTGCTTTGAAAAGTGGTTACTTGCATATTAAGTAACATGTGCAAAACATAGAATCAAGGCATGAGCAAGGGCCTTTGCAAGCTAAACTCTTTCAAAATGTCACTAGGGGAGAAATTGGAAGAGAATGGGATGGATTTCAAGCTGCAAACAGAGCTATGCATATCATGATATGTGATTGAAAATCTCATGACATGAGAAGTGGAAACTCTCATTAGAAGGATCTAGAGGGTTCTAGATCACTCATACATCATCTATATATTGAGTAGAGTTGATCCAATGCAAAGGTTGGTGATGATTGAAGGAGAGAGCATAGATTGAGATTGAAATTCCATAGCTTGCAATTGAATTCTGTTTCACCAAATTCTTCACTTTCCATCCATTTTCTTGATTGAAACTTCTTCCATGGATGCTAAGGAGTGATTCCAGATCATAATCCAAGAGAATTCGTGGTTGAATCGTGTATGAGCAAGTGAATTTTTCCACCTGCAACTCACCATCGGATTTCAAGATTTAGGGGCTTTCAACCGGTTCTTTTGCATACAGAAGCAAGGAGAGGGTTCATTGATCGTGTCTGAAAGATTGGAGAGCTTGAATTGGAGGTTTGGTGCATCTGTTCATCCAAGATTTTCAGGTTGGTAACTTCCTTCCTCTAGCATAATTTAGGTAGAATAAAGATGAATTAAGGTGTTAGATTCATTGTAGAATGGTGTAGGAATGATTTCAGATAGTTAATTTAAGAATTAGTGACAAAATAGGTGTGTTACCATTTTCGGTTGAGATTTGGTTATGGCGAATCCTGAGGATTTAGGCTGAATAAAGGGTATGGTTGAACTCGTGACAAGATTTGGGACAAGTTTCATGTATTGACCATTTGCAATGGAGGCTCCTAGAGAGAATAGGGTTGAGGAAGATGACCGGAGCACCACCGGTGATGGCCGGAGCTTGGCGCGAAGTTGCAGAGGTTTGAAATGGAGAAGATGACTCTGGCACCATTGGATCTTGGTTGGACCTTTGACTAGAAGCCCATCCAACGACCACGTTTTAAACTTAGTTTGTGAAGGATCTGAAGAAATGAAACACACCGTTTCATTTAATCAGTGGTTTTGGGCTTAATGAATTAACCACTATCCACACCCCCCTGATGGCCCAACCCACGGTTTGAACTGATTCTGTTTGCTATTTGCACCGCGCGTGTTGTTATTTTTATTTGATTTTCTTTAATTTTTCATTTTATTCATGGTTCTTGGAAAAATCATAATAAATTGAAAATTAATCCAATTAATCCCATTCTTTTTGCATTATACTCATGATTGAGTCTAGTAGTTTTTAGAAAACAAATATTTTCATTTCATATATTTTCTGATTTAATGGGAATTTTACATTTTAATTGATATTAAAATGGTTATGTTTGATACATATTTTTGTGGAATTTTGTGTGATCATGTGGTGATGATTTTGATCCTAATTTTTTGTGTGTGATTAGGTTAGACATGTATGTTCCCATAGTATTTTTCTCACATTTTTGTGATGAAAATAGCTGTGCTTTCTAGATTGATATTTAGGTGCTTCCTTTTAGGGTATTAGGTTTAGTACCTCATAATGTAGAATTTATTTCTAGGTCTAATTTGATGGTTTTATCTCTGAAATTAATATGGTAGAGTCATGATTGACCTAGGTTCACATAGCTATTTTTGTAAGATTTTACAATTGTCTTTAGTATTTTAGTTAGCATTAACTTTAGTACTAGGTTTAGGTGATCCTAACTTACTAATTCAACTAGTTTAACTTCTCTAGTTCCCTTAGATTAGGGTTTTGCTTGGTTTTCCTTTGGTTGAGATTGAAGACAAGTTGAAGACAAGGTGAGGATGCTTGAAGTTGCTTGGAGCTTTGGGAGTTGCTTGTGCCTGAAGGTATCTGATGAGGATGTAGGAGATAGGAGCCATAGGGAGAGCCTTATACTTAGAATGATTTCTTTCACAAACATGGAAAGCATCTTGTGCTTCCATTCCTCCCAATGACTAAAAGTCCTTCTCAGATATTCACATCCCTCCTTTGGAAGGATGAGTGGATTTATCTGGGAAGTAGAACTTTGAGGGAACCAGTCTCTCATAATGATGAACCCTTACAGGCTTCCTTTGGTTGTTAGTAAGTTGTTTATCATTTCCACTCATTCTGTTAAATACATTGTCTTCTGGTTTGAGTATCTTGAAAGATGTTGGACTTGAGTTTGAAGATGAGGACTTCATTGAAGAGTGTGGAAGAGGATGATTCCTTGAGCATTGCCATTTCAGCTGAAGCTTGAAGAGCTTGAAGACCAAGTTGATACTTGAAGACCCAATGGAGATTGAATGAAGAGCTGAGGCTTGAAAAAGAATTGAATGATAAAGTTGACACTTCCAGATGATTGAAGATTACTCTGAGAAGCTGAAGCTTGTAGGAGAAGATGACCAAGTTGAGACTGGTAAAGCAAAGAGAGATGAAGCTTGAGGACTAAGTTGATACTTATGAGGAGGATTCAATTGAGATTGAGTGTGGAGCTGAGGCTTGAGGAATAAAGGATGAGTTGATATTTGCACTGATGCTTGGAGAGCCTGAGGGAATCAAGTTGATACTGGTAGTTAAGAGTGAAGCCTGAAGGTGGAATTGACTGAAGAGCTGAAGCTTGGGGAAGAGAGAATAAGTTGACACTTATGTTTGATGGATTGAAACCTTGAAGAAGCAAGTTGATATTTGTCATGAAGGATGATAGCCTTGAAGGGTGATTGAAGTCTGAAGACTGGATTGCTGTTAGAAGAGCTGAAGCTTGAAGTTGTAAGAGGGAGCTGTTGATCTGCTTTCTTGTCTGTCTTCTTTTCTGTGCTGATGTGACTTGTTTGATTTGCTTGATGCATTAGAATAAGTCCATGATTAGACTGACTTTAATCTAGGAGCATGATTGCACTAGAGGTTGAGTTGCTCCCTCTACTTGTATTTTTACTGTATGGCTTTGCTTGCGGGTATTCGGTAGAGCCCAACTCCCTTGCCCATGTGGTTTGTGTTTTCTTTATAGCATGTTATTTGTACTGTAAGATTGCATTTTACTGTATTTTGCTTGACAACACTTTATTTTATTTCTGCTGTATGATTACAGTAATTCATTCTGGCTTGAGGTTGAGATGAGCTTGTGGAGGCTGCTGCCCCACACACATTTCCTCCCTCACTTGCATTGCATGCATTTTACTGTATTATTGTTTACTGTTTAAGCTGATGCTTTATCTATTTCTGTTTATCATTGATATCATCCCTTAGGACTCTCATTCCCTTTGATAAGGAAGTGATGATAGAACTTTAGGTTGAAACCTATGCATGATAACTTCTAGGAGTACCCTGTTTCAAACCTCAACTATAGGATGAATCATTGGCATGACAACATTAGGACTTGATAGTCTCCCCGTAGTTGAGCCTGTTCTCTTTTCATCTCAAAGCAGCTTAAGATACAGTAATCATGAATGGTTTCTTTCGTACGTTACGAGCCTTAAGCTATCTAAGAAAGGATTGTTGGAGAGCTTCTTTTCAACAGTCTGGATGTTTAGTATGGCACCCTTTGGGTGACATGCGACGCATTCACTCTAAGGCCATAGTCTTTAGTGCGATTGAAATTGCAAACAACCATAAAAAACAGTTCTTTTGTAAAAGACAGAAAACAAACTTCAAACCTTTTTGCCCCGCGGGCCCATAATTCAAAGGAAGCTTTTCTGAAGAAAAGAGTGTCGTTAAACTTCAGCGCCACCGGAAACAGGCTTTGTCCCTAACTGCTGGAACTGCTGTTTAACCCTACTCAATAAAACAGATGAATCTGAATTCCCGTGAGCCGTGTTATCCCGAACTACGTAAGCTCTGATCTCTCATACTTGTTGAGAGTACATAGGCACAATACTGACGTATTGGTGAGCGACCTTCCCCGTAACCCGTAGTAAGTCGAACTACGTTGACTCTGATTTCTCATTCTCTGATGAGAATACGTAGGCATAAAGCGCGACGCTTTGCCGAGTCATTTTCTTTTCTGTTTAAGCCGGCCTTGATAGGTAGATAGATAAACCAACTCGTCCAGTAAACACAACAAACGTGGATCCCGTCGAGTACGACGGACGTGAGGGGTGCTAATACCTTCCCCTTGCGTAACCGACTCCCGAACCCAGACAATGGTTGCGATGACCTTGTCTTATACCTTTTCGTCAGGTTTTTTTGGTCGTTTCCTTTCCCGCTCTGAGGGATAAATAACGAAAGGTGGCGACTCTTCTGTTTTGCCGGCACCTTATTTTCGCGGAAGCGACACATGTTTGCATTTTTCATTTTACATACTCATTTCATATCATTAACGTGTGTCTGTGTTGCAAGTATATTATCCCCCGGTTCCGGTTTTCTCGCCTTCTGTTGTGTTATCATGGGATCTCTGAAGAAGGATGTGGCCTACAAGCTCCCTACCCCAGATGTTGCTCTGTTGTCCGGTTTGATTTCCTTGGCAGATGATACAGTGAGAGGGGAATTCAGAAAATCTTATGGGAAGCTGCTCAGTCTTGTCCGTAAACCTTCTGTGTATGAGTTGAATGGGTTGTATGCCTTACAGCAGTTCTATGCTGAGTTATTGGGTGTACCGGTTAAGAATCAGACGCCTTTTGTTCACATGGATGCCAAGCCTGATCTGGCCAACCTAGCTCTTGCTCTTCATCTGGATACCTCTGAGTTGATCCTGCCCAGTTGGAATGGGGTTCCTGGGTTTTCTCTGCAGTTCTTAGTTGGGAAAGCTCAACAGTGTGCCAAAGACGGTTGTTGGATTATATTCAACACCACTCTTGCCCTCTGCATATATGGTATCATCTTGTTTCCCAACATTCCTGATTTTGTAGACTTGGATGCCTTTCATATCTTCACATCAAGGAATCCAGTTCCTACCTTGATTGGCGATGTATATCATTCCGTCCATTACAAGAACGAGAATAGAAGGTTTAAGAATGTATCATGTTGTGTGCCCTTACTCTACAGATGGTTTGATAGTCACCTGCCTAAGAAGGGTCTCTTTGCTTCATCTGCAGCCACAACTGAGTGGTTTGAGCGTTTGATGGGTTTATCAGCAGAGAGTGTTGTTTGGTTTGATCGAGATATGTTGGGTACTAAAATCATATTCAGCTGCAGTGGGTTTCCAAATGTGCCTTTGATTGGAAGAAAGGGTTGTATCAACTATAATCCATCCCTACTTGTCAGACAGTTTGCATATGCTTTGAGAGTTCCGCCAAAGGATGAAGAGGTGCAGGAATCTGTGTACCTCACAGGTCTTTTAGAGAGGGATATGTTAGCTAAGCTTCAACATTCCTAGAATGATATCAGTAGAGGAGGGAAATCATTGTTGGGTAAAAGCAATAGCCAAGCTTATGCTCCGTATGTGACTTGGATCAAGACCAGAGCAGAGACCATAGGGATGCCATTTCCACCTGCCAAGCTAGAATGCCTGCTAGTGGCTGAAGAGCCTACTACCGTGCCTATTCATCAGTATAATCAGGTGTTAGCTGAGAAGGAAGAACTGAAAAAGGCCAATGAAGAGTTGGAGACAGAGTTAGCACAGCTTAGGAGCGAGAGAAACGAAGCCGTCCACTCCTTCAAGAAGCAGAAATAGTTGGTGAACAGGTTGGGCACTGACTTGACTAAGCAGATAGCTGATCGTGAATGTTTGGGTCTGGACTTCAAATCTGTCAACGATGTATTAGCCACCAAGAAGCAGAATCTGGATGAAGCATACCGGAGAATCTCCAAGTTTAATCAGCAGTGGAATGCCACTTTAGCCAGCAACAAAGAAAGGGAGGATAAACTGAAACAACAGATCTCCAAATTGAAAGCTCAGGTGAAGGCCAACGAGAAGATGTTTGATGAGGAAACTGCTCGCAGATATGCCGCTGAAGACATGCTGAACAAAGCTCTCACTAACCTGAAAGATCGCAAGCAGAGGTTTGAGTCTAAGAAGCGAAAGTTAGAGGATTGCTTTGGCCAAGGCGCGTGGGAAGATTCTGTTGAAGGTCTCCAGTGCACTATCATGCAGAGAGAGTTGCTTGTTGAAGGGTTACTCACTCGGCCTGATCACCCCAAGACAAAAGAGTTGCTAGAAGAGTTTCATGCCCGTTGTCGCACTTGATTATCTTTGTAACCCTTTGTTTTTTCTGATCTTTGTTGTAGGCTGACCATCACCAGGCTTGTTGGTTGAGGTCATGCTATTGATTCTCCATGTATTCATTGACATTGTATTGCTGCCTTGTTGGGCCTTATCTATATATGAGATGTTATTTCAGTGACTGGATCCAAACTTCTTGTTATCAGCACTGGCACTTTGGCACTCGAATCGGGGGAAAAATCTCCCTAACGCACAGACACACGTTTGCATTTGCATAAATCATTTGCATAGCAGGTACCTTTAGCTGTCTCCTAACCCTCTGTTGACACAGGTTTCAGGATTGCCGATCAGCAAATTCATCGCTACTCTACGAGAAGTAACTGCAAGAAAGCTATGGATCAGATGCAAGTTGAGATGCAGGAGATGCGCGACAGGATGGCGCAGTTCGTGCAGGTGATGGAAACTGTGGCCAAGGGCCAAGAGCAGCTTCAGACTCTCATGCAGCCTCTGATTGCTAGGGTTGATAGTCAGAGTGTGCTACATGGTAGAGTTGCTACTGATCCTCCTCATGGCGAGACTCTCCAAGCTAGTGATGCTATACCAGTGGTTGTCCCCAATACGACTGAGAATGGTAACAGAGCTGGGAACAGGAATGTGGCTGGTAATTGTAATGGGCATGTGGAAACTAATGGTAATATTAGTGCTGGTAATGCTGGGTTCAATGTTGGAACTGGGAATACTGGTTTTGGTGTTGGTGCTGACAACACTGGTATGGGTATTGGTGTTGGCAATGTTGGTTTTGGGGGTAATCATGGCTATGGAAATCAGGGTTATGGAAATAAAGGTTTCGGTAATGCAGGTTTTGGCAACGCAAGCAACAATGGTATTGGAATGGGTGCTCACAACACTGGTTTTGGGCCAGGTGCTGGAAATCAGGGTTTTGGTAATGTGGGGTATGGTCCCAGGTTCAATCAGACTGGTTTTGGTCCTAATACTGCTTATGCTGGGTATGACAACGGGGATTCTCACTGGGGAGAAGATCATCAAGAAGATGCTTTCCATCCGCCAGGCAGGGATCTTGAGATGCCCACTGACAATGATCGAAGGTTCAAGATGTTGGAGGAACAGATGAAGAATCTTGTTAATCAGAATTCTGCGGGGTTGGATGTGGCTAACATGGGATTGGTTCCTGGCTTGAGGGTGCCACTCAAGTTCAAAGCGCCCACTTTCGACAAGTATAAGGGGGATACTTTCTCGAGAGTTCACGTGCGGTCTTACTATCGAAGAATGTCCGCCTATTCTGATGACGAAACGATGCTGAAGCATTTCTTCCAGGATAGCTTTTCCAGACCGTCATTAGAATGGTACATGGGATTAGAGCCTACTCAGATTGGTAGCTGGAAAGAGTTGGCAGAAGCTTTTTTCAAGCATTACCAATATAACAGTGATCTTGCGCCGAACAGGGTCCAACTCCAAAATCTTTCTCAGAAGAATGGCGAGAGTTTCAAAGAGTACGCCCAGAGGTGGCGTGAGCTTGCAGCCAGGGTGCACCAACCTATCGTAGAGCGTGAGTTGGTGGATATGTTTGTGGGTACTTTCTCTGGTTTGTATTATGACCAGCTTATCAATTGTACAACGGCTAACTTTTCCGAGTTGATACTCTTGGGGGAACGTATAGAGAGCGGCGTCAAGATTGGTAAGATTCAAGCGAGAGAGTCAACCTCAGATGGAGGTGGTAAAATGGCTTTTGGGAATAAGAGACAGGGAGATACTAATTCAGTATACAACTACAGAGGAAGAGGTAGAGGTCGAAGCCAATACCGTCAGCAACAAATTACTAGTGTGACAATTCCTGTACCTTAACAGCAACAACAACAGCCACAACAGCAACAGGGATGACAAAATTCTGCTCCACAAAGATACCAAGGTCGGGATAGAGCTGTGAAAAGGGTATGTGATGCACCTCCATTGTCAAATGCTCAGCTTCTTCCAACTTTGTTACAACTGCAGCTTGTTGAGAAAAGGACGTTGGCTCCGTCAAAGGGCACGCCTCCTTTCGGGTATGACGCCAATGCACATTGCGAATTTCACTCAGGGGCGCCCGGTCACAGCATAGAGAATTGCCACGCGTTCAAGCACAATGTGCAAGATTTGATAGATTGCAAGGCTATAATTTTCGGTAATGAAGCACCCAACATTAAGAAAAATCTGATGCCGTCTCACGGATCTGCGCAGGTTGGTGCAATTTTGGAAGATACCAGTCTGAATTTGGTTATGAAGGCGGATGAATTGAAGACCCCTCTGGGTTATGTCAAGAGCAGGTTGTTGAAAGGGGGAGTGTTTCCTGGCTGTGATGCAGATTGTGTTGATTGTTTGGCTCGGCCTGAGAGTTGTGATAACTTGAGAAGAGGTATTCAAGGGCTGATTGATGAAGGTACGTTGCAATTCAATCGTACTGCTGAAGAGAAGCCTGTTGAGGCAATAGATGAAAGGCATAGCGAAGTTACAACGATTACGATCCCGTTTAAGACTGACACGATAACGGCGCCTCCCAAGAGGCCGACTATCACAATAACCAAAGTTGGACCCATTCCGTATGAAAGCACTAAAGCCATCCCTTGGAATTATGGGGCGGAGGTTTACTGCAATGGGGAGAAGATTAACCTGGCAAGCTCGCCGGTAGGGTCATTTGATAGCCTTGTCGGGGCGGGGGGCATAACCCGCAGTGGTAGAATCTTTGCGTCACCAGAAGTAGAAGCTGAGAGAGTTGCCAGAGGGAAGGGTAAAGTCGATGAAGGAGGACCTTCTCAAGAGAAGGAAAAAGAGGCTTTGACCAAGGATGTGGAAGAATTCATGAGATTGATTCGGAAGAGCGATTATAAAATTGTCGATCATTTGCAGTAGGCGCCTTCCAAGATCACGATTTTGTCATTGTTGCTTTATTCCGAGGCCCATCGAAAAGCTTTGCCGAAAGCCCTTGATGTTGCTTATGTACCCCAGGAGATATCCATTAATCAGCTCGAATGAGTGATTGCGCACGCATGGCCTTGGCTTTACTGATTTTGATTTAACCCCCAGGGGCCGCAACCATAACAGTGTGTTGCACATTTCAGTTGAGTGTAGGGGCACTGTTATGTCTCATGTCCTGGTTGACATTGGTTCATCCTTGAATGTTTTGCCCAAGAAGGCACTGTTGAAGCTAGATACCCGAGGTATAATCTGCACACCAAGCTACTTGGTAGTGAGAGCTTTCGATGGGACAAGGAGGTCCGTGTTTGGAGAACTGACTTTACCAATCCAGGTCGGTCCAGAAGTGTTTGACACCCTGTTTTATATTATGGACATACAACCAGCTTATAGTTGTTTGCTTGGATGACCGTGGATTCACTCTGCAGGGGCGGTGACGTCTACGTTGCATCAAAAGCTTAAATATATGGTCGGTGGTAGCATTGTCACCATATGTGGGGAAGAGGATATCCTGGTAAGTCACCTGTCGTCATTCAAATATGTCGAAGTGGATGGGGAGATCCATGAGACATTGTACCAAGCCTTTGAATGAGTGCAGATCAGAGACAAATCTCCTGTCATAAGCAGTGGATCAGAGGTAGCTATGCCGTCATACAGAGAAGCCCAAGCGGCATTTCAGGCCGGGGAGACCAAAGGTTGAGGTCAAGTTCTGGAGATTCCTGTTAAGCAGGACAAGTTTGGCTTAGGGTATCGCCCGTCGTCGTCATCTTCTTCACAGAGCGTGCCAAGGTTCAAAGGGCCGATTGTGTTTACTCTAGGGGGCGTCAGTTTTGAAAGAATTAATGTTGTGTCTGACAGTGAAGATGGAGATAGCGATTGTGACATGGATTCATGGATCAAGCCCAGCGAGCCAGGACAGATCCTATGCAACTGGTCTATCTAGGACTTTATTCAAGTGACGCCAAAACAATAATGCCTTGTTTTTTCGATTATTGTACAATCCTATGTTCTACCCGGGGCGTAGTGATTTTATTTCAGGGCCTACTTGTTTATATGTATGCTTTGTTTTAATCGTCAAATAAAGGCGTTTTCCTCATGCAAATTTTGTGATCCTTGTTTTTCTGTTTTATTTTTACAATAAAATGGCAATGTGGTTTTATGCTTCGTTTGCATATCATTTAAAGCATTTAACCCTTTTTCTTGCAGGATCCATATTTCAGATGACACCAATCAAGATCTCCCTATGACTCGCTTCGACTTTGAGCACCCGATATTTCAAGCCGAGGAAGAGATTGTTGAGGACGACGACTTACGAGAAGAGCTGACTCGTCTTTTGAAACAAGAAGAGAGAATCATTCTGCCTCATCAAGAGGATATTGAAGTCATTAATTTGGGTTCCGAAGAAGTTGTCAGGAATGTCCGGATAGGGGCTGCGTTGCAAAGTGATATCAAGCAGAGACTTGTCAAGATGCTTCGAGAGTATAGTGACATCTTTGCTTGGTCTTATGAAGTTATGCCTGGGCTAGACACTGATATTGTGGTCCACCGCTTGCCATTGTGTGAAGATTGTCCGCCGGTCAAGCAAAAACTCAGAAGAACGAAACCAGATATGGCCGTAAAGATTAAAGAGGAAGTACAGAAACAGTGGGACGCTGGTTTTCTAGCTGTTACAACTTACCCTCCTTGGGTCGCCAATATAGTACCTGTACCTAAGAAAGATGGTAAGGTGCGGATGTGCGTTGACTATCGGGATCTGAACAAGGCGAGCCCTAAGGATGACTTCCCACTTCCTCATATTGACGTATTGGTCGACAATACTGCTCCATTCTCTGTGTTTTCCTTCATGAACGACTTTTCGGGCTATAATCAGATTAAAATGGCACCGGAGAATATGGAGAAAACAACTTTTATTACCCCGTGGGGAACGTTCTGCTACAAAGTGATGCCCTTTGGTTTGAAGAACGCAGGGGCAACATATTAGCGTGCTATGACAACACTCTTTCATGACATGATGCATAAAGAGATTGAGGTCTATGTTGACGATATGATTGCCAAATCCCAGATGGAGGAAGAGCATCTTGTGAATCTTCTGAAATTGTTTGAGAGGCTTAGGAAATTCAGGCTGAGGCTGAATCCTAATAAGTGCACCTTCGGGTGAGATCTGGAAATCTATTGGGGTTCATTGTTAGCGAAAAAGGAATTGAGGTTGATTCTGCGAAAATAAAAGCGATACAGGAAATGCCAGCGCAAAAAACAGAGAAAGAGGTTCGTGGGTTTTTGGGGAGGTTGACTACATTGCCCGGTTCATATCTCACCTCACGGCCACATGTGAGCCAATGTTTAAACTATTGAAAAAAGATCAAACGATTGTCTGGAACGAAAATTGTCAAAAGGCGTTTGAAAGAATAAAAGAATACTTGCAGAAACCTCCAATTTTAATACCCCCAGTAGCCGGGAGACCACTGATCATGTACTTGACGGTTCTTGAGAACAATATGGGTTGTGTTCTCGGTCAACATGACGAGAATGGACGAAAAGAGCATGCGATCTATTACTTGAGTAAAAAGTTCATAGACTGTGAATCCCATTATTCAATGCTCGAAAAGACGTGTTGTGCACTTGCTCGGGCTGCCAAACGTCTGAGACAATACATGCTAAATCATACAACCATGCTGATTTCGAAGATGGATCCGATCAAATATGTCTTTGAAAAGCAGGCACTTTGAGGAAGGATTGCCCGATGGCAGATGGTACTAACAGAGTATGATATACAGTATGTTTCGCAAAAGGCTATCAAAGGTAGCGTACTATCAGAGTACCTGGCTGAGCAGCCAATCGATGATTACCAGCCAATGAAGTTTGATTTTCCTGACGAGAATATCATGTACTTAAAGATGAAAGATCGCGAGGATTCGTTGCATGGTGAAGGTCCTGAGCGGGGTTCCCAATGGCAATTGATTTTTTACGGTGCTGTTAATTCATATGGAAGTGGAATTGGGGCAATCATCACGACTCCCCATAGGACGCACATCCCGTTCACTGCCAGATTGACATTTCCAGTTACCAACAATGAGGCTGAATATGAAGCATGTATCATGGGTCTCGAGGAGGCTATTGATTTGAGGATTAAAAATCTTGATGTGTATGGAGACTCTGCGCTAGTCGTGAACCAGATCAAGGGAGAGTGGGAGACTCGTCAGCCTAATTTGATACCGTATATGAATTATGCGAGGAGGTTGATGCCTTTCTTTGACAGAGTAGAGTTTCACCATGTGCCACGGGCAGAAAATCTGATGGTTGACGCCCTTGCGACATTGTCTTCGATGTACAAAGTTAACTTCTGGAATGAGGCTCCCAGGATAGTTATCTCTCGCCTTGATAGGCCCGCTTTCATGTTCGCCATTGAGGAAGCTTCCGATGGCAAGCCATGGTATTTCGATATCCAGAATTTCCTAAAGAACTAGGAGTATCCGACTGGGTCATCCGGCCGCGATAAGAAGACTCTTAGGAGATTGGCTGGCAACTTCTACTTGAATCCAGATGGTGTTCTGTATAGGAGAAACCATGATTTGGTGCTATTGCAATGTGTTGATGAGAAAGAAGCTAATCTGCTCATGGAGGAGGTCCACGAGGGAACCTTTGGCACGCATGTCGGCGCACACGCTATGTCTCGAAAGTTATTACGGGCAGGGTATTATTGGCTGACAATGGAAAGAGACTGTTTCAAGTTTGCAAAGAAGTGTCATAAATGCCAGATTTATGCCGACAAGATTCAGGTGCCGCCAAGGCCTTTGAATGTTATGGCGTCCTCGTGGCCTTTCTCCATGTGGGGCATCGATATGATCGGGAAAATCGAGCCTACCGCATCCAACGAACACCGGTTCATCTTGGTAGCTATCGATTACTTCACCAAATGGGTCGAAGCAGCGTCTTACGCTAATTTTACCAAGCAAGTGGTAGCCCGGTTTATCAAAAAGGACATCATATGTCGTTACGACATCCCTGAAAGAATCATTACCGACAATGGTTCGAACTTGAATAACAAGATGATGAAGGAATTGTGCCAAAATTTCAAGATTGAGCATCATAATTCATCTCCCTATCGGCCCAAGATAAATGGCACTGACGAAGCGGGCAATAAGAACATTAAGAAGATAGTTCAGAAGATGGTTGTGACATACAAAGACTGGCACGAGATGTTTCCCTTCGCTTTACACAGTTATCGTACGACGGTATGCACATCAACCGGGGCAACACCTTTCTCACTGGTGTATGGTATGGAGGTTGTCCTACCATTAGAAGTTGAGATTCCTTCTTTGAGAGTATTGCTTGATGTCCAACTTGATGAGGCAGAGTGGGTAAGGAATAGGCTGAATCAGCTCAGTTTGATGGATGAGAAGAGACTTACATCTATCACATATGGTCGGTTATACCAGAGTCGGATGAAGAAAGCTTACGACAAGAAGGTGCGCCCTCGAAGCTTTCAGACGGGCGATCTTGTGCTGAAGAAGATACTCCCACCACAATCAAATCACAGGGGCAAATGGACTCCCAACTATGAAGGTCCATATATCGTTCGAAATGTCTTCTCTGGAGGAGCCTTACTGTTGTCCACCATGGATGGCGAGGATTTTTCATCCCCTGTGAACTCGGACGCAGTTAAAAAATACTTTTCTTAAAGAGACCCGCTGGACAGAAAAAAGAGAGTCCATGCAAAAATGGGGCATCCCGGCGAACCAACAAAAGAAAAAGAAAAGGTTCGGGCAAAAATTAGGGATAAAATTGAAAAGGCGACTTTGGCAAAAAAGGGTATCCCGATGAATTGAAAACCCGAAAGGGCAATTCAGGCAAAAGTTAGGGATTGAAAAAGCAAATGACTGCGGTTCGAGTTCGATAATGCAGTGCTTAGTGGTTTGGGAGTACCTGAGGGGCGTTTATCCAAGTCAATGTCTTCCGAGGGCGGAGTATCGGGAAAGCGTTGGAGTCAGGCGAGTCATAGGAGGATCAACTCATGGTGTTCGTCTGTACCACGTTGCCGACATGTATACAAATTCCTTTATACCTCTGTATATATTTGTATTTATCTTGTAGCTTTCTCTTTTCAGGATTTGCATCCATTGTACAAAACTTTCCCTATTTACAGACCCATTTTCAATAAACGGATACTATTCAATACTTGATTGTTTGTTTCTTGTTTTAACTTTTACTGTTTTGTTTGTGGAAAACGCTGATGTTTTTGATAAACTTGCACGTGCATAAACTTGCTGGCCTCGGCCAATAATTGTTAAAAATTTGAATTGACTGAGCAATTGTCATGGCTATTGACTTGGATAGTTCCTTTTGTATAGGATATCTTATTGTTGCTCGTATTTTGCAGGGTCGTTACCTTCGCAGTAAACAGATAAGGGATCGGGTTTCCCCAGCCAGAGTCCCCTAACGTAGGAGCAGGCTCTAAGTGATCTTATTCCTCCCCAGCAGATGGAAGTTGCATTTTTATCCCCACAAGAGTCGTATGCGAGTTAGCAAGCGGTCAAGCAGTAATGTGTATCCCCAGCGATGGTCATGTGCACATTTAATCCCTAGTGAAGTCCCCACAGGGTACAACCAGGTTGGTTGTCCACGGTTTGAAAAGGATCGTCCCTACGCAAGATGGCTCTTTCTGTTCTCCAGCAGGTTGTCTTTCCTCCAATAGGTTGATCATCCTTTGCAGATTTTGCAACTCCGGATTTGTCGAGAGATCCCCTAGAAGGATTGTTTCTTCCCCTAGCGGAGTTGGTTCACCTTTCCAGTATTTATTTTGCTGGAATAATTTTGTGATACCTGGTTATCCCCAGCGGAGTTGGCCTTGTCTTTAGCATTTATTTTGCTGAAGTGGTTCTGTATCCTCCGGCAGCCAGAGCCTGCATTTGCATCTTACATATATCATCATATCTGCGTCATATTTGCATCTACCCAAACGCCTACATTACGCCATTTTCCAACATGTGCATTTTGAAACATAAGCCAGGTTGGTTACCTCTTTGTTTTCAGGTGTTCTTCCCTGCAGGTAATTGGAATTCTTGTTCAGGATGGTTTTCGGATATTCAAATTTTTGGCATGAGATATGTGATGATAACGTTCGTCCTATCATATGTCCCCTCATCAAAGTTGCTTGGTTAAATCTCTCTTCTTCCCCAGCGAAGTTTTCCTCGGGGTGCTATCATGTCAGCATTTTAAAAGAAAGATTCCAGGGATGAGACCGTTGAGGTGATTACTCGTCGTCATGGTTAATGTCTGGCAATTGACGTCAGAATTTCCCCGGCAGAGTTTTCCTCGACTGGCTGGTACGTTAGCATTAAAAGGCTTTATAATTAGACTTTGGAGTCGTCGTCAGAAATTCCCCGGAAGAGTTCTAAACGGCTTCATAATTAGACTTTGGAGTTGTTGTCGGATTTTCCCTTCAGAGTTGCTTGTTCAAGTCTTCGGATGCCCGTTTCTTCGGAAATGGAAGATCCTGGATAGTACAGGGATGACTCGCTTTACGTAGCGTATGCCCGTTTCATCAGAAATGGAAGGTCAAAAGATAGTACATTGACAATACCGCGCTTTTATTTAGTGCGATGCACGTTTCTTCGGAAATGGAAGATCTCGGATAGTACAGGGATGACCCGCTTTACGTAGCGTATGCCCGTTTCTTCGGAAATGGAAGATCCCGGATAGTACAGGGATGACTCGCTTTACATAGCGTATGCCCGTTTCTTCGAAAATGGAAGATCCCTGATAGTATGGGGATGACTCGCTTTACGTAGCGTATGCCCGTTTCTTTGGAAATGGAAGGTCAAAAGATAATACATTGACAGTTCCGCGCTTCTATTTAGTGCGATGCTCGTTTCTTCGGAAATGGAAGATCCCGGATAGTACAGGGATATCGCGCTTTTATTTAGTGCGATGCCCGTTTCTTCGGAAATAGAAGATCCAGGACAGTACATGGATGATGCGCTTTACGTAGTGCCCGCTTATTGTAGCATATATTTGAAGTTGTTCGCTGATTCAACACCAGTGGTGTTACACAGGTGGTTGATATTGAAATCATGTTCTATATCAGATGATTGATCAGTTGTTGTCGTGATGACCGGATTCAATTTTCTGGATCTTTTTCCCCAAGCAGTTTGTGCAGTTTATTTCTTCGGTTAGAAAATTTCCAGGTTCTCTGGTATTCAACCGTATTCTACCTTGATTGGTTGAAATTCGTTCACTTTTCATCCAGTCAGGTCCAAACCGCTTGAATAGGGGCAGCTGTTGCACCCCAAAATTTGCCTAACCTTTTCTCACTTGGTTTATGTTTCATTGCATTAGCATATCATTGATCTAACATTTGCATAACATAGAATTGCTCATTTGTGCAGGGCATCAAGTGTGGTTTATATCAAGAGGAGCCTATCTAGAGGTTTTGTTCAAGCTTGAGGAGTCGCCAAAGTCATCAGGAAGAGGGTTGGGCTCTTGAGATGTTTAGTTGTTTATATGTGGTTAATCTCCTAACCTGAGGACCAATTGAAGACCAACAGTGGGTTGTGGAGCCTTGATCAAGGAGAGAGTGTAAGGATAACGCTCATAGACTGCCTTGAGGGTCATGGTGGAGCTCAATCAAGTCATTTTTCCAAGTGTGAAGAGCCACAGTTGAGGGTGTTGCAATTAGGGTTTTCATCTGAGTAACCCTAAGTCAGCTGTGCAATTGAAAAGGATCAAATCTCATTTCTAAGTCTTCGCAATCATGGATAGTTGTGTTGAGATACATGAGGTGATATTCCAAGATCAATTCAAGAAAAGTTCAAAGTGTGAGGAGTTGCTAAACTAGGGTTCTCAGGGTAAAATCCCCTATTTAGTGCCTAACTTCAAGACCACTTATCTCAAGATGCAAGTTTCATATCCACTTTTGGCCAACATGAAACTTGTATAACATGCTCTTAGCTTTAATTTGAGTACTGGGAGTCCTCCATTGGATTTATAGAACTCAAGTTATGGTCCAGACAAGTTACAGGTCATTTGAGGAATGTGAAATTTGTCTGTGAAAGTTCACCAACTTCCATGAAACTTTTGACCTAGAAGGTTGTTTCTCCTAAACTTTTGGCCAACATGAAAGTTGTAGGTCTTGATATTAGCTTTCCAAATTGTACTAAAAGTCTTCCATCTGATTTGTAGAACTCAAGTTATGAGGTTTACAAGTTAGGGGTATTTTGGGAAAGTAAGATTATAGGTCATTTGGCATTATAGGTCATTTTCACTATCTTGCAAACTTCAAATGAAGTTTTGTTCAACACAAAACTTGCTCAAAATGATATTTTTAGGTCAACCATGTCCTCATGATGAATTGATTTGGCTTAGGGTGAGACTTGGTTTGAGAAAATTGACAAAAGGAGAATTTAAAGGCATTTAAGGGAAAATTTCAAGATTAATTCATTTGTGTTCAAACACGGCCAAGTGAGTACTCATTTTGATCAGAAAAATCATTCTAAGCACTTTGGTAATATTATACTTTTCATTTGGGGCCGATTTCATGATGGTTTGGTTTGTAACTTCACAAATAAGTAACACATCATAACTTGGTCATGTGATAAGTTTAAGCTTTCCAATTGATCCATACACTCTCACCAGACCACAAGCAATTGAATTGAAGCTTCCAAGGGAAGTTTTGAGTTCAAATTCGTGTTCATCATGTTTGGAGTTTTCAAGGAAATTTGAAATTTAGATGTTCTGATTTGGGCCTCCATTGGACCTTCAAAGCCCACAAATCACTTCTATATAAGTTCTATGACTGATTCAGAGCAAATTTGGTGTTCATTTCGTGTTAGAACCAGAGAGAGCAAGTTGAGTTTTCAAGATCCAAGTGAAGAATCGAGTTTCATTTCCAGAGCAAATCAAGGCAATTCTTGGATTGAAACATCTTCAGCATACTTCATTGAGTAGATCTGCACAAGTTGGAGCCAAGAATCACTCTGCAGATACCTCAATTGCAAGCTACATTCCAGGTTTTATTTTTCACGATTGCATTTTTTCTAGCATGATCTAGCATATTTTAGCATGTGGTTAGGCTTTAGGAAGTTGTTTAGATGGATTCTGGATCATAATTTGAAGGATTAGAGACAAATTAGGATGATGAGTGATTTCTGTTTGGAGTTGGTTTGGCCTGATCTTAAGGATTCAACACGATCTTAATAATTTAGGATGATCTATGTAACATGAGGAAGAGATCTGTAGTCTTGGATTAAGGATTGGTGACACTTGAGGATGTGATGTGATTTCAGTTTGCTATCGTATTTTAAGATCTAGAAGGAATCAGAAAAGATGAACATGATATTTGAGATCAGCGTGAAATTTTGAGTGAGACTGTATGAATTTGGTTGAGGTTCCCTGACCTGCGCGTAATGTCTCGCCGAAGAAGACGACCGGCGTCTTTCTCCGGCCACCACTATAACTCTCCCTCCAACTGGAGATTCAAATGGAGAAGACGAAGTGTGGACCCTTGGATCAGCCTGGAGACTTGACTTTGTATCCCAATCGTGTGGCCACGTTTTAAACTCAGAATTGACTTGGATGGAATGAAACACAGTCGTTTCATTTATGTGCTGGCAATACCAGGGCCTTTAGATCAGGAGACTTAGTCTAACCATCATGCGCCTCTCATTTATTCTTGCAGTTTATTTGTTTTTAATTCTTTTTTCTTTTATTTTAATTACTTGTTTCTTGCAAAATTCATTTTAATTTCATTAATCATCAGAAAAATAAAATAAAAATATGAGCATGTTCCTGATTTTATCCCTGATTTTATGATGCTTTTACATTTCATTTTCATGCCATTTTCAATTTAATTTGATTTGTTGCATTTTTTTTAATTTCTTTAATTTGGTTTATTTCTTCATGATTTTGCTGATTTTTGTTCTTTCAATTGTTATTGATTTTGGAGGAGATTTTTGGCTAGCAGGTAGATTAGAGATGCATGATCCCTTAGGATTTATTTCAGACTTTTTAGACAAAATTAGGTTCTGTTTTGGATTAGGATCTTTAGACCTTCCATTTTATGGTTTTCATTTGGTACCTTGTGATCTAGGATTTTTTAGGTGACCTTCCCTTTTGATTTGATCTCTGACCTTTCTACTATAGGTCCTTAACATGTTTAGGTTCCCTTAGAAAATTTCTTAGGATTTTAGAAGTAGTTTTAGTATTTTTCATAGATTTAATACTTAGGCTAGTTTTAAGATGCCTTCAACATAACACTTGCTTTAGAATGACTTCAATGGTGGCCTTTAGTGCATAATAGGTTTGTTAATCTTCTTTGATGATGCTTTAGACATGTATAAGCTTCTGTTTTCTTGGTGGTGGTACTTGATTTGGTGTTTAGGCCTTCTTTTGGTAGCTTTCTTTGAGCTTGTTCAATTAGGGTTTAGGAAGAGCTTAGTTGTTCTCTCCTTCTTCAAATAAACATGGATTGCTTTGATTGCTTTCCATTCTCATCTTATGATTCAAGGTCCCTATGTGAAAGCCTCATCCTTCCTTTTGAAGGATGTGTGACATTTTATAAGAGGTAGAACCTTTGAGGATGCCTTGGAAGCATCATCAATCAATCAATCAACAATCTTGATGTTAATTCTCTTTCCTTTTGTTGGAGCTTGTTGAAGCATGAAGATGAAGACTTCTCTTAAAGATGGTTTGGGATTGAAGTTGTTTGTAGCCTGTCTATTTGTTTTGTTGTTTATCTGCTTTGCTGTTGAGCTGTTTGTCTGCTGTTTTGTCTGCTGTATTTTTTGCCTGCTCTGCTTTGCTTGTGTAACTGATTGACTGTGTGTTGCATTTAGATTAGGTCTCATGTAGAGGATTCTAGGCCTAGGAGCATCTTAAAGGTTGAGATTAGCTCCTTTTTCTTGTCTGCATCTAGAGGTTGAGTCTGTCTCCCTCTGCTTGACTGTTATTATCTGGCTTTGCTTGCTGGCTTAAGGTTGAGTCTGTCTCCCTTGCCTGTGTTTTGTGTGTTGCCTTTGGGCTTGCTTTCTCTAGAAGTTGAGCTTGGCTCCTTCTGCTTGTTTGTTGAATTGCATGCATTTTATTTACAGTAATTTCTGTACAGTTATTTCTTTCTGCTGTTGTTTTCCTTTGCCATGTTCCCCTAGGAACTCTGACTTCTCTTGTTCAAGAGAAGTTATGACAGACATTAGGGTTCTAACCATGCATGATAAAATTAGGTAGTTCCCTCCTAACCTCAACCATAGGATACATTTTGCATGAGAACTTTAGGTTTGGATCAGTTCCCCTTTAGTGCGTCCTTTCTCCTCTCATCTGTAAACAAGTCAAGATACAGTAATAAAGGTTAATTGACATCGTACGCTACAAGCCTTAAGCTACTTGAGAAAGGGTTGTTGGAGAGTTTCTTTCCAACAATCTGGATGTTTAGTATGGTACCCTTTGGGTGACATGCGACGCATTCACTCTCAGGTCATAGTCTCTAGTGCGATATCAGTTGCAAACATCCTTAAAAAGATACTTCTTCTAAAAAACAGAAAACAAAGATCAAACTCTTTTTGTCCTCTTGGACCTTTAATCCCTTGGAAACCTTTTTTCAGAAGGAGAGTTCTGTTAACTGTCGGTTCTACCGCAAATGGTAAATGCGTAAGTCTCTGTCGAGTGAGCTGCATACACCAAACTGCTGGAACCGTCCATTAACCCTACTCGGATAAAAAACAGTTAGACAAACATGTGTCTCTCGTTGTCCCGAACTACGTTTGCTCTGATCTTTCACGCTGTGTGAAAGTACGTAGCCACGAGATGCGATATCTCGGCGAGCAACCTTCCCCGTAACCCGTAGTCAGGCGAACTACGTTGACTCTGATTTCTCGTTCCAGACGGGAATACGTAGGCATAGAGCGCGATGCTCTGCCGAGTCATTTTCTTTTCTTTTCAGACCAGACTTTTAGCGTAGATAGTGTAACAAACCCGTCAGATAAACACAATAAGCGTGGATCCCATCGAGTATGATGGATGTGAGGGGTGCTAAAACCTTCCCCTCGCATAACCGACTCCCGAATCCAGACAATGGTTGCGATGACCTTGTCTTATACCTTTTCGTCAGGTTTTTCTGATCATTTCCTTTCCCATTCTGAGGGATAAATAACGAAAGGTGGCGACTCTTCTGTTTTGTCGGCCTCGTTTTTCGCAGTAGCGACATATGCCACCCCAAAATAAACATGTACTTAACAAAGTAAGTAAATCTGGGCCAAGGCAAGATGAGCAAGGAAGGCAAGTAATAGCATGAAAATAGTAACACCATAAATCACTCAAAACTCAACCAAATTTAGCAAAATTTTAGTCTATTTCATGTGAAATTTCTCAAGGAATACAATGGCAATCTCAATTTTTTCAAATAAGGAACACAACTTAAACTTTGAATGCAAATGCAATGTGAAGCTTATGAAATGCACAATGTTAGCCACAGCTCATGACAGAAGTAAATAAGGCTAGGTAATGGTATGCCCAATTTTCAAACATGCAAACCAAGGATTCTAGATGCAAGGATTGATCAAAAACAACTTCAAACCAAATCTGGCATGCAAGTGGCAAAAATGGAACAACAATGTTTGAAGTACTGTTATGGCAGATAAAATCAAATCATGAGGCAACACACATACTTAATTCAAACAACACTTATTAAGTGATCCTCACATGTAAAAACATGTATTCAAAGCAACTTGCAAGAAACTACATGAATTGATGGCACGTGAGTTAAAGCATAAAACAGAAGTTGACAGCAAACTATGTGACAAACAAGATCAAAATTTCAATTAGCCACACATATGAATCTCTACAATGCCTTTACTAAAGCAATGCACCCTAAAAAAATTGCATCAGTTCAACCAAGTTGGTCTATCTGGACAGTTAGCAATCTTGTGCTCGTGGACTAGCACTTAAACAAAATTTGGATCCAACAGGTAGAAAACTTATATACATAACAACAACAATTGGTCCTTAATTAAAAATCATGCCAAAATCCAATACATCAAATTCAAATCATGCCTTAAAAGGTGAAGGTCACAACCATAGGATAATGGACCTAGACAGTTTTTAATAAGAAAATCACACTAGTAGGAAGTAGTACAAGATAACAATTAGCACTCAAAAAATACATGCTCTTGGTTTACAAACAAATCACAATTGTAAAACTTGACAAAGTTTGGAAGTAATCATGGCAGCATGGTAGTGTTCATAATTTCAGGCAGTTATGACAGCAACATATGACAATGCCAATGATCAAAAGTTAGCCCTAATTCTATATGCACATATCATCTTTCAAACACATGTCAAATGTTAGCCTACAACAAAACAGTGCTATGGCAGTTTCATGAACTCTCAACAGAATAGGTATGACAAAATGATGCAAGTACTCAAATCATTGACGAATGATGCTTACAAGCAAAATCAAAACAGAATGCAACATATCACATAGAAAGACAACAACCAATATAACAACTTAAACAAAACAACCTTAATGTATTGCTCCTAAAGTCACTACTTCATCCTAGCAAGGATTTCAAATTCTAGCATGTATACCAAGTCTTGGCAGTGACTGATGCAAACTAAACATAACAATGTTAATGATTAATCATATTTCTCATAAGTTACAACTTATCAAGCCACCACAAACAAACTTTAACATGAACACTAAGTAGAAACAGCCTTAGCCATAAGTTGACTAACTCAAAAATCCAAAACAGTTTCAATAGCAGCAGTGGTAAGTTTAGTATAAATCAGACACAAGTTGGGCATAAGTTGACTAACTCAAGTCCTAAAATAGTCTCAAAAGCAGCAATTGGCATCCAACTCTTGGTATTCCAATCAATGTCTTATTGATGGATTCCAATCATAGCTCCAACAAATAAATAACAGTAGACCAAACCAAAGTGTTTTTCAAAAGTTGAGGCACATGCTAAGAACAAATTCAAGCAATCATAAATGCAATTTTTGGAAACAAGATCAAAGCATAGACCAAACATAACTGTTTGTTTTAAGAGACCACAAGTTTTTGATTTTACAAAGTGCAAGAAGATCACATACCAGCCCAAAGTTGTACGCATGACAAACATTAAATGCAGACAAAGGAAAATGCTGGTTTAAAGGTTAACAAACCTAAATAATCCTAATATACAAACCTATTGTTGATAGCAACTGATGCAAAACCAAGATAATGTCAACTATCTAAGCAACACATGATTTAATTGATACTACATTCTCATGACAACAGATATGTACCAAGCACAAAACAACAGTTCAAAACATCACAGAAGTAAACTTGGTATGGCACAGTCAAACATCAAACTCAATGCATATTTTCTCATGATGGTTACAACCTTGACAGTATGTATAAACAAACATTGATCATGAGGAACAGGTTTTGTCATTAACAAGCACACACTCAAAATAACAGTATTGAACTTCAAGGATCCAATGCACCATATGACACATATGAATTTATGACAATAAATGCAAGTATATCCAAATTTATGGTCAACAGTTTGATGATGCATATATACATGAAAGGAAACAAAAGTTAGAGGTCACCAACCTCTTGTAGACTTCCAAATACCAGCTAGCTGCCCAGAAAGAAAACCAGAGATCCCTTTGGAGTAAATTGGTGAAGCTTGCTTCCTTTTGAAGAAATAACCAAATATTGATGACAGTTTGAATAGCCTCACTTCCAGCTATGATTTAAGATGATGAATATTTATAACATCATGGATATGGTGTATTTTGAGTGTTAAATTGGTAAGAGTGGATACAAGTAGTGTTTTGGTGTGAAAAGTGCTCAAAAGTCAAACTATGGTGGTGTAAAGTTTGACTTTTTGACTTATGGAGTTTTTGGTGAATGTGATGATGGAAACAACTTTAGATGGTTATTTTGAGGTTGTGTATATGGTTTTGGTGAGGTTTGAATGGTTGGAAATGGAGCTGGTGTGGGATTTGCACAAAGGCAATTTTGGTGGTTTTGGAGAGTTTCTTTAATTTCAAGCAAAGAGAGGAAGGAGATGAGAGCTGTGTTTCTCTGGTGGTTAGATTGCTCTGGTATGGTTTGGAGAGTGGAAGGAGCCCTCCTTTATTGGCCAAGAATCTGGGGCAGAATTGTCTTTTTTGAATTGCAAGCTTGCATTGGTGGGAAACCTCAATATTTCAAAAGTGTGTCTGCTGGTTTAATGTTAATTCCAACAGTTAATGCAATCCCTAACAGCTATCCTCAAGCTGGTTGTGCTTAAAATAGCCATGCTGCAGCAAAACCAAGGTTTCTTAGACAATCTACTTTTGTGTTTCATCATAGTAATCAAAGGGATTATGGTGAGATTTTTGGTTTTCCCTTGGTTCTCCCCTACATCAGGTTCCAACCTAATACTAACACCACACCAAATATGTCTTTATGGTTGGAAATGAACCATATGGCTGGAAATCAATTTTATGTTGAATTTTGAAAAGTTGACAAACTAGTGCTTAGGCCCAACTTGCCCTCTTTATAACTCTCAGCTCACAAGGGCTATGAAAGAGTTCTATAACTTTCTGGAAAGCCCTCATGAAGGTCTACAACTTTCATGTTTTTGAAATTTTCAAATTCCAAGTGGAACTAGATCAAAAATCCCCTCAAAGTTGGCTAAAAACATGCCTAAAAAGGCTAGCAACTTAGAATTTTTCTAAGTGTTTTCTCCCTCTTGTGATGATTTTGGTCATAACTCCCAATATACCCAATTTTTGCACATGGACCACTGTGAGACTTTTGTAGGGAATGTCAAGACCTTTCCAACAAGCTTTGAACTAACTCAATTGGATGTGTGGTTAGGGAGTTATGGTCTTGCCCCTTTCAAAACCCTAATTTCCCAATCTTCTGATTACTCCTCAATCCTTGATCCAATGGTCATGAAACTTCATGGACAGGTGTAATATGTTACTAGGAACATTTTTTCTTCATACTTTGAGGTCAAATTTCTAATGTCTGAAGAGTTGACTTTTCTGTCAACCGAACGATCGACCGATGACTACCGAGTCGACTTTTGATGTTCCGGGTCTTTTGAGGCCTTGAAACTTCTTGAGTGGACTTTACTATTCCATATGAACTTTATGGACCATGATCTCACCATTGTAACATCATTTAAATCAAAAGTCAAACTAACAGTTGACTTTTCCTGATCGAAAACCCTAATCGGGTATCCTGAACTGCACTGCTCTTGATCCTTGGGTGACAACCTCAATTTGGATTCATACTTGATCCAATGGAGTATATTTGATGATGTGGAGACTTATTCCATGGAGAATCAATCCAATACGTTGACTGATTAACCATTAAAACCTCGATTCTCGGCTATACGGAACCCTAATTCACCTGTATCTTAACAACGACAACTTGAAATCGGTTAAGGTTAGACAATCAAATGAATATGATCCTAAAATGATGATGAAGATCTAAGGGGTCAAAAATTGGGGTGCAACACTCGTTGTTGCGGTGAAAATTGGATAGCAAGCTATTAATTAACTTGAACCTTATTTCTTTTACAACTGATCTTTAGTTTATCCAAAGTAAAGGTCTCAAGAAAGAAAAACCTTCTTCAGGAAGTAAACAACACTTAAGAGATTCGGGGGTCGGGGGTTAGTTATACTTAGGGAAGGTGTTAGCACCCTAAGCATCTGTAGTATTCTACAGGAACCTTTTGTTTGATTGATTGCTAAGTTTGTGAATTGTACTATGGTTTGGGATAAGGTAAAATAAACAAAGGCCTAAGTGGTTTTCTAAGTTTGCTCGCAAAGACGTCGCATCTTCTGCCTACGTATCCTGACTAGGATAGAATCAGAGCAATCGTAGTTTGCCTTACAAGGGAAAGAACACTTGATGACGATCAAGGTTCAATGGGGAACAAACATGACAATGTTTGTGTGGAGTTTTACAAAACTCCCTATTCTAAGTTGTAGAAGGGGAAAGTAAGAGATCATGACGATGATTCTTACACAGAGTTGACGAACTCTTTCCTAGGGTTCTAGTTGAAGAACGCTCCTAGTACGGGTGGGTCTTTTAGACTTAAGCAAAGTCTAGGGCTTCTAATCTAAGGTGGAAAATGACTTAACAAAGTCAAGGGTGTGATTGAATAAGTTATCCATGACATCGAGGGTCAAATGGACAGACCTTCCTTTGGAGGAAAAATGGGGAGACGACTTGGACGAGAACTAACGAGTTTCGTCGCTTCGGGATAAAAGAAAATAGAATGCTAGACAAGATGACAATCAAGGTAAAGCATAATCATGGTTACAACCAATTAAATATTAAGATATGGTGAGAATGAAATATGATGATAACCTTTAACAAATGAAAATAACGGGTACTGCGACGGCAGTTCGCACTCGGTGAAATCATCAGATAAAAATGGTAAAAACTAAGAAATAAATCCTAGCATGTTAACTAACATTTATAGTCATGGATTCAAACAAGTATCAAGAAAAATATTGAAAGGAATCACATGAACATTCATCTGAAACTAGGTAAACGATCGCGTAAATGCGCACAACTTGTACATAAACAAAGTAAGTGATAAATATTCAAACATCAAAAATAAAAACATGTCATGAAATTACACATTAATACGAGCACAACAAAAAAAGAACGGACGAAAAACGAGTGAGATACGAATTTTTGAAGTTTTGGTAAAAAATTACAAAATTACACAAAAGAGTTGCCCTCCTCAGGGGTCGAACTCAGGTACTAGGCATGAAAGGCGCATGGTCTTACCATTGGGGTGGCTATACATCCATTGATGAAGCCACCCCTAATTAATTATAAGGGTAAGTTGGTTCTATGGCTGGGCAAGAACACACATAACTGGGCATTTACGTTTTGTACCGTATCTCACTAACCGCTTATCGAAACGAAATGAAATTTATATGTATCTGGGGTAGAATCAAACAAGGAAGATGATGGTGGTCTCAGTTTTTGAAAATTCCCAACCTACTGCAAAATTCGACAGCTGCTGTATTGAAGTGTAATGAGATGCATTTTGAGATTTTCAAACCATCTCAAGTGCTCTTAAACCAAGGTAAACATATGCGCATAATTCTTATATGATATGCAATGATATTATCAACTTACATCAACTTAGTTTATGCAGAAATGAAAAGTGACATGTTGAGATGCAAGGATGTGAAAATGTGCATTTGAAGTGTGATTCTCATATCAAAGTGTTTTCAATGCAAAGTGATGATGCTAGCAGCTCAGGAATGATGGTTAAGAAGTATACATGATGTGGTTTTGGTGAAAAATCAGTTTATGCAAAAAGTAGCAATTAAGTTGCATTTGTGTTTTTTTGGTGTAAACATGAAATTCATTTCTATGCACAAACAGTTAATAGCAAACATTCACACAACATTCCAATGTATTTTAAAACATGTGTTCAAATGCTAAACTTCAAAATTCCAATGTTTATGCAAAAAGAAATTCCAACTGTTGGATGGTTTTGACAACATAATTGAAAGACCAACCAACACAACTTCTATTCTATCACAACATGATGGTGATGTTTATAATTTGATGAAAATGACTCTTCTTATTTAAATATGCACAACATATTAATGTCAGCCCAAAAGATGATGGAATTTGCAAAGGACAAAACCAGCTAGCACAGAAAAACAATCCAAGTTGAACCAACACAAAGGCCAAGAATTCAATCACAACTGTTATGAAACCTAAATAGGGCATACTGCTGTGAATGTGCAACATCCAGCTCAATACCATCTATCAATTAAAAAAACCAAGCTCCTGCATAATTGGTATGAGTTAGCAGGTTTAGGTTCTAGGCATCAACCTGTTACTAAATCAGTAGCAGCAACTAACACCCCCCACCAAACAGCTATCCTAATGTGGAATCATGATGGCAGTTAACAAAATTGAACACTCACCCCTAATCATTCCACTATAACAGCAAAGTGAAGAAAATGATATTGAAATAGCTAATGAGCAACACCTAAATAAAACAATGTCACAGCCAAGCACATCCTTTCAAATTCCCACCAACCCCTTTCAATATGTTTCCACAGACTGTTGAGGCAAACAGAGGGATATCCATCATCCCTAGATCCTTTTTATCAATCCAAAATTGGTAAGAAATAGTACACAAGCACAAGAAATCTTAAATGTTTAGAGAATCAGCCTGTTAAGGTGCTAACTAGATTTAAATGTAGCCAGTACACTCCATACAAAAATGCTCAATCATTCAAATTCCTTAATAAACCAAAAAAGAATCCAACTGCAAAGTGAAACTCAGATTAGGGGCTGATCACCACAGGTCATGACCTCAAAAGGGGCATCAATGGGTTTGCACAACAGTTTCAATCTACAATAAATACAACAGATAGCCAAGTACAGTCCTAAAACAAATCATGCAGGACTCAAGCAGTCACTTTGCACACAGATATATTCCCAATATGAACTTGAGCCTAGCATGCTGTGATGTATAAACCTACTGTGGCAGCCTTACCAAATCACTGGCATTATGCTTACAACTACTAAAAGGTTTTAAGAGACTCAATCAAAATGTTCAGTTGCTACATGCACACACTAGTAACAAATTGAGGCCAAACAAATATAGCACTCATAACAATATCATCACTTATCAAGAATCAAATATCATGAATCATCAAGTGCTTCATAACTTTAAAATGCATCAAAATGCTCAAAATGCCAAAATCATGAAAAATGATACAAGAACCAATGGAGACCAGTTACATACCCCTTGATGACCCTTTTGAACAAGCTAAAACAAGTTGATAAAACCAGAGACTTCTACTTCACTTCTTTGCCTTTGAACCTTTCCTCAATTTTAAGCAATAATGCACTTATGATGCCAAATGAAGAGACATGAGTTTCTAATGGTTGCTAATCGTTTTGACTATTGAGAAACATCATTGGTGAGGTGTTACAGTGATTAGAATGCCAAGAATGTGCTTAGAACAAGGTTTGGTGATTTTTGTGGCTTTTGGTCAAAGTATGGTACGTAGAAGTTTGACTTTTTGATTCTTGAAGTTTCTTGGTCGTTTAATGGATCACACACCTTCTATATGTTATTTAGAATTTGTGTGGAGGGTGGTTGAAGTGTTTGAAAGGGTAGAATTGATTTTGGGCAGAATTCACTTCATGACCAATTTTGGAGTTTTTGTGGATTTTGTGATTTTGAAGATTTTGATGCAAGGTGAGGAAATGCTAATAACAGAAGTTTTCTCTGGTTTCTAGCAGATGAATTGTATTTTCAATGAGGTGAATGAACCCTCCTTTTATAGAAAAATAGAGTGAGGAGCTTTCTTGGTGGTGTTGCTTCATCATAAAGTAAGCTTTGAGATATTTTGGAGCAAACCTCCCTTGGAGGGTTTTCCATTGGTTCTGATGCAAGGCCTTAATCGTCAACATTTCCTACTGATTTCTGATGTTTTTTGCAGGCTAGAAACCATAGGGGAGGGGCTGGTGCAGCCTTACTTTCCACCTCATGCTTGGAAAATTCAAACTTTGGCAACTTGCCCACTTGTATGGCAATGGGCTTAAACCTTTGATTTTGTGATATTTCTGCACACCTTGCTCTTGCTTCATGCTACACAAATCTGATACATAACAAGTTGGATCAAGAAAAATTGGCAAGTTTAAGGAAGTAGGTCATTTTGAAAATTTGGCCAATGTGGGACTTTTATGTGAAACCCTCAACTTTGCACCTATGTAACTTTCGGCTCATAACTCCTTTTGAGGACTTAAAATACTTTTTGGAAAGCCCTCACGTAGCTCTACAACATTCATGTTTGTCAAGAAATCAAACTCCAATTGGAACTAGGTGAAGAATCCTCTCAAAGTTGGCTGCACACAAGCTTTTAAGGTCAAAAAGTATGCATTTTCTGGTTGTGGACTAGTATGGGACTTTTGTAGGACTTGTCAAGAGCTTTCTAATGAGCTTGGAACCATCTCATTTGGGTGTGTGGTTAAGGAGTTAGGGTTTAGCCCCTTTCGAAACCCTAATTTCCCAATTTTTCGATTACTCTCTCATCCTTAATCCAATGATCAGGAAAATTGATATGAAAGTCCATTATGACATAAGGAACAACTTTGCTTCACAACTTGGAGTCCAATTCTCAAAATTTGGAGAGTTGACTTTTCGGTCAACCGTACGATCAATCGGTGCCGATTGAGTCGTCTGTTGACATTCCAGACATCCCGAGACTTTGAAACTTCTTGAATAGACTTCAATAGACTATATGAACTCCATGGACCTCAATCCCACCATTACAACACCTTCCAACATCAAAGTCAAATCACAGTTGACTTTTCACTAGTTAAAAATCCTAATCGGGGCCTCCCGACTGCACTGTCTTTGATTCTGAACTGATTTCCTCAAATTGGCTTCTTACTTGACTTTGGTATTTATGTTTGATTTCATTCCATGATTGACCTAGCCCAAAATTTTGATTGATCATTCCTTTGTTGTCTTGAATTTGTCAGCGCGGAAACCCTAATTCACCTGTAACTTTGACAAACAAAAACTTGCACTGGATTAGGGTTAGATAATGCATGATCATGCTTCTACAATGATAATGAGAATCTAAGGGGTCAAAATTTGGGGTACAACTGTTGCCCCTATTTAAATATCTTCACTAGATGGTGAACGTGAGATGACAATCCTCGTTTGAATCGCAGTGAAAGGTATTTAAATATAGATAACCAAAAATTTTGTCCCTTAGATCTGATGTTATGCTAAAGGACAAGTTATGACATCCCATGGACTCTAAATGATGTTTTATGATGCTTGAATGCAAACAACACAGACGCAAAGATAATAATAAAAGAAACAGTAAAACAACCAATGACAAATGCGAGGACTCGACACTGGGGACTCGTACTGGGGAAAACTAAATTAACAGTTCAGACATGACTGATAATGTAAGAAGGAAAACTTCACATGGGGAATAGGCAAATCCAATAAAGATGACAATCTTTTTGGAAAAGAAGTACTTCACTGGGGAGAAGAATAGACTTTCACTGGGGAAAAGGAGATATTCTTACTGGGGAGATGGAGACTTAATTCCACTGGGGGGAAGGAGAAAAGCAGACTTCACCGGGGAAGCAAAAGACTGGATACAACCTCACTGGGGATGATCAGATGAGGAACTTCCTATAGCAAAGAGTTCAAACGGGATCTTCAGGAATGGACTAGAAACAAGACTAAGCACACTGGGGATACTAGTGACGACTAGATCTCCGGGACTTGACTGGGAACATGGATCACTGGGGATATATCCTCAGCTTCTGCAAATAGTTCACACAGTGCTGGTAATCAAGAAACGTCCTGGGGAAATTGGTAACGACTAGAATTCCAAGTAATGCCAGTGACGACTGGTCTTTTAATGGTGATTGGTGACGACCAAATCAGGGTATCAATGACAATTGGTTATGAAACAATGCCAGTTACGACTGGATTTTTAATGAAGATGGCGACGACCATGCTGGGGAATACCAATGACAATTGGTTACGAGGATGCTAGTGATTACTAGATCTTATCTAGGGTGTTGGTAACGACCAAAACGAAACAGATTCCAATAACGATTGGACTCTAGATGATGATACCAGTTACGAATGGGTTTCAAAGGGAAAAATTGGTGACAACCAACAAGATACCAATGACGATTGGATTTAGGCAGTGCCAGTGACGACTGGACTTCATGGGGAGAGTTAGTAACAACTAACAAGATACCAATAACAATTGGAACAATACCAGTGACGACTGGATTCCCCGGGGAAAGGTTGGTAATGACCAAACCAAGAGGCGCCAATGACAATTGGACTTTTAAACAGTGCCAGTGACGACTGGACTTATACGTGGATTTGTTAGTGACGACTAACGAGATACCAATGACAATTGGATTTAGACAATGCCAGTGACGACTGGGCTTAAAAGGAAATAGATGGTGACGACCAAATGAATACCGACGACAATTGGTTTGAACAAAATGCTAGTTACGACTGGACTTATACTTGGAAATGAAGCAAGTAATAACTTAGACTTCACGGGGATTGATAGATGTCACCGACTCGGGGAACAAACGAATCACACTGATCCTATTATGAGGGGTGTACGTAGACTTGGGAAATAAACCCGAAGACCTATTGGGGAATAGAGCCTGTAGGTAGATTTTGCTGAGGTGAATTCAAACAGATGTCCCGAAATACTTCGCTGGGGAAAGAACCTTCCTATCATCACAAGAAATCCTGAGGGATAATCTTCAATCTTGATAACCATACATGGCCAAAGGACTCTTCGTCGCTCAACTTGCTAGCATTTCATTGGGGAATGTAAATTCTGACTGTGTATCAAGACTCCTGCTACCCTGAAGTTTAGGGGAAGTATGATTTTCCTCGAGTCTTTCCACAAGTTAAAACATTTTGTTAAATCTTTCCAAGTTATTTTCAAAATTTTGGACTTTAATGCTTTCAAAAACAATCATTGACTAACGAACGGTATTTTGCATAACAAAGAAAATAAGGAACTGATAATTTGCACAAGAAAGAAAGGCTCAAAAGTCTGATTTTATTTAAAGGATGAAATCTTGCCAATGACAATATTCCATGGAAATTTTACAAGTAAAATGGCAAAAGTGGATAAGGTTACATTGAATGCTGTGACCTAACTATCCCTAAAGACTATAATTCTCCAAGATCCTTGCTTCTGACGAGAGCTGTTGAGATGAATCTTTGTTGAGTCTGCAGTGTTGATGACTTCGTCTGATGCAGCGAAACGCCTTTGTCCCTAATTTTTGCCTGGATCGCCCTTTCGGGTTTTCAATCCACCGGGACGCTCATTTTTGCCTAAGCCGCCCTTTCGGGTTTTCAACTTAGCGAGCTTTTTGATTTCTTTTCTCTTTTTTCTTTTCTTCTCTTTTTTCTTTTTTACCCTAACTTTTGCATAAACCGTTCTTTTAGATTTTCCGGTTTATCGGGTACTTTTTAGGCGTAATATTTCTGAACTGCGTCAGAGTTTATCGGGTGTGTGAGTTGTTCTTCGTCCATGGTAGTAAGGATCAGTGAAACTCCGTAGAATACTGTCTTCACAATAAAGGGGCCATCGTAATTAGGCATCCACTTCCCTCTTGCGTCTTTGTGAACTGGTAAGATCTTCTTAAGCACAAGTTTTCCTTCGCGGAACTCTCTAATACAGACCTTTTTATCGAACGCTCTCTTGATTCTTTTTTGATACAACTGGCCGTGACACATCACAGACATGCGCTTTTCATCGATGAGATTCAGCTGATCAAATCTTTCTTTAATCCATTCTGCCTCTTCTAACTTGGTTTCCATGATGACTCTGAGGGATGGTATCTCGACCTCGATGGGAAGTGCGGACGGAGGTTCTGTATCCGTGCAGGGCAAATGGTAGCATTTCATGCCAATCTTTGTAAGTTTTAACCATTTTCTGCAAGATCTTCTTGATGTTTTTATTTGCAGCTTCCACAGCTTCATTCATCTTTGGACGGTAAGGGGAAGAGTTGTGGTGTTCGATTTTGAAATCATCACATAATTCTTTCATGACTTTGTTGTTCAGATTGGTACCGTTGTCTGATATAATTCTGCTTGGGATCCCGTAACGACAGATGATCTCCTTTTTAATGAAACGAGCCACCACTTGACGTGTGACGTTGGTGTAAGATACAACTTCAACCTATTTTGTGAAATAGTCGATGGCAACCAGAATGAAACGGTGTCCATTTGAAGCTTTTGGCTCAATTGCCCCAATCATGTCAATCCCCCACATAGAGAAAGGCCATGGTGACGACAGTACATTCAACAGTGTTGGAGGCACATGCATTTTGTCTGCGTAGATCTGACATTTGTGACATTTTCTGGCGTACTGAATGCAGTCGGTTTCTAAAGTTAACCAATAATAACCAGCTCTCAAGATCTTTTTGGACATGGCATATCCGTTGGCGTGAGTACTAAACATTCCTTCATGAACATCTTTCATTAACAAGTCCGCTTCTCTTTTATCAACACATCTGAGTAAGACCGTATCATGTTTTCTTTTGTAAAGTACACCATTGCTGAGGAAGAATTTGGATGCTAATTGTCTCAGTGTTTTCTTGTCAAGTGTTGTAGCATCTGCGGGATATTCTTGTTTCAATAGATAATACTTTATATCATGATACCAGGGTTTGCCATCAGTTTCTTCTTCAATTTTGATAAGTGTGCCATCATTGACATCTCTAGTTTTCCACATCTAGGCCAGCATGGCTAAGGCGTCGACGATGTGATTCTCTGCTCTTGGAACATGTTTAAATGTGATTTCATCAAAATACTTGATCGTTTCAACGATATAAGCTCTGTAAGGGATCAGGTTTTCATGTCTTGTCTCTCATTCACCCGTGACTTGGTAGATAACCAAAGCTGAGTCTCCACTGACTTCGAGATTTTTGATTTGGAGATCAATGGTTGCTTCGAGACCAAGGATACACTCTTCGTATTCAGCAATGTTGTTTGTACAATCAAAGTCTAGTCTGGCTATAAACGGAGTGTAACCACCTTCAGGATTCATTAAGACTGCACCTACGCCATGTCCGCTATAATTGGAGGAACCGTCGAACATCATCTTCCACCAAATATCTGTCTGTTGACCTTTGTCAGAACTTGTTTCTTCACAATCTTTCACTAACATGATATCTTCATCCGGAAAATCAAACTTCAGAGGTTCATAATCTTCGACAGGTTGATCTGCGAGATATTCTGATAACACACTACCCTTGATAGATTTCTGAGCCACCTATTGAATATCATATTCTGATAGTAGCATATGCCACCGGGCGAGTCTTCCGGTTTGTGCAGGTTTCTCAAAGATGTACTTTATTGGATCAATTTTCGAGATCAACAAAGTGGTGTGACAAATCATATACTGCCTCAAACGCTTAGCGGCCCATGCTAAAGCACAACAAGTCTTTTCTAGGAGTGAGTATCTGCTTTCACAATCAGTAAATTTCTTGCTCAGATAATAAATGGCATGCTCCTTCCGTCCGGATTCGTCTTGCTGGCCCAGAACGTAACCCATTGAATTTTCAAGTACTGTCAAATACATAAAGAGAGGCTTTCCCGGAACAGGTGGTATCAAAATTGGAGGTTCTTGGAGATAACCTTTGATTTTATCGAACGCTGTTTGACAATCAGAATTCCATACAACTGTTTGATCCTTTCGTAACAACTTGAAGATCGGTTCACAGGTAGGGGTCATATTGGAAATGAACCTGGATATGTAATTTAACCTGCCAAGAAAACTTCTAACCTGATTTTCGGTCTGCGGAGCTGGCATGTCTTGAATGGCACGGACTTTGTCTGGATCTACTTCAATCCCCTTGTGGCTGACAATAAAACCGAGTAATTTTCCTGATCTGACTCCGAAAGTGCACTTTGCGGGATTCAATCTCAACTGATATTTCCGGAGTCTTTTGAATAACTTCAACAAATGTTCTAGATGGTCTTTTTCGTTTTGAGACTTGGCGATCATATCGTCGACATATACTTCTATTTCTTTGTGCATCATGTCGTGGAACAAAGCCACCATAGCTCTTTGATAAGTTGCGCCTGCATTCTTTAAACCGAACGACACTACTTTATAACAATACGTCCCCCACGGAGTGATGAAGGTTGTTTTTTCCATGTCGTCAGGATCCATTTTGATTTTATTGTAACCAGAGAAGCCGTCCATAAAGGAAAACACTGCAAACCGAGCTGTATTATCTATCAAAGTATCAATATGTGGTAAAGGGAAGTCATCTTTCGGACTGGCTTTGTTTAAATCTCGATAATCTACACACATCCTAACTTTTCCATCCTTCTTTGGTACAAGAACAATATTGGATACCCATTTAGGATATTTGGAGACTGCGAGAAATCCTGCATCAATCTGCTTTTTTACCTCATCTCTGATTTTGAGAGCCATGTCGGGTCTGGTTCTTCTGAGTTTCTGTTTAACCGGCGGGCATTCAGGTCGGAGCGGTAGCTTGCGAACTAGTATATCTGTGTCTAGTCCCGACATATCTTGATACGACCATGCAAACACATCCACATATTCTCTTAGAAGTTCTTCTAACTATTGTTTTACCTCTGCCCCAAGGGCTGCCCCGATCTTGACTTCTTTTCTGTCTTCTTCAGTGCCAAGATTAATGACCTCCAAATGTTCCTTGTGTGGCTGAAGCTCGGTGTACTCAGACTGTGCCCATCTTGGCAGTTCCTCAGGGACTTCAAAATCTTCATCCTCGTCTTCGACTTGGTATATTGAGGAATCCACGTCTGTGAGGTTACAGGATTCAATGGGGTTATGGTCATCACTGCATGTTTGAAGGGTTTACTTTATTAAAACACACAACAACAAATGCAACACATACAGGGAAAGAGAAAATTGTTTTTGTTTTGGTTTTTTGTATTGCCATTTTTCTTTCAAAGTAAAAGCAAAAAGACGGTAAAGAAACAACACGAGGAATTTTAACAAAATAGTCCATTCTCATTGATATTTCATTGAAAGCATGGGGCCCTTACAAAACATTCCTATAGCCTTGGGCACGGCTATGGAGATTTTAAAATAACAAAGAAAGAAAACAACCAATTACTTTAACTCGGGAAAAACTACAGGAACTTCGACAACTTCCCAGTTGTTCAAAGCAGCTTTGTCATGATACACTAGTTCTCCTATGTCTTCATCTTCAAGATTTCCTTCCACGGCGTTGATTTGAAAACCGCCACTGACGAATATTTCTTGAATAGCCTTTGGCCGGCTGTTGTCATGCATCGGTTCTTCACCTTGAGCTGGTTTGTAACCCAACCCCTGGCGGTTCATCTTCGAATTTACCTCAAGGACTTCTCCCCATCCTGCGGGAGTGCCTTCTTCCAGCGTAGCTTTGGTGCTTTGAGCAGATGCGAAAGTTGGACCACTTTTTTCCACCGTCTCCTCTATCATCACTGTGTTTGCTATTTCTAGTGCTTGGAATGACGTCTCTAGCGCGTCCTCTTCTGCTTCAATGTACCGGAACGATGAAAGATTACTGACCATTAACTCCTTCTCACCATGAACAATTATTAGCTTATCATTTACCACAAACTTCATTCTTTGGTGCATGGTAGAAGTTACTGCCCCTGCTTCATGGATCCAGGGACGTCCCAGTAGGCAGCTGTAAGCTGGATTTATGTCCATCACCTGAAACACAATGTTAAATTCATGGGGTCCCACCAAAATCAGCAATTCTACTTCTCCGATGACCGTTCATCTTGAGCCGTTAAAAGCTTTTACAATTAATGAAGTTGGTTTCATCTCTGCCCCAGTATAGGCTAATCTGGACAGTGATCTTGCGGGTAGTACATTCAACGAAGATCCTGTGTCGGCCAGTACACGGGCTAGGGTATCCTCTTGACATTTGATGGATATGTGCAGTGCATGGTTATGATTGCGCTTTTCTTTTGGTAACTCAGCATCGCTGAAACTTAAAGTGTTGCACGCCGTGATGTTAGCCACTACTGAATCAAACTGTCCGAGTGAAATATCCTTGGTTACATGCGCTTGCCTCAATACTTTCTATAATGCCTCTTGGTGAGCTGGCGAATTGATTAAAAGTGACAAGATTGAGATTTTTGCTGGCGTCTGATGAAGCTGATCTACCACCTTGTAATCACTTCTTCGGATAATCCTCAAAAATTCATCATTTTCTTCTTCTATGCTCGTAGCTTCTTTTTCTTTGATTACCACAGCAGGAATAACTTCTTTTGGAATAGCTACTAATACATTCAGCTGATAGATCTGACCGCTGCGGGTCATCTTGCTAGTGCCGGCAATGTTGGTCACATCTTTCTGATTATCTGTCTGAACAACCTTTCTCATTTCTTTGTCCACCACGGCCACATCGTACCTCCATGGAACAGCTCTTGTATTGTCATAATGGAACGGTCTTGGTTTTTGAACTACGATTGGTCGCGGTTGACCAATAGCAGCTCTGTTGAAAACTGGCCTTGCACCCCTGTTAAAAACTGGAACTTTCTCTCTTTTCCTGGACAGGTCGAAAACTGGCTCTATTACAGAAACCTCTTCTTTCCTTACCTTACCACATACTTGTAACATCCCCTCATTTATCAATCTTTGTATATCTTCCTGCATCACATCACATCCACTGGAACTAACAGTACATTTTTCACAATTGTTATGAACACTTCCCAACAACCCTGCTTCTGTCAACTTATCATGCAATGTCTTCAATGGCGTTCGGATTTTTGACACATCATTAATTATCTCTTCATCTGACTTTTCAATGGCATTGACCCCTCCATGGTTTGGCAGTGGGTTACTTTTGACGTTAGGTGGTACATCATCAAAGGACAGGATTTTCTTCTCCATCAATTCTCTCACCAGATGTTTCAAGGCAAGGCACCCTTCTAGGTCGTGGTCGGCGGCACCTTCATGGAAAGTACAATGGGCATTTGGGTTATAATGTGGAGATGTGGTATCCGGATTAAGCGGTCTTGTCGTGATCAAACCCTGATGTACCAAAGATGGATATAACTCAGTATACGTCATTGGTATTTGTGGGAGTGGAGGCTTTGTGGTCGGCCTCCGATTCTGGTATTGTTGTCTGGGCTGTGGCATCCTCTGCGGCTAATTCTGTTGAAAGGGCGGAGCATTGGGCGCTCGTTGATGCCCTTGATGGTTTTGCTGATACATTGGCGTTGGCCGCCCTGACTGATAGTTTGAAACGGAATGGTTGAATGTTGGGGTCACAGCTGCCACATATTGCTGCGGGGCATACTGTACCGGGTACACGGGTCTTTGTTGATGAAACTGTTGAACATAGTTAGGTTGGATTGGCTAGATGAAACTTTGTTGAGGCGGCTGATATTGCTAATATGGAGGTCTCACGGTACGATTTCTTCTTCCCATTATGGCATTTGTTTCACCTTCTTTCTTTTTGTGAAACCCACTGCTGACTTTCTTGATACTGCTGTTGTTAGAACTGCTGGAGCTGCTGGCTACCTTTCCACTTTTCATTCCCAATTCTACCCTCACTCCCACGGCCACAATGTCTGAAAAACTTGCAGACACGCTGCTGATCATTTTCTCGTAGAATTCTGGTCTCACTTTGTCAACAAACCAGTCTGTCAGTTCTTTCTCACTTAGAGGTGGTTCTACCTGGGACGCTGTTTCTCTCCACCGCTGAGCGTACTCTTCGAATGATTTTGTGCTTTTCTGGGACATGCTCAACAACTGCCTTTGGTCAGGCACCATATCCATATTATATTTGTAATGTTTCATGAATGCATCGGCCAAATCTTGAAAACTGTGGATTCTTGACTGATCTAGACTTAGATACCATTTTGCTAGAGCTCCTTTCAGACTGTCTTGGAAGCAATGGATCATCAGTTTATCGTCTTCGACATGTGCTGCCATTCTTCTATAGTACATGATTAAGTGAGTTCGTGGACAAGTAGCTCCTGAGTACTGATCGAAATTTGAGATTTTGAACTTTGGCGGTATTACTAGTCCAGATACCAAACACATTTCTCTGGCGTCAGTGCCAAAGGTATCGTTTCCTTCCATCGCTCGGATATTTCTCCCTATAGTTTCAACACTTTCCCTTAACTTCTCATGTGATTCATTCTCCTCTTCATACCCTTCGGGTCCTTCGTGAAAGTACAGAGTATGCCTAAGAGGGGGGGAGGGTGAATTAGGACTTTAGAAATTTTTCCGGTTTTTATGGTTTCTTGAAATTTTACTGGTTTGTGTTCTTGGTTATGAAAACAGAAGAAAACAAAAGAACAATGGACACCAGGATTTATAGTGGTTCCCCTCACAATCCGAGAGTACTCCACTCCCCTTTCAACACGAAAGAGAGTTTTCACTATTGTTTAATAAAGTACAACCTATCACACCATCAACCGGTGAGGCCTACTATCAAACAATAAAACTAACAAGTGTACAAGAACAATCCTCTTGTAAACACTCACCCTTGTGTCCAACAATCCTGGATGACAAGTCAGAATACAAATACTTGTAAAGATTCTTTGTTTTGAGAATAATAATATCAATCAAAGTTGATCTTCTCCAAATGATCAAAATTCACTCTTACAATTTTCAACACAAGTGTTCAAAGATGAATATGAAATTTTATGCTCATATGAACACTTAGAGAAGATTTTGAAAAATGGTGAATTTGATTCTAAGACAATTTGAAAATGAATGTAGAAAGTGTTTGGAGATTGGAGTTTTTTTTTTGTGTGTTTTTCAAAATTGAAAAACTCAGAATTTATATGAGTAAAATACCCTTTCAAAAAGGTATATTAGAGTAGATTTAAAAAATATGAAATGGTGTAATTTTCAAACAATTTTTGAACTTGAAACAAATCCATTTTTCACTGTACATTCAGTGTTAATCGGTTAACTTATATGGTTAATCGGTTAACATTGGAACGTTAGCCCAGATTATTTAAAATTTGAAATGGTTAACCGGTTAACCTATATGGTTAATCGGTTAACACAGCTATTTTTCAGAAAAATGCTTTTAAAAATGAATGTTATACCAATTTTACAGTTCCAAAAACATGCTCATGTATTATGCTAAAATGCTTGATGTTTTTGAACACTTGTATATCAATTATAAGGTAGAATTTGATATACCCGCAATACGTCCAAGTCTTGAAGAATCATAGTTCCTTATGTAGCTTGACTTGAAAGATAGCTTGACTTGATCTTGATAACTTTGAAAGGCTTGTATTTTTGCAATCAAGAGATGACCTTGAGTAGTGTTGACATCATCAAAACTTGAGACTGAAACATGGTTCTACATTCTCCCCCTTTTTGATGATGGCAATCAAAAGATGTTGTGTGATATCTCTTGGTTCTTGATATGTTTCTCCCTCTATGTCTAGCAACTCCCCCTATCTTAACAGAGGAAAAAAATATGCACACAGAGAGACATTAACAGAACCAAGCTCTTCTCCCCCTTTGACATCAGCAAAAAGGAAGAGCTTTCAAAGAAAACACAAGATAGCAGCATATATAGTAATAAGCACATGCAAAGCCAAGTAAACACATAGCATAAAAAGTAGTACATATAAAATGCAGCAAATAGAAATTGTACTTGTTACAATAAAACATAGTTCAAATGAAGCATAAAACTTAAGACTAGAAAGCAAAGCAATAAAAAACAACAACAATAGCATATTCTCTAAAAATCCTCTTCCGCCATATCCTTCTCCTCTTCTTCCTCTTGTCCTTCATTTTCTTCATCAGATACAACAAGGGTGTCAGGGTTGGTGTGGTGAGAGGAAAGTACAAGGTTCCGGAGAGAAGCAATGGCCCTGGAGGTTTCTCTATGTTGAGTCATTATAGTTTGGTAAAGGAACTCATTTGTAATGCCTCCTTCAGGTACGGGATATGCCTGGTTAGCATTGGCTCCTTCATCTGAATACTTGTAAGTACCGTCAGTATCCTTAAAAATTCCAGTATTGTTTACAATTGTAATCTCGTTGATCTCATTGGTGGTTGATTTCATCTTGATGGTTGGTTCACGGTTAAGATCCAAAGTAGTCAACTCCAAAATTCTTAATACCAGCCGTGCATAAGGAAGACGGGTTGAAAGAGATAGTTGTTGTTGAAGGTGATACATGATGGTTAGAATCCAATTGACACGAATCTTGTTCTTGATGGCGAAAAGGAGCTGCATTTCCAGATCATTAATTTGTGCATGATTCGAATCCTTGGGAATCAGCACATAACAGATTATGTAGTGAAGCATCCGATCAGAAACGGTAAGATTCTTTGCATAGCACAACAGACGAGCAGTGTGTTGGTTGGCAATAATCATCTCCTTTGGAAATCTGCAGATTTGATAATAGAACTCCATCTTGTCGTAGTTGGACCACGGACCTTCCACGTGGTTAACTCCCTTTCTCAGAAAGTACCCAGATGATGGTATGTTCAGCATTGCAGCAACATCAGACAAATTTTCTTCAACAACACAGTCTCTAACAATTGTTTTCATAATATGCTCATCATTTGCATTTATAAACACAGACAGTTTATGCATAAAGGATTTGACAAGATCCGGGTAGCAGTTCCCAGAATCAGACACAAATTTATCGATCCTCTGATATTTGAGCAAAGCAGGGAAATCAAAAGATGATGCTGGAAAAGCTTTAAGATTCACATACTTTACCGGGAGGATAGAACGAACTCGGACTTTGAAATCCATTCTGCGCTTCTTGGTTGTTTCCATAGGGATATCTTCTTCATCAGATGCAGAATGATGTTCTGGTAGTTTTCCCTTGCCGCGATTTGATGCTGAAGCCATGGATGAAGGTTTGAGAAGAACTGAGGTTGTGGGTTCTGAGGAAGTTAGGGTTTGAGAAGTTGTGGGGAGTTTTCCAACTTTAGAGAGTGGGAGAGAGAAGTTAGGGTTTGAAGAGGGAATATGGATTTTGGATATGGATTTGGATATTTGAGAGAATATGGACCACATAAAAATACATTTAAAATATATAATATTTTCAAAAATTTAATTAATTTTCTTTTCTAATTTTTAGAAAATTTAACAGTGTTAATCGGTTAACCCATATGGTTAATCGATTAACACACTCGAATTTTTGAAAAATACCAAAAAAAAAAACAGAATGCATACACATGAAAACATATCACAAATGATGCATACACATATTAGAGAAAAGGTCAGATGTCACCTTCATCAAGAATCCCAAGATCTCTTCGAATTTTGTAGAACGGTTCTTTCGCCAAAGGCTTGGTAAAGATGTCGGCGAGTTGGTTGTGTGTGTCGACGAAAGTAACATCAACATCTCTGTTCAATATGTGATCTCGAAGGAAGTGATGCCGGATATCAATATGCTTTGTTCTGGAATGCATAACCGGATTCTTCGTGATATTTATGGCGCTAGTATTGTCACAATGTAGAGGAATGCATCCGAGGTCAACACCATAATCCAGAAGTTGTTGTTTCAGCCATAAAATCTGTGCACAGCAACTTCCAGCGGCGATGTATTCTGCTTCGGTGGTGCTGAGTGCTACACAGGCTTGCTTCTTGCAGGCCCAGGATACTAGAGCATTTCCGAGAATGTGGCATGTACCACTTGTACTTTTTCTATCGGTTTTGCATCCTGCATAGTCAGCGTCAGAATAACCAACTAAAGAACAAGTACTACCTTTAGGATACCATAATCCGACGTTGGTCGTTCCTTTGAGATACTTGATAATTCTCTTCACAACAATGAGATGCGATTCCTTCGGATTTGCTTGGAAGCGCGCACACAAACAAACACTAAACATAATGTCAAGACGACTTGCCGTCAAATATAGTAATGAACCAATCATACCTCGATATTTAGTAATATCAATTGGAGTACCAGATTCATCTTGATCAACATACGTTCCGGATCCCATAGGAGTAGACATCATCTTGCAACTATCCATATCAAATTTATTTATTAATTCCTTACAGTACTTGGATTGGTTGAGAAAGATTCCATCCTTGGTTTGCTTGATTTGTAGTCCAAGAAAATAATTTAACTTTCCCATCATGGACATCTCGAATTCTCCTTGCATCATGAGTGAGAATTCTTCGCAAAGTTCTTTGTTTGTTGATCTGAATATGATGTCGTCGATGTAGACTTATACCAACAAGGTGTTACCCTTGATTTTCGTTATAAACAGTGTCTTGTCAACCTTTCCTTTTGTAAATCCTTTCTCACATAAGAAGTTGCTAAGGCGATCATACCATGCTCGTGGTGCTTGTTTTAAACCGTAGAGAGCCTTCTTCAATTTGAAAACATGTGAGGGATTTTTGAAGTCTTCAAAACCCGGAGGTTGTTTGATGTAGACTTCCTTATTAATGTACCCATTCAGGAAAGCGCTTTTGACGTTCATCTGGAACAACTGAAAATTCATAGAACAAGCGTAAGCAAGCAATAATCTAATTGCTTCTAACCTTGCTACCAGAGCGAATGTTTCATCAAAATCAATTCCTTCCTCCTAGTTGTAGCCTTGTGCGACCAATCTTGCCTTGTTACGAACTATAATCCCATTCTCGTCAAGTTTGTTCTTGAACACCCATCTGGTTCCTATGATATGCTTATTATCTGGTCTTGGTACAAGGTTCCAAACTTGATTTCTTTCAAATTGATTAAGTTCTTCTTGCATTGCTATAATCCATTGGTCGTCGCCTAAAGCTTCATCGATCTTTGATGGTTCAATTTGAGATACAAACGCCATGTTGAGACAAGCATCCTTTAAATTAGGTCGAGTTGCAACGCCTTGATTAATATCACCAATAACTTTATCAAATGGGTGATCTCTGTGTCTTCTCCATTCTTTCGGAAGATCTTGATTTTCTTGAATAACATCTTCTCGTAATATTGTTTGATCATTTGAAACAATTTCTTCATTTTGTGGAGTATCTACAAAATCATCATCATCATCCAAAACAATATTATCCTCTTTCGAGGGGTTAGTCTCATCAAATGAAACATGAATAGACTCTTCAATGGTAAGAGATCTTTTATTAAAAATTATAAATGCTTTACTATAAAGAGAGTAACCAAGAAATATACCTTCATCGGACTTCTCATCAAACTTACCGAGATTGTCCTTATTGTTGTTGAGAATGAAGCATTTGCAGCCAAATATGTGGAAGAATGATATATTTGGTTTCCTTCCCTTGAACAACTCATACGGAGTCTTTTTGAGTAACGGTCGAATATTCACGCGGTTGCTTACAAAACATGTCGTGCTTACTGCTTCTGCCCAAAAATATTTTGGAAGATTTGTGTCGCTGAGCATTGTTCTAGCAAGTTCCACTAGTGAACGATTCTTTCGTTCTACGACGCCGTTTTGTTGGGGAGTCCTTGGTGCCGAGAAATTATGAGAAATTCCATGTTCTTCGCAAAATTCTTCAAAGTCTGAATTTTGAAATTCTCCACCGTGGTCGCTTCTTATGGAGGCTATAGTGAGTGACTTCTCGTTTTGAATTTGTTTTGCATATTTTTTGAATGCTTTGAAAGCATCATTTTTTTGCACTAAAAACATTGTCCAGGTATATCGAGAAAAATCATCAACAATAACTAAAGCATAAATACTACCTCCGAAGCTTTTTGTTCTTGATGGACCAAAAAGATCCATGTGCAACAATTGAAGTGGTCTTGATGTAGACACCACTTGCTTGGATTTGAAAGTTGTCTTGGTCTGTTTTCCCTTTTGACATGCATCGCATAATTTATCCTTGATGAATTTTATCTTCGGAAGCCCAACAACCAGATCATGTTTTATTAATTTGTTTAGATGCTCCATGTGAATGTGAGCAAATCTTTTATGCCAAAGCCATGCCTCGTTGTTGTTTGCCATAAGACATTTTACCTTCAAGGAAGAATCATCAAAAGAAATCATAAAAATATTATTATATCTTTTACCTTTTAGCAGAATCTCATGAGTGACTTCGTGTTCGATCAAGCATTCCTCCTTTGTGAAGTTGATTCTGAACCCTTTGTCACACAATTGACTGATGCTAAGCAGGTTGTGCTTAAGGCCTTCAACATAAAGAACGTCTTCGATGATTGTACATGGAGGTGCACCAATGGTTCCAACTCCATGAATTTTTCCTTTATTATCATCACCGTAAGTGACGTATCCTTTGGCCTTTAATGATAGACTTGAAAATTTGTTTATGTCTCCCGTCATATGCTTCGAGCAACCACTATCAAGATACCATTGATCTGTGGTTGTTTTCAAGAATACCTACAAAACAAAATTAGGTAGTGTTAGGTACCCAAATTGCTTTGGGTCCTTGACAGTTAGTACCCTTTTCAACCCACACATAATGCCCCTTTGCAACACCAATATTACGTACATAGCAGGCATTAGGTGTGTGCCCTTTAATTCCACAGTAAAAACACGTAGGTTGAAAATGACTTCTATACCTATGAATAAAATTCTTTTTCTTATCAATTCTTTTCTTGTTATGATTTTGATGCTGAATTCTAGACGTGCTTGTCTCTTCTTTAACAATTTGTTCACTTACTCTTACGAAAATGGTCTTATTGGTGCTTGGTTTTGAAAATTTAGAATATCCCAATCCACTTTTATCATTAGGATACCTTTGATGTTTAAGAATTTCTTCCAAGCCAATTTGACCTTTTTCATATCTTTCTAAAACTCTTTTAAGTTGAACAATTTGAAAAGACAAAGACTCACAATTTTTACATACAAGACTTTGTTTTTCATTCATCACTTTTTGTTTTTCATCTTCAATATTTTTCAAGAAATCAGAATTTTGTTTTTCTAAAAGTAAAATTATTTTCTTTTGTGATGAGATGTCTTTATACAAAGTCTTGCACTCTTTTAGAAGTTCATCTATAACTTCTTGTGCATCATTATCATAGACAGAAAAATTACTACTAACCTCATTTTCGTCATCGGAATGGTGAGAGGCCATTAAAGCCATATTTGCGCATTCATTGTTATCTGATTCCGATGATGAACTCACTTCGTTGTCGTCCCATGTGACATAAGCCTTCTTTGTTTTGAAATCCTTCTTGCCTTTATATTTTCCTTTATTTGCGAGTTTCGGGCAATCTGGCTTATGTGACCTTGTTTCCCACATTCGTAACATGTAATTTCTTGGTTTGATGTGGGTGCCTCCTTTTTCCTGAAATGTCTATTCTTTTTAGAAAAAGAAGAAGTTTTATTATTATTTAAAAACTTACCAAGCTTCTTTACTAGAAGCATGAAATTTTCGTCTTCGGAAGATTCGTCATTTTTATCATCCCTTGTATCAATCTTCAAGGCAATTCCTTTGGAATTCTTGTCTTGACTTTCATGTTTCTCAAGCCTTCCAAGTTCCAGTTCATGCTCTTGAAGTTTCCCGAATAATGAAGCGGATGTCATTGTTGAAAGACTTTTCTTTTCCGAAATGGCGGTCACCTTCGGTTGCCATTCTCTTGTCAAGGATCTTAGGACTTTTAAGTTGAGATCATCATTGGTGAAGGTCTTCCCGAGAGCAATCAGATGATTTGTTAGATGAACGAACCTTTTTTGCAAGGCAACAATAGATTCACCGGGCTGCATACAGAACATCTCATATTCTTGACTTAACGTGTTAAGTCTTGATCTTTTTTACTTATGTTGTTCCTTCATGCGTTTCTACCAAGGTATCCTAAATCTGTTTTACCGATTGACACTGTGATATGCGAAAGAATTCGTCCATACTGAGAGCGCTTTGAAGTATGTTGATTACTTTCTTCTCATTCAAGATTCTCTTCTTGTCATCTTCATCATATGAGGATAATCTTTGGGGTTCCAACACCATTTACCACGCTTGTAGGAACATGTGGACCAGTTTCAACGGTTTCCCATATACCATCTCCTTGAGCCTCAAGATGTGCCTTCATACTTATTTTCCAAAAATCGAAGTATTCTCCAGAAAAGAGTGGTGGCTTGTTACTACTTCCACCATCTTTGAAAACCGGGTTAGTACTAGCGGAAGCCATTAGGATCGATAGGAACAGGTTACCTTAACCTGCTCTGATGCCAATTGAAAGTACAGAGTATGCCTAAGAGGGGGTTGAATTAGGACTTTAGAAATTTTTCCGGTTTTTATGGTTTCTTGAAATTTTACTGGTTTGTGTTCTTGGTTATGAAAACAGAAGAAAACAAAAGAACAATGGACACCAGGATTTATAGTGGTTCCCCTCACAATCCGAGAGTACTCCACTCCCCTTTCAACACGAAAGAGAGTTTTCAATATTGTTTAATAAAGTACAACCTATCACACCATCAACCGGTGAGGCCTACTATCAAACAATAAAACTAACAAGTGTACAAGAAAAATCCTCTTGTAAACACTCACCCTTGCGTCCAACAATCCTGGATCATAAGTCAGAATACAAATACTTGTAAAGATTCTTTGTTTTGAGAATAATAATATCAATCAAAGTTGATCTTCTCCAAATGATCAAAATTCACTCTTACAATTTTCAACACAAGTGTTCAAAGATGAATATGAAATTTTATGCACATATGAACACTTAGAAAAGATTTTGAAAAATGGTGAATTTGATTCTAAGACAATTTGAAAATGAATGTAGAAAGTGTTTGGAGATTGGAGGTTTTTTTTGTGTTTTTCAAAATTGAAAAACTCAGAATTTATATGAGTAAAATACCCTTTCAAAAAGGTATATTAGAGTAGATTTAAAAAATATGAAATGGTGTAATTTTCAAACAATTTTTGAACTTGAAACAAAGCCATTTTTCACTGTACGTTCAGTGTTAATCGGTTAACCTATATGGTTAATCGGTTAACACTGGAACGTTAGCCCAGATTATTTAAAATTTGAAATGGTTAACCGGTTAACCTATATGGTTAATCGGTTAACACTGCTATTTTTCAGAAAAATGCTTTTAAAAATGAATGTTATACCAATTTTAAAGTTCCAAAAACATGCTCATGTATTATGCTAAAATGCTTGATGTTTTTGAACACTTGTATATCAATTATAAGGTAGAATTTGATATACCCGCAATACGTCCAAGTCTTGAAGAATCATAGTTCCTTATGTAGCTTGACTTGATCTTGATAACTTTGAAAGGCTTGTCTTTTTGCAATCAAGAGATGACCTTGAGTAGTGTTGACATCATCAAAACTTGAGACTGAAGCATGGTTCTACACTTCGTATACTGGTGGTGGATTATGAAAGATGGGGCGCGCTTGAACCTGCACTGTAGCTGGAGTATAGGTGGGAATAGCTTGAGAAATCTCTCCTCCTAAGGGCACTGTCTGTTGAGTGACTCTCGGTGGTGGCACAAATCCTGGAGACAGCCCATAAGTCGGCACACTTGCAATGGTCACAGCTGTTGGAATTGGTTCTGCAGTGTTTTCAGAGACTACAATGGCCTGTGTATCCAACTTCGCACGAATAACTTGTAATGCCTCCATTATCTGCCCCATTCCTCCTCGGAGTTCTCCGAGCTCGTTGTCGATCCTGTCAATATCAAAATTCTGTTCTTCCATCCTTAAGCGAGCTTGGGCTCGTGTGTTGTACTGATGGCGAGGTCTCAGTGTGATTCTGAAGACAAGATAGAGGGATGAGACACGACTCAGGAACATGCATATGCAATGCTTATGAAATGCAGACAGGCAAAATGCAGATTTTAAACATTCAAGGGAATAAAAGCTTTATTTGCAAATATTATAACAATAATAGGAAAAACAGACAAATCTTCATTGATAACATCTGGAGAGTTTACAACATCAAACGGGAAATGGAAATACAAGCTTCTACAAAATACGAAAAACAACAACAACAGATTCTAGATCCTTCGACTGGATGACCTTTCACCTCCCGGTTGATTCTTCCTTCCACTTTGATACACCACTTCTTGAAGTTCTTCTTTTTCCTGTATCGCCATAAAATAATTACTTTTCCAGTCCTTCCCTTCTTCCTCGGTTTTTGCTAGAGCAGTTTTCAATTCTTCTATCAAGGTGACCTTTGTTGGATGAGGCTCGAAACTGGTAAAGAACATCTTCAAGACTGCTTCTCTCACCCATGACAAGTAAGTTTCCGAGAGAGTAATGTCAGGGTAATCCAATGCAGTCATTCCTATGGTGTTGATGCGGCGCCAAACATATATAATCTGAGCTTTGAAAACTCGATCCTTCCCTTCCTCAATATAAAAACTTCTCAGGAGAGCAAAGTCTGGTTCGTCTTTCATTGGATAACCCAGCTGACGACGGGCTAAGATGGGATTGTAGCTGATGCAACCTTCGGTGCTAATGAGTGGAACATTAGGGAAGTCTCCACAACCCTGAATCATCGGTATTCCTCCATAGACAGGATCGTACCAATTGATATCGGTGTGTTTGAGCAACAACAACTTTTCAGTCCAGGAGAGCCCACTTTGTCGATCCCAAAGGGCTGGCGTTCTTGGCAAGTGCGAAATAAACCACTTGTACAAGAGAGTAGTGCAGCATACGACTCGTCCACCTCCACGAAGACTACTACGATGAATGGAGAAATAGGTATCAGCTAACAGCGTGGGTACTGGATTTCTGAGCTCAAAAAGAGTGACTGCGTTTGCTTCCACAAAGTTGTTGACAGTTGGGAACAAGAAGAGTCCGTAGATCAATAAAGCCAGAATGGCTTCAAATGCTTCCATCCTCTTTTCCTCTGCATAGATCTGGGCTTTTTCAAACAAGAACATTGCTGGTAAACCGTACATGCTCCCTCGGGTAGTTAAATGAGAACGCACTTCAGCCACTTCTAGGTTTAATAGATCTGCAATGGTTCCTTCTTTTGGAGTTCTTTCTCGTCCGGAGAACGGTCTAGGAGTAACACTCACCCCCATCAGGGCGGAGTATTCTTCCAAGGTTGGGAGTAGTTGGTAATCTGGGAAAGTGAAACAGTGATCGGTTGTGTCGTAGAACTGTACGAGTGCTGATAACATTTCTTCGTCGACTTGGATCTCAAGTAGAGACAATACATTCCCATATCTTTCTTTGAATGTTTCAGAATCTTCTACCAACCCTGCTAGTCTTCTAAGATTTCCCAGATCTGGGATTTGGAACATACCTCCTGTGGTTATTTTCTTTCCCGAGTTCATTGTGACAATGTCTGCAAAATAAACTTTATTTCCTTGAATGTTTAAATAACAAGAATGCAAATGTAAATGCAAAAGTTTTATGGAACTCAAATTTACCAAAATATCCTTTCATTTCATTGATTTTTCAAAGGGGTATTACAAAAGATTTTAGTACATCTTACAAAAGCCCTAACATTACAACTCAATATGCTCTAAAAGAAAGTCCTCTCTCTTCTTGATTCTTCTGAGCTCTTCTTCCACCTGTGCTTTCTCAAGGATGAGTTTGTCTACCATAGCCTTCCAAGGAGTTGATTGATGGTTGGAATAAAATGCATCTTCCTGTGCCTTCCTCGTCTTGCTTGCAACTGCTTCCTCTTCTTTCAACTGAAGTTGTTTGCGGAGTTCCTCGTTCTCTTCCATAGCCACCTGATATTTGTACTTCCAGGATACCTCAGTCTGCTGTGACTTCCTCAGAGCAATCTTCAGCTTCTCTTCCTCAGACATGAAAATCAACGGTTGTTCTTCTATTAAGACCATAGGCTTTTGTGGAGGATAAGGCATTTTCAACTGAATGGCCCTCTTTCGGACCCATTGGAGATAAGGTTCAAAAGAGATGCAGTTAGGTCTTCCCAAGTCCTCTTTTCCTTTCCTGTGTATATGCCCCCATGCTTTGAGAATTTCATCTTTTAATTCTGAAACTCCTATGAAGAAAATACCTTCTACGTGAGCACTGCAGGGTTTGTCTTTCAGCGAATAACCAAGTTGTCGACGAGCAAGCACGAGGTTATAGCTGATTCCCCCATTTGTACCAAGGATAGGTATATTCCTAAAGCTTCCACAACTATCAATGATTTTGATTCCATCGTAACTACGGCTATACCAGTCAATATCGGAGTGAGTAAGAGCCATAATCTTTTCAGACCACCATCCTTTTCTCTAAAAAGTATGGGCTTTGGGTAGATGAGAAACAAACCATTTATACAACAACGGAACACAACAGACGATCATCCCTCCTTTGTGAAGATTTCTTAGATGAACAGAGTGGTAAGCATCAGCTAGTAGAGTAGGTACTGGATTCTTCTTCAAGAATATTTTGATGGCATTGAGATCCACAAAGTTGTCAAAGCTCGGAAATAGAAAGATCCCATAAATAAGCAAGGCTTGAATAGCCTCAAAAGCATCCATACTCAAGTGGTCGGCATAATACTGAGCTTTTCCAATCAAGAATTTTGTAGTCAGCCCAAAGATCCCTCCTTTAGTAACCATGTTCTTCTGAATGTCTACCAACCCGATACGCGTGGCTTTAGCAATTTCTTCCTCTTTAGGGTCCTTCTCCATGACGGGAAAGGAGATGCATCAAGGATGGGTAACCCAATCATGCAGGAATACTCTTCAAGTGTCGGCACTAACTGATAGTCAGGAAATGTGAAGCAGTGATAAAGTGGGTCATAGAACTGGAGTAATGTGGAAAGGAGTCTCAGATCTATTCTCTTCTTCATTCTCAGTAGAGACAACAAATTCCCGTACCTGCTCTTGAACCCTTCTACATCTGTGATCAGAGTGCTCAACCTTTCAATCTCATCCACATTAGGGCTTTTATAAGTGTACTTTATAGTTTTCTTTTTTCCATTGTCCATGATGTTCCCTGATATTTTATAAATAAGAGACTCTGAGTTCCATAAAACTTTTATGACATGATGTTTATGGATGCATGAATGCACAAACACAGATAATCACATATTCACAGATTTACACAAGTAAACAGACAAGGTTTTTGGTTTGGATAAGGAAAGAGGAGTCAAGGTCTACCCATCCCAAAAGGTATGTATTAGGGCTTTTCTTCGCTGTAGAACAAGGTTCTAAAAGAGTTCCCAGAGTCCTCGATCCATCTTTCGGATATTATCAATTTCCCGAAAACTCAGTAGTCGATAATATTCTCAAGAGAATCTCGTCCGAGTGTAGTATCGCGTATCAACTATTTTGGAATTACTCCCTCATAGTCATCGCACTACATCCTAATAAGGCCAAAGTGGGGAAAAAGGTATCTAAAGGTACTCAGTGTCATGGGCACCTATGTAGAAAGTAGCATTGTTTTCACGAATACTTGATCAACAATACTAACTCTCAAAAGGGCCTCCACTGAGCGATGATTTTCTCAAGTCAGCTTGGTCGGGAATCTACTCCCTATAAGCCTTCTTGAATATATCACCTTCCTATCACAAGTACGCTCGAGCACGGGTGTAGTGCTGTCTCACCACTTCAAGTTTCCCAAACCAACAGAGCACAAATATATACAAGTATTCACAGATAGCAATTAGTTAAACAAAATAGGTTGAACCCTCAAAATAAAAGCAAAAACACCTGTTTCCCCAGTGAAGTCGCCATTTCTGTTGCGGTGAAAATTGGATAGCAAGCTATTAATTAACTTGAACCTTATTTCTTTTACAACTGATCTTTAATTTATCCAAAGTAAAGGTCTCAAGAAAGAAAAACCTTCTTCAGGAAGTAAACAACACTTAAGAGATTCGGGGGTCGGGGGTTAGTTATACTTAGGGAAGGTGTTAACACCCTAAGCATCTGTAGTATTCTACAGGAACCTTTTGTTTGATTGATTGCTAAGTTTGTGAATTGTACTATGGTTTGGGATAAGGTAAAATAAACAAAGGCCTAAGTGGTTTTCTAAGTTTGCTCGCAAAGACGTCGCATCTTCTGCCTACGTATCCTGACTAGGATAGAATCAGAGCAATCGCAGTTCGCCTTACAAGGGAAAGAACACTTGATGACGATCAAGGTTCAATGGGGAACAAACATGACAATGTTTGTGTGGAGTTTGACAAAACTCCCTATTCTAAGTTGTAGAAGGGGAAAGTAAGAGATCATGACGATGATTCTTACACAGAGTTGACGAGCTCTTTCCTAGGGTTCTAGTTGAAGAACGCTCCTAGTACGGGTGGGTCTTTTAGACTTAAGCAAAGTCTAGGGCTTCTAATCTAAGGTGGAAAATGACTTAACAAAGTCAAGGGTGTGATTGAATAAGTTATCCATGACATCGAGGGTCAAATGGACAGACCTTCCTTTGGAGGAAAAATGGGGAGACGACTTGGACGAGAACTAACGAGTTTCGTCGCTTTGGGATAAAAGAAAATAGAATGCTAGACAAGATGACAATCAAGGTAAAGCATAATCATGGTTACAACCAATTAAATATTAAGAGATGGTGAGAATGAAATATGATGATAACCTTTAACAGATGAAAATAACAGGTACTGCGGCGGCAGTTCGCACTCGGTGAAATCATCAGATAAAAATGGTAAAAACTAAGAAATAAATCCTAGCATGTTAACTAACATGTATAGACATGGATTCAAACAAGTATCAAGAAAAATATTGAAAGGAATCACATGAACATTCATCTGAAACTAGGTAAACGATCGTGTAAATGCGCACAACTTGTACATAAAAAAAGTAAGTTATAAAATATGAAAACGTCAAAAATAACAACATGGCATGAAAGTACACATTAATACGAGCACAACAAAAAAAGAATGGACGAAAAACAATGAAAAACGAGTGAGATACAAATTTTTGAAGTTTTGGTAAGAAATTACACAAAAGAGTTGCCCTCCTCAGGGGTCGAACTCAGGTACTAGGCATGAAAGGCGCATGGTATTACCACTAGGGTGGCTATACATCCATTGATGAAGCCACCCCTAATTAATTATAAGGGTAAGTTGGTTCTATGGCTGGGCAAGAACACACATAACTGGGCATTTACGTTTTGTACCGTATCTCACTAACCGCTTATCGAAACGAAATGTAATTTATATGTATCTGGGGTAGAATCAAACAAGGAAGATGATGGTGGTCTCAGTTTTTGAAAATTCCCAACCTACTGCAAAATTCGACAGCTGCTGTATTGAAGTGTAATGAGATGCATTTTGAGATTTTCAAACCATCTCAAGTGCTCTTAAACCAAGGTAAACATATGCACAAAATTCTTATATGATATGCAATGATATTATCAACTTACATCAACTCAGTTTATGCAGAAATGAAAAGTGACATGTTGAGATGCAAGGATGTGAAAATGTGCATTTGAAGTGTGATTCTCATAGCAAAGTGTTTTCAATGCAAAGTGATGATGCTAGCAGCTCAGGAATGATGGTTAAGAAGTGTACATGATGTGGTTTTGGTGAAAAATCAGTTTATGCAAAAAGTAGCAATTAAGTTGCATTTGTGTTTTTTGGTTTAAACATGAAATTCATTTCTATGCACAAACAGTTAATAGCAAACATTCACACAACATTCCAATGTATTTTAAAACATGTGTTCAAATGCTAAACTTCAAAATTCCAATGTTTATGCAAAAAGAAATTCCAACTGTTGGATGGTTTTGACAACATAATTGAAAGACCAACCAACACAACTTCTATTCTATCACATCATGATGGTGATGTTTATAATTTGATGAAAATGACTCTTCTTATTTAAATATGCACAGCATATTAATGTCAGCCCAAAAGATGATGGAATCTGCAAAGGACAAAACCAGCTAGCACAGAAAAACAATCCAAGTTGAACCAACACAAAGGCCAAGAATTCAATCACAACTGTTATGAAACCTAAATAGGGCATACTGCTGTGAATGTGCAACATCCAGCTCAATACCATCTATCAATTAAAAAAACCAAGCTCTTGCATAATTGGTATGAGTTAGCAGGTTTAGGTTCTAGGCATCAACCTGTTACTAAATCAGTAGCAGCAACTAACACCCCCACCAAACAGCTATCCTAATGTGGAATCATGATGGCAGTTAACAAAATTGAACACTCACCCCTAATCATTCCACTATAACAGCAAAGTGAAGAAAATGATATTGAAATAGCTAATGAGCAACACCTAAATAAAACAATGTCACAGCCAAGCACATCCTTTCAAATTCCCACCAACCCCTTTCAACATGTTTCCACAGACTGTTGAGGCAAACAAAGGGATATCCATCATCCCTAGATCCTTTTTATCAATCCAAAATTGGTAAGAAATAGTACACAAGTACAAACAATCTTAAATGTTTAGAGAATCAGCCTGTTAAGGTGCTAACTAGATTTAAATGTAGCCAGTACACTCCATACAAAAATGCTCAATCATTCAAATTCCTTAATAAACCAAAAAAGAATCCAACTGCAAAGTGAAACTCAGATTAGGGGCTGATCACCACAGGTCATGACCTCAAAAGGGGCATCAATGGGTTTGCACAACAGTTTCAATCTACAATAAATACAACAGATAGCCAAGTACAGTCCTAAAACTGATCATGCAGGATTCAAGCAGTCACTTTTCACACAGATATATTCCCAATATGAACTTGAGCCTAGCATGCTGTGATGTATAAACCTACTGTGGCAGCCTTACCAAATCACTGGCAGTATGCTTACAGCTACTAAAAGGTTTTAAGAGACTCAATCAAAATGTTCAGTTGCTACATGTACACACTAGTAACAAATTGAGGCCAAACAAATATAGCACTCATAACAATATCATCACTTATCAAGAATCAAATATCATGAATCATAAAGTGCTTCATAACTTTAAAATGCATCAAAATGCTCAAAATGCCAAAATCATGAAAAATGATACAAGAACCAATGGAGACCAGTTACATACCTCTTGATTACCCTTTTGAACAAGCTAAAACAAGTTGAGAAAACCAGAGACTTCTACTTCACTTCTTTGCCTTTGAACCTTTCCTCAATTTTAAGCAATAATGCACTTATGATGCCAAATGAAGAGACATGAGTTTCTAATGGTTTCTAATGGTTTTGACAGCTGAGAAACATCATTGGTGATGTGTTAGAGTGATTAGAATGCCAAGGATGTGCTTAGAACAAGGTTTGGTGATTTTTGTGGCTTTTGGTCAAAGTATGGTAGGTAGAAGTTTGACTTTTTGATTCTTGAAGTTTCTTGGTGGTTTAATGGATTACACACCTTCTATATGTTATTTAGAAGTTTTGTGGAGGGTGTTTGAAGTGTTTGAAAGGGTAGAATTGATTTTGGGCAGAATTCACTTCATGACCAATTTTGGAGTTTTTGTGGATTTGTGATTTTGAAGATTTCAATGTAAGGTGAGGAAATGGTAATGACATAAGTTTTCTATGGTTTCTAGCAGATGAATTGTGTTTTCAATGAGGTGAATGAACCCTCCTTTTATAGAAAAATAGAGCGAGGAGCTTGCTTGGTGGTGTTGCTTCATCATAAAGTAAGCTTTGAGATATTTTGGAGCAAACCTCCCTTGGAGGGTTTTCCATTGGTTCTGATGCAAGGCCTTAATTGTCAACATTTGCTAATGATTTTTGATGTTTTTTGCAGGCTAGAAACCATAGGGGAGGGGCTGGTGCAACCTTACTTTCCACCTCATGCTTGGAAAATTCAAACTTTGGCAACTTGCCCGCTTGTATGGCAATGGGCTTAAACCTTTGATTTTGTGATATTTCTGCATACCTTGCTCTTGCTTCATGCTACACACATCTGATACATAACAAGTTGGATCAAGAAAATTGGCAGATTTAAGGAAGTAGGTCATTTTGAAAATTTGGCCAATGTGGGACTTTTATGTGAAACCCTCAACTTTGCACCTATGTAACTTTCTGCTCATAACTCCTTTTGAGGACTTCTAATACTTTTTGGAAAGCCCTCATGTAGCTCTAAAACCTTCATGTTTGTCAAGAAATCAAACTCCAATTGGAACTAGGTTAAAAATCCTCTCAAAGTTGGCTGCACACAAGCTTTTAAGGTGAAAATAACTTAGAATTTTTCTAAGTTATTTTCCCTTCTAGGAATGTTTTTGCTTCTATCTCAAAAAGTATGCATTTTATGGTTGTGGACTAGTATGGGACTTTTGTAGGACTTGTCAAGAGCTTTCTAATGAGTTTGGAACCATCTCATTTGGGTGTGTGGTTAAGGAGTTAGGGTTTAGCCCCTTTCGAAACCCTAATTTCCCGATTTTTCGATTACTCTCTCATCCTTAATCCAATGATCATGAAAATTGACATGCAAGTCCATTATGACATAAGGAACAACTTTTCTTCACAACTTGGAGTCCAATTCTCAAAATTTGGAGAGTTGATGTTTCGGTCAACCGTACGATCAATCGGTGCCGATTGAGTCGTCTGTTGACATTCCGGACATCCCGAGACTTTGACACTTCTTGAATAGACTTCAATAGACTATATGAATTCCATGGACCTCAATCACACCATTACAACACCTTCCAACATCAAATTCAAACCACAGTTGACTTTTCACTAGTTAAAAACCCTAATCGGGGCCTCCCGACTGCACTGTCTTTGATTCTGAACTGATTTCCTCAAATTGGCTTCTTACTTGAATTTGGTATTTATGTTTGATTTCATTCCATGATTGACCTAGCACAAAATTTTGATTGATCATTCCTTTGTTGTCTTGAATTTGTCGGCGCGGAAACCCTAATTCACCTGTAACTTTGACAAACAAAAACTTGCACTGGATTAGGGTTAGATAATGCATGATCATGCTTCTACAATGATAATGAGAATCTAAGGGGTCAAAATTTGGGGTACAACACTCGTGATATAGGTTTTGTAAGAACCTTATCATCATCCCCTTTTAGATATTGTTAAATCTATGTTTACCTCTGGTTGTAACAATTTTGTTTGATTTCTTCTATGAATATACTTGGTTGTAACCTTGTTATTATTACATGCTTGCATTTAATTCCTTGGTTGTTACCATGATTTATTTATCTTCATCATGTTTGAATGAATGTATATGTGTGCTTAACTTCGTTAAGTTTTGCCCAAGTGATGTAGTTTGTTAGCTCTCATCCTCAAGATTTTCCCCATGTTCCTTATTTCAAAGGAAAGTCTCTCTATTGACTCGATGTCATAGATAGCTCATCATTCTTCTAGTTTCCCTTTGACCTTGTTAGAGTCATTAGGATTTTTAGAGAACCTTGTCCCTTTGACTTTGTTAAGTCAAGACCTTTAGTATACCTTGTTAGGAATCCTACAACTTAGAGCTTAGGCCTAGAGTTTGTTAACTCTGTGTGTACCATTGTTATGGGTACTCACCTCCCCCTTTTGGCTTGTGTTAAAGTTAATCTCTAGTTAGTCTTTCAACAAAGACTTAAAGAGTTTGTTAACTCCATATAAGTATCATTGTTATGGATGCTTATTCCCCTTGAACCTTGACCATAATCAAGTTTTCTGTCCCTAGTTAGAAGAACTACGGTTGCTTTGATTCCGTCCTTGTTAGGATACATAGGCACGGGATGCAACGTCTTGGTGGACATACCCATAGGTCTTTCCCTTAGTATACAATCATTAGCAAACAGACTTTAACACAAACGCAACTACCAAACAATAGCCTCCTATAGAGTACTACAAATACTTAGGGTGCTAATACCTTCCCTTAGTATAACCAACCCCCGAACCCCCCGATCTCTTAGCTTCATTCTAATGTAGCGCACTTAGGGTTTTCTTCGATCTTTACCCTTTCCTTTGGATAAATCAAAGCTCGATGGTGAATATTTAAAGATTTGAGATTGAATTTAATTAATAGTTTAATATCTGATTTTCACCGCAACAGTATCTAATCCGCAAGTGCACGAAGTCGATCATAGTGTTGAAAGACATCGAACCCACATGGACCATTAATCAACCTTATTGTTATCTATTGGTGCTATGTAAATCTAACACTATGAATATCTCGATTAAGGGAAAACTAAAACTATAATTGAGGGTAAAATAAAACTTAGGGAATCTATCGAATAGAAGAGACCGATATGTGGGTTCCAGTGGACCTCAGAGACTCAATAATTCACTGACGTGCTACTGACTCGTGTTATACTCCAAAACCATTAATGTTTTTCTGCCGCTCACCCATTTATGTCGTGAGATACTCTTTGAAAACCAATTAATCCTAATTAATCCTAAATAGTTGTTGTGGTGTTTATAATTAATGTCCAATTTTTACTATCTGGAACGAGCCTTACACTGTTGTGCTATTGGCTTGAAACCTTAATGTTTTCACTGTCATGCAAAACCTTTTAGATTAAAATTAAAAACCAAAACCAGAAAATTAATTTATAAAAGGTTATGCCAAATCATTATTGAGTCCCGTCGAAACGAAGATCCTCACATACCAGACTCAAGGGATTTAGCCAGACATAACGTACAAACAACTCGTGTTATTAAAATTAGACATATAACTCATAAACATTATATATATGATAATTAGGCATGTTATATTTGGATTCAAAAACACAAGCATGTAAACACAATAATAATAATAATGAAAACGTATAAAGACTTACGGGATTAAAAGCAATGCGGAAAGTAAATGCAAAAGACTTGAATAAAATGGAAAACTTTTTTTTATAATAATGGTGACAAGATTAACGATCTAGACAATATAAATTCTTCAGCATTCAAGTGCACTAATCCCTTGATGTGAATAATTAGTGCTTTTACAGTAAAATATATGCTTAAACAAATAACTAGAGAAACTTGGATGAAATATTCCTAAAAAAAAGTCTTATATAGTGAAATGTGTGTAAACTGAATGGAAGCTCGTGGCATGACAGTTGGGGAAGTCATGGGATGATTTGGAGAGAATTTAGGAGGAGAAGTTGTTAATTCCTTAGGGGGGGAGGAGGGCCATGGGGAACGACACAGGTGGTGGCAAACGCCATCTCCTTGAAAATAGTAGTACTTAGTCGTTGAGACCCATGGGGAACACCATGAGCCCAAGTTTTACCTTCAATGTGCTTTTGCTTGTGATTCTTGGGCATTTTGATCATTTTCCCCCCTTTTTCTCTTGTACTATCCTCAACTTAGCACATACCTGCAACATACGAATAACACATGCATAACACCATATAAAAGCCTAAAACAAACATAAAACAGACAAAACATGCATGTGAATCGAGTCAAAACTATGTTAATTTAAGTGTTATCATGAGGTTGAGCGTATCTTACTCTACTGCGCATGCATCTAATGTATCTTAGAGAAGTTCCAAGTTTGTTTACTGTGCATTTTTCTTTGAATAAGTTCTATTGAGTTTATTGGTTATTAGGTTCATTTCATTGTGATCGTTTGCATTTTGTTAAAACAAGTGAAATAGCAAGATGTCTGACAAGATGTCTTGACATGATTGTACGACATCATGGGTGTTGTGGTTTTACATTCTTGGATGATTTATTTTAAAGCGTGAGATCTCTGAAGATTCGTTGAAGATATGATTCACGTATATTACAGTCCAAGAAGTGTGTGTTTCTAGAAGCAACAAAGGTCGGTTCAAACTTTGTTGTGTTTCCCAATAATGAATGTCATGAACCATTTAAGGAAATAATATATTCTCTTCTAAAATATTATGGATCTACATTTATGGAAAAAATATATTCTCTTCCAGAATATTATGGATCTGCATTTAAGGAAATAATATATCCTTTTCCAAATTATTATGGATGTTAAAACGTCTAAGGAAACATCTGATTATGTTCCAAAAATTATGCAGAACGATAGTCTGTTTTGGATCTGTTTTGTGTTTGTTTGTTTATCCCGAAGCCCATGTTATTTTAAGGATATTTAAAGGACGACTCTAAACCTAAGAAGATAACAATCCTATTGTGTGAGACATTTTTTTAGGGTTTATTATGTTCTTTGTTGTTTGTGAGCCACTATTGTATCACCTTGATGCTGGAGCTGGACTTATAGTTGAGTTGTAATTGTGAATCACTCATAAGATTTTTAGAAAGAGTGGTTTATGTTTATTGGAGTGTGTCTCCTCTTTGATTGTTTTAGTTGTCATCACCATTGTATGGTTGAGGGGGAGTGAGAGCAGTCTCATATCTAGGAGAGTCTTAGATAGAAATTCCACGAGTAGTGATTAGGTGCGAAGTTTTTAAAACTAGAAGTTGTTTAAAACTTCAAACTAATAATATTATAGTGGATTTCCTTCTCGGCTTGGATGCCCCTAGATGCAGGTTATGTTGCACCGAACTGGGTTAACAATTACCTTGTGTTATCTACTTCCTGCAATTTTCTTAAGTTGTTTTTTTGTTATTTGTGGTGTCACGATGTCTTGATATTGCATTCCACATTTTAGTGTTCTGACACAGTATACAACATTTGTTCTCTATGTTCCAGAATTTCATCGTTGTTCTAGCCTTGTATTGTTTTATTTCATCATATAGTTTTTCATGTGTTTAGAGTAGACCACATGGAGAGAAGGAAAACAATTAGAGGAAGGGGAAGACCTATAACGACTATCAGAGAAGTTATTAAGAAAGTTCTTGAGATTAATAATTTGGATAAAAGTATGGTCCTTGTTATTGTTGTATATGGTTTTTCATGATTTTATTTCATCTTATAGTCTTCATGATTTTATTTCATATAGTCTTTCATAATTTTATTTAATCATGTAGTATCTATGATTTTATTTTATCATATATGCAGTGTAGATGAGATGAGCATATGTTTTGCTTTGACGTCTCTAGGGATTGTGTTCGACTAAAGGTCGGTTCTCCTTCCATGCCCTAGGTGAAAAATTGGTTCGAGGTCAATGTATTTGGGGCTCCACGACCTACACTTCGGAGTGGTTAGCTATAGTGAAATGGGTGTGCCAAGTGTGACTTTGTTTTCCTCTGTTTTGGGTTTCTATGTGTTGGTGGTATGTCATGTTGTATATTAGGAAAAACAATCATAAAAATCCATATAGATTATTGAATTTCTTATTTCAAAGGTATTACATCAATAGTTCTTTTCAATTTGCATAGGCGCAACTCAGAAGAATGCTTTAGCTAAAATATCATTTAAACTTGATAACATTCCATGTTCTTGGGATCGGTTCCCCAAATAAGGTCTCCATGGTGTATGCTTCATTCCCCACGATAGTCTTGATCCTGGTTGGCCCTTCCTAGTTGGCTGCAAGCTTGCCTTTTTCCATTGTGTTCTTTCTTCCTATGTTTACCTGTCTCAACACAAGTTCATCAATATGGAAATATCTAGGACTGCTAGCTTCATCACAACACTTATGAGGGCAGAAAATGCTCTCTTCTTTTATAAAATGTCTACCTCTTCCCTGAAAGCTCGAGGGATATCTCTTTTTGCCAAGGGGTGTGTCATTCTCTAGCTAAGTTCTCCTATATCAACTTGAATGTCAACTTTAACTACTTCAAAGAACATGTGGAAATTCATCAAGTTAGTTTCTTTAGCTACTTCAAGCCTTCTCTTTAGCCCCTTTATCAAAAGTAGGTTAATTGCCTTTGTTTTCCAGTTTGTCTAAGGATGTTCTACCGACATGAAATGTTGCTTGATCTTAATATCTTCAAGCAGTTTCTTCAAATGCTTATTGATTGGAAAAATAGCAAGTGTATTGTTTTCACCGATGTAGTAATAAGCAAGTGTACTTGCTTATTGATTGGAAAAATAGCAAGTGTACTGTTTTCCTTAATTCCTTAATGAAAAACCCTTTGATGATTTTCCTATGCCCTAATTCCTTAGTTGCACACATAAGTCATCAAGCAATAGTTATGACATAAAAACACGCTACTACGAGGTATCCCCATTCCTAGGCAATATCTACCGTAATGTTATTTTGCAAAAGCATTAGGTTGACTTTCGAGACCAAAACCTAATCGTAAATCAAATTCTATTTTCCAATATGAATTCGCATAAAGATCGTTGCAAAATAAAAACTATAAGGTGAACAACAAAAATCTTATAGAATAATCCCAACAAAGGTCAATACATATCAATTTAGGACCACCCCCTAACAATTGGGGCTTTAGCCACTCATAGTATTCGATAAAAATAACATGACAAATAGAAACATTACAAGATTTAGGGAGTAAATTCGATCTTCAATTTCTTCCGAGCATGAAAATCTCCTTGTCCTCCCAATTCTCCAGAGCTTCAATCTTCCGTTCTATTTTCTTCGTACCAATCAAAAGTCCCCTCTCTTTTGTCAAGACACGTATCAAATAGTCTCAATTCAAACTCAGTACCAGGGAAAAGCCCAAAATACCCTCAGGGATCACAAGTGTCAAAAATACAAGAAAAATAGGGAATTAGGCGTTTTAACCAACACGGGCCGTGTCAGGCAACATAGACGGCCGTGTTGGCTTTCCGATATCATTTTCGCATGATTTTTTCAAGTCCCAGGTGTCCTGACATGGGTCGTGTCACGTGACACGGGCGGCCGTGTCAGGCCACTGTTTTCCACACAAAAGACACCTCTTCTGCGCACATCTTGACACAGGTCGTGTCACACAACACGGGCACCCGTGTCAGGCCCCTCTTGGGAATCTGACTTCGACTCCAACACGAAATTCATAGATCTCTCTATTAGCTTTCCGGAGGTTTTTAGAACGCCTCAAACGGATTCCCGGAACTCCAGTTATGATGGTTTTTGTGCAGACTGCTAAATATTTTACTTTCACAACAAAACTCTTCCGAAATCTTGCCATTTTTCCCCGGTTTTCGCTCTGTTTCTCCTTTGTTGTTTACCTGAACCTAGAAACAGTGAAAATATCAAATCGACGCGTAAAATGTAATAAAAACAACTAAAATGCGACAAGACAAGACAAATGATTAACTGCAATAAACGGTAAAATCACGTGTAAAAACCCCTGATCAATCTCCCCCAAACTTAAACCATTGCTTGACCTCAAGCAAAAAGCTTGGATAAATACTTTCAAATCAAACAACACATCAAGTGAAAGGTTCAAGATGTAAGGCATGTCGATACTCATACGTGAGTCTTAGTTCCGATCGGCTCAAACCAGCGCTCTCGGTACTCATCCGTTAACGAAGGCATTACATAAACACATACCGCAGTAAACTTACGGACCTAAATCCCACTTTCGGCCACCTCTCGAACTATGCTTTGGGCTTAGGTCTTTTCTTCGATTTTCTACCCCTTTCATTCGAATAATCAGATTAAGGCATGTACACTTTTGCTAGAGATTTTTTCCTATGGCACCTTTATTCTTTTTCTCGCTCACATGCGTTTATTAGTCCATTTTGGGACGACTATAGAGATTCAACCGCCGTTAGGCTAAATAACCAGGTGAGGGTTACCCAACTTAGAAGGACAGGTTGTCTTTACCGTTATTATTCAACTCTTTTTTGGTGCCACACATCATTCTCAAAATCAATATCTACAATTTTTTTTATCATGCCGGACTATCACAATGAACTAATCGGGGTATACTTTTCAAATCCAAGTACTATGGCACAAATCTACACGTTGGACTCGTTTCCTTACTCTGGGGAACCTAGGGTGTTCAAGCTATACCTCAATTTCCAAACTTTCCTAAGTTCCTTAGTTCAAACTCCACTTCCCTTGAACTCTAAATACTTTCTTGACTACCTTACACACCTACCAATCACAAGAATAATTTTACGGTCTCCGTAGGGGTGAATTCGGTGTGATTTTTACCGAACTTAAAAATAAAAAGGTATTTAAATTGACAATTCAAAACGGTAAAACCTCCCCCAAAATTGAACTAAAAATTGTCTCAATGTTCAAGAACAAGAGAGGAAGAAGTGTACTCACAGAGATCCTCACATAGGGGTCGACATGTAATTCAGCACCTCTTTCCTGCAAAAACAATAACAACAAAAGAAACAACATCAATACCTAAAATCCGTGGGTTGCCTCCCACGCAGCACTTCGTTTAACGTTGCATGGCTCGACGGTCGACGCCCCATTGTTATGGGGGGTACTGCAGCCTCCACACTTTATTGCTTGACTTCTTCGCAACAGAATATTTGGCAGGTTCAAAGATAAGAGCAACCTGAAGTGGTTTTGATCGTTCTTCTTTCTTAGTTGTGTTGATCTTCCCAACTGACAGTTTAACATCTTTCTCCTTAACTTTCTTTCTAACCTCATGAGCTTTTAACGTGATTTCCTCTTCAATACATTTCAAAGTGAGCGTACCTTTTTCCACATCAATATTGCACCGACTAGTAAGCAAGAACGACCGACCAAGTATGATCAAAGTGTCTTCATCCTCTGGTATATCCATGATTTGAAAATCAACTAGGTAAGTGAAGTTATCGATTTTCACTAGAACATCCTCTGCTAGCCCATATGCCATCTTAGTTGTGTGGTCGGAAAACTTCAAGCTTGTTCCCGTATCACTCACTTTTCCAATATCCAGCTTTTTGAAAATAGATAACGACATGAGACTCACACTAGCACCTGAATCAATTAGGACTTTCTTAAAAGTTTGATCTTTTATAGTACAAGGGATTACAACTGGTCCAGGATCCTTCATCCTGATGGGTATTTTCCTTTCTTGTGCTATTTCCTTGCATTGCTCAGTTGTGGTCTTCGATTCTTTACCCATTGGTCTCTTTTTACCTATAACCTCTGTCATGAATTTCTTGTACAAAGGCATTTGCTCAAGTGCTTCAAAGAACGACATGTTGATTTCCAATTTGTTGAACATTGCACTGAACTTTCCGAAGTCTTTCTCGTTCTGATCCTTCTTTGTAACTCTTTGAGGGAACGGTAATTTGATTTTTGGTTTGACCTCCTTTTTCTTTTTCTCCCCAGTTGAATTTTCAGATAGCACAACTTCTTTTGGTTCTTTTATTTTTTCTCTTACCTCAAGTTCCACCTCTATGAATTCTTCCTCCTTTGTTTCCTCCTCTTTTATCACTTTCTGATTTCTTGTTGTGACAGCATTAATACTCTCTTGATTTTTCGGATTCGGTACTGTCGCGCTCGGGAGGGTTCCTTGAGCGTGTGTTGAGAGGTGTTGGGCTATCTGTCCCTTCTGCGACTCAAGGTTTTTGAAGGAAGCTGTGTTGTTCCTTTGAATATTCCGGGTCTCTTCTTGGAATTGCATACTTTGAGCTGCCATTCTTTCAATAGCTAACTCCCATTCTGCTTTTTGAGGGGCCTGTTGTTGTTGTTGTTGATATGGAGGTTGGTTTTGGTCTTTCCAGGAAAAATTAGGATGATTCTTCCATCCTGGATTATAGGTCTGAGAATACGGATTGTTCTGCCTCAAAACTTTTATCTCTTCGACTTGTTGAGTAGTAGCAAGACAATGCATAGTAAAATGGGGACCATTACAAACCTCACAACTCACAGCTTGGACCAGTTGAACTTGAGCTCCAGTTGCAGTACTCACATTCATCCATTTAAGCCTTCTTTCCACTTCAGCCTTGATTTGATCTTCCATGTTCACAACTTGTTCCGATAGTTTCAAATCAATCTTATCCTCTGGTTGGTTCTCAGTGCGATCATACAACTCAAGATGCTCGTTGGCGGAAATTGCTTCTATAATCCTCTTGATACCAGTGGCTGTTGAGAAATTAGTTGAGCCACCGACAGTAGTATCTATAAGTTGTTTTGTCTTGATTCTCAAACCATTCACAAAATTCTGCAACTGCTCAGTGGCATCCATGTTATGAGTTGGGCATGCAGTTAGACACCTCTTAAACCTCTTGTATGCATCTCCCAGAGATTCCCCTTCTTTTTGTTTGAAGTTGACAATGTCGTACCTTTTTCGAATAAATACTGAAGCAGGGAAATACTCATTAAGGAATGCAATTTCCATCTCTCGCCATATGGTAATACTCCCAGCTGGAAGTGAATAGAACCATTCCTCCGCATCATCGGTCAGTGTGAACGGAAACATAACAGGTCTCTTGGCCTCGTCGGAATGGCCTTCTATCTTCAAAGATGTGGTAGTTGTTAGGAATCTCTGTAGATGTTTGTTTTCATCTTCATTGATTCTTCCTACGAAAGGCTTGCTCTCCAACTGGCGAATGGTGGAAGGATGTAGCTGAAAGTGTGCCACATTCACCAGTTGATTTACGATAGTCATCCGGTTTGGTTGAGCATTGGCCCCTCCATAGTCTCCCAAAAGTCTTTCAGCTGGAGGTGGGTCTCCGTTCATGATGAAAGTTTCGAGCTCTGTCTCTGTGCTCGAATCTGTATTTTCGGAAAGAATCACAACTTCTTCTTCGTTATCTGAAATTTTTGCTCCTGAGTTTGAAGCTGTCAAGGTTTCCAGCTTAGCTTTTCTACGTCTGGAGTGCAACAATCTTTCAGGTTCTGAGTCAAAAGAAAATAAAGTTGAGGTATTACCTCGCATACACAGGTTAGGAAATTATTAGTAATAACAGAAATATAATCAGAAAAATAACTTAAAATTTTAGTCACAGAGTGACAAAATTCTAATTGAACGAACAAGATACTTAAAAATTTTGGCAGTCCCCGGCAACGGCGCCAAAAACTTGACCGAAAAATTAGCAAGTGTACTAATTATACCGATGTATTAATAGGGAAAATTACCCGAATGTCGATCTCTGAGGACTGCGTGTAAATTTTTAGGTAACACTTGTTATTTCAATCAGTCAAAATAACCTTGGGTTTCGTTTGGTAACAGGATATAAGAACTAGTAAAATAATAAATTTTATAGAGTAAAATAAGAACAATGCTAGGGAAGTGGATAAATTGCTAGTAAAGACCTTAAAGATTTATTTTGAGATATTTGTTTCCAACCTTAATAAGTCAAATTTCAAAATTAGTTTTCCTTAATGAAAAACCTTTTGATGATTTTCCTGTGCCCTAATTCCTTAGTTGCACACAGAAATCATCAAGCAATAGTTCTGACATAAAAACACGCTACTACGGGGCATCCCCATTCCTAGGCAATATCTACCGTAATGTTATTTTGCAAAAGCATTAGGTTGACTTTCCAGACCAAAACCTAATTGTAAATCAAATTCTATTTTCCAATATGAATTCACACAAAGATCGTTGCAAAATAAAAGCTATAAGGTGAACAACAAAAATCTTATAGAATAATCCCAACAAAGGTCAATACATAGCAATTTAGGACCACCCCCTAACAATTGGGGGTTTAGCCACTCATAGTATTCGATAAAAACAACATGACAAATAGAAACATTACAAGATTTAGGGAGTAAATTCGATCTTCAATATCTTCTGAGTGTGAAAATCTCCTTGTCCTCCCAATTCTCCAGAGCTTCAATCTTCCGTTCTATTTTCTTCGTACCAATCAAAAGTCCCCTCTCTTTTTTAAAACACGTGTCAAATAGTCTCAATTCAAACGCAGTACCAGGGAAAAGCTCAAAATACCCTCAGGGATCACAAGTGTCAAAAATACAAGAAAAATAGGGAATTGGGTGTTTTAACCAACACGGGTCGTGTTAGGCAACACGGGCGGCCGTGTTGGCTTTCTGATATCATTTTCGCATGATTTTTTCAAGTCCCAGGTGTCCTGAAACGGGCCGTGTCATGTGACACGGGCGGCCGTGTCAGGCCACTGTTTTCCACACAAAAAACACCTCTTCTGAGCACATCCTGACACGGGCTGTGTCGCACAACACGGGCACCCGTGTCAGGCCCCTCTTGTGAATCTGACTTCGACTCCAACACGAAAGCAGTAGTGCTCTCTCTCTCTCTCTATCTTAGCTTTCCGGAGGTTTTTAGAATGCCTCAAACGGATTCCCGGAACTCCAGTTATGATCGTTTTCGTGCAGACTGCTAAAGATTTTACTTTCACAACAAAACTCTTTTGAAATCTTGCCATTTTCCCCGGTTTTCGCTCTGCTTCTCCTTTATTGTTTACCTGAACCTAGAAACAGAGAAAATATCAAATTGACGCGTAAAATGTAATAAAAACAACTAAAATGCGACAAGACAAAACAAATGATTAACTGCAATAAACGGTAAAATCACGTGTAAAAACCACTGATCACTTATCTATAAGTGGTGTTTCGTTGTACTTAATTACATATTGGGAAATCCTATACGTGGCCAAAATGTTTTTCTTGGAGAATTTTAGTATGTTAGCCACCGTGATTTTTGCTAAAGCCTTGGCTTCCACCTACTTTTTATAGTAGTAAACTGCAACAATCATGAATTTCATTTGAATTGGAGCTAGAGGAAAGGGACCAAGAATATCCATTCCCCAATGTGAGATGGGCCATGGTGATATTAATACGTGTAACTCGAACGGGAGAGCATTGCTGACATCCTTGTGCATCTGACATAGTTCACATTTCTTCATAAAATCTTTGGCGTCTTGGACCATGGACGGCCAATAGTACCTAACCATGATAAATTTCTTAGCCAAATTTTTAGAACTGATGTGTTGTTATACAATCCTTTCATGTACATTGGAGAGGTGTACTAAGTTGCCCTTTTTTCACGAGGGTGGCTTCAACTGGGCCGGTAGGTAGTATACCATGTTCAATATACTTCATGATGAGTGAGATCCAGGAGCACCATAAGGTATCTTTCATAATTTCCATCACCACGTCGGGCATTCCAATGCTTAGATTTATTAGAGTTTCTTAAATGAATAAATGGTTGACACCAGAGGTTTTAGTGCTGACGAGTTTAGACAGGACATCCTCCCTAATGTTCTTCTCTCTATGGATCCGCAAGATTTTATGATTTTTTGAATTTCACTGATCTTACTATAGCAGATCTTTAGTTTGAGTCTCTCTATTGACTTGTGATACTACCAACTATGAATCTATTTGTAATTTAATATTTTTTGTCAGCATCTTGGATGCTAATGTTAGACATATATTAGAAGCTTTATATGCTTCCTGGTTATTGGTAGTATGGAACTTAAAATATAAAGATACTTTAATCCATAAACCAATTTTATTTTCCAATATGTAACAGTCTTAACTCCCTCTACTATTGGATGATCTGTCAGTCAACATGATTTAGGTATGAGCCAGTTTAGGTGCGTCAAAGTCATTTCTGCTATGAGTCTGCGGTAGAACATTTAGTTAGCCGTCCGGATAGATTTGTTCTATGGAGAACCTACTTCAGAGATAGATCGAAGCGAATAGTGATTACATGTTCTAGGAAATAATGTTGCAGCTTCTTGGACGCAATCACCAATGCTAACATTACTTTCTCCATTATTTTAATAATGAGTTTTAGGTCTGAATAACTCCTTACATATAAACTACACCTGGTTCTGACCATAATCCATTTCTCTAATGACAATGGCACTAACAGCTTCGCTAGAGATGACCAAATAAAGGAACAAAACTTCCCTGACAACCATTGTGGATAGCACTGATGGGGTTGATAACGCCGTTTTTACAGATATGAATGTTTGTTCGCATTTTAAGGTCCACTCAAAACATACTTCTTTCCTTAGCAACTTGTAAAATAGTAGTGTGTGCTAAGTGGATCTTAAGATTAATTTGTTTAAGGTCGTGAGCATCCCATTTAATTTATTTACCTCTTTCTTTGTTATTAGTGCTCATATTTTAATAAACACTTCACATTTATCCAAGTTCACTTTTATGACATGCTCTGCTAAGTAAAAGCCTATTAATTTGTTAGCTCTTACTCCAAGGGTGTCACATCGCTACGAAGAGGGGCCGATAAGGACAGAAGAGTCGCCACCATTTGTTATTTATCCCAAAAGAGGGAAAGGAAACGATTAAAGAAAACCTAATGAAAAGGGAGAAGACAGGTCATCGCAACCATATCTCAGGTTCGGGAGTCGGTTACAAGAAAGAGCATTATTGAAGGCACAAGAAAGTTGGCAAAGGAATCAAGCAAAGAGCATAACAAAAGTTGGTTCACTCAGCAAGAACTTGGCGAGTGAGTAGCGAGTGTTCGCTACAGCCTCGCCTAGCGAGCACGTAGCGAACAGCTCCAGACTTGGGCAGAATGGTTTTCAACATCAATCTTGGTCAGCGAGCAAGTGGCGAAGAGGCTCGCTAGGCGAGCTCCCAGCGAGCACCTAGCGAAGCAAAACAGAATTTCCTAGGCACCCTTCGCTGGCTCATTCGCTGCAGCGAGCACCTAGCGAAGCATAACAGAATGGATCTTGTAGACCTCGCTGGCAGGTTCGCTAGGCGAGGCTGTAGCGAGCGTTCGCCAGCAGCTCGCCTAGCGAGTGAGTAGCGAGTGTGCCCAGATTTGTCACTTACTATAAGTAGCTTGGGCCACTTTTTGGAGAACATCTTCTTTTTCACTTTTCATTTTGTTAGAACAATGGTTAAGTGTCGGGTTTATATTATCGTCTCCATAGGGAATATCAGATTTTGCTGCCGTTCAACAATTGTTAAATTTATAGTTTAGTGGTATCCAAGGGTTTGTGTTTAAGGTAACAAGTATTTTGCATGAAAGGAATAAATTCGATAAAAGTTAGGTTTTAACGGTTTGAATAAAGATTGTCAAAGTTAGGTTTTGGTAATCACTTTGCATGTATACTTCCGATCAACATTTAATAAACTCTTTCAAATGATCAATGTATTCACAATATCCTCTCAATATGATTATCTCTAACTCATATTGTGAAGTTTATCATTTTAATCCATTGTTGATCTCTCACACAATCTATCAAAATGATAACTTTAAAGTTCACATTTTAAGTGAACAAAATCATCCAAGACTATTTCTAGCTCAAGAAAAGAGATGGGTGAAAACCTAGGTCAAGAGTTGGTAAATATTTCTCAATCATTAACTAACACAAAAGATTATGAATAAAACAAAGTTTTCACCATACATTAATCATTCAAGAGTTTACAAATGAAGATCATCCATACAAATACAAAGTTCAATGATTACATACATCTATCTTTGACAACAAGATGAACTTAGCCACACATTCTCATGGTAGCTTTCAAAAGAAGTTTTAAAGTCGGTTGATGAACATCCAAGTCGAATGATCCAACTTTGATCTTGATCCACCTTGTTGTTGTTTGATTATGTTAAGAGATGAAGGAAAATAAGCCAAAATAGGTTTTTAGGTCACAAAACCCTTTCTTGCAGCAAAACAAATGTAAAAGTGAAAAAGAAGATGTTCTCCAAAATGTGGCCCAAGCTACTTATAGTAAGTGACAAATCTGGGCGCACTCGCTACTCACTCGCTAGGCGAGCTGCTGGCGAACGCTCGTTACAGCCTCGCCTAGCGAACCTGCCGGTGAGGTCTGCAAGATCCATTCTGTTATGCTTTGCTAGGTGCTCGCTGCAGCGAATGAGCCAGCGAAAGGTGCCTGGGACATTCTGTTTTGCTTCGCTAGGTGCTCGCTGGGAGCTCGCCTAGCGAGCCTCTTCTCCACTTGCTCGCTGACCAAGATTGATGTTGAAAACCATTCTGCCCAAGTCTGGAGCTGTTCGCTACGTGCTCGCTAGGTGAGGCTGTAGCGAACACTCGCTACTCACTCGCCAAGTTCTCGCTGAGCGAACCAACTTTTGTTATGCTCTTTGCTTGATTCCTTTGCCAACTTTCTTGTGCCTTCAATAATGCTCTTTCACACTTAAATCCTGCACAATAACACACAAATCAAAAGGACCAAAAGCATTTGACACAATGATGCACATTAACAAAAGCAAAGCTTAATAAATACGTTTTTGGTATAAAAAGAAGTTAAAGATGTCCATATTTGATAGCTCCAATAAGCACAATTGGGCATCTAACAACTCTCCCCAACTAGAATCATGCTTGCCCTCAAGCAAAGTATGCCTCTCGAGTAACCAAGAAGATTTGCTTAAAGAGTCAGGTTTTTCCGAGATCGGATCATATGGCTCAAATTGCAAGTGACTTGACCAGACACATGTTTCCAATGGTTAGAAACAAAACAATGCTTCCAGAACTAAAACTTTTAAGCAATACTAAACATTCATCAAATCACAACAATGATATCATGAACGAATCACCCTAACTCTCCTCTTCGAAAAAGGATTGAAGAAAATGTCGCACATGAAAGCGCAGGGGAATTTTCACTCTCCAATAAACAATGTAAAAATCAACTTTATTCATACAATGTCTAACAATTCTACATGAAACTATGGAAGCACGAAGATCACTAAGGTTTTTTCCGGTTATAGCTTGGTCGGGTTAACAAACAAGGGACATATCTAAGGCCTTTGAACGAAATTTCCGATGCAAAAGAGACATTCACTATACATTTATTTACACCTCTTCAACTTTGTTCCACCAATTCCTTATTTGAACCCTTCACAACTCCCTTTTGTTTTTCACACTTTTTCTACCAAGCAAGCATTTGTTTTCTTGTTTTTCTACACCATAATCACACACAAAAAAAGAGTGTTTCTCTTCTTCTCTTCTTTTTTTTTTTTTTAAGATATATGCTTGCTAGTTTAACAAGAGTTGTGACCAATTACTCTTTACAAATTTGTTCTCCCCAACTTGTCTTTTCTTTTTGCATCAGAAGAGCAATTAATCCAAATTTCCAAGGTTTCAAGAAAAAGATTTTTGACACTCGCTTTATTCCAAGCAAGGATTCAATTGTTTTAGGCTCAAAATTGGGTTACAAATACTCTCTCTGCTCACGGGTATCTTTATCTTTGGAAATGGTTATGCTCGAGAGAAACAAGTGCCTTGATCATATCAATTACTTCCACAATTCATAATAATAAAAGACAACGCATGAATAAAATGAATCAACACAATTTATCAGAATCCAGCATTTAAGTACATAATGGAGGTTGCCTCACAATTGATGGTTTAAAAGTCCTAAGTGAATCATTCAATCAATTAAGTTGCAATCGGAAAATATTTTATCATAAAAGGAAGTGAAAGTTCCGCAAGCATTGTACAATTCTAACCGAAGGTAACAGTGTACCTTAGCTTTCATCACTTATTTAATTTTATCATCGCCATCCAAGCTCGGATGCACCTTCATTGGATACTTCTTTCAAGAGAGCAACCAATCTAGAAGGTTTGGACAAAAAATCAATCACAAAAAATTATTGAACCAAAATAATTGAAAATCAACAGTACTGAAATTAAAGAACTTAAAGAAATAACAATGTGCGTGGGGGACAAAACACCCCAATAGTACAAATCAACATCAAAACACACTAAAACAGAAAACAGAACAAATCACATATCACATCACTCCTCTCCGTCCTCAGACTCATACTCCGAAGTGCCCTCCTCATCAAAATCTTCTTCACCCTCAACCTCTTCATCATCATCATCTGCATCCGCACCTGCCCCCTCAGAGAAAACAGGTCTGTCCACAGGCCAGCTCGCGTGCTGCATGAACTGCTCACGCGTTATAATTGACTGCTCTGAAGTAGGATCACGGTTTTGCAACTGCAAGACCTGCATCGAATCATGTAAGTCCACCATTGCGCACTGAGTCGCGTCCATCCAATCCCAATTGTAGTTACATACTGCTCGCTGGAAGGGATCAAACCCTCGAGATGAACCACCAGAACCATCAGTAGTCCTGGCACCATCAGCAGATGAACCACTCCTATCAACTCTTGGCCTACAGTACTTATTCACGTAGCTATCATCAATTGCTGCTGGTATCTTGACCAAACTTCTGGAGGGAAGCTTCAGCCTGGTTTGTGCACATAATGCCATAATGAGGCAGGGAAAAGCCAGGGGGCAATTAGCCCGCGCCCCCGACTTAAGCCCGCTTTCAATGACAGACTTCAATTCACGTGCTATAAGACCAGCCACATCAATTTGCACATTAGTTAAAATAGCGTGAACAAGCCGTGCCACTGGGATCGGCACGGTGGACGTGTGCGACTTCGGCTTAATGTTGGATAGAACCAACATCAAAATCAACTGAGCCATAGGTGTCATGTCTTCCCTTTTAAACCTAATAGTTTCACCTGAGTGATTCCTCTCAACAGTTCTGCCTTGCAGTAAGAGAGCAGCTGACATCTCATCAATCTTCGGATGCAACCTCAGAGTCCTTGAATATGCATCCAGTTCATTAGGACCCAAGTGGAGGGGTTCTCCAAGAATATGGTTGATGGCGTTCCTGTCAAAAGCTATCTGACGGCCGAACACCCTTGAAGACCAGGTGAACGGTTCATCATCGTCAGGCAGCGCGTTCGCATAAAACTCGCGCACCACCTCCAAACTGTAGCTCTCCACAGGGGACGTCAACATGCCCCATTTTTTTGTATCAATCAACCCTGCAAAGTTGCGGTACTCTCCCTCAGAGTCAATCACGAACCTTCTCTCCGACAAAATCTTTCGCTTTTGCAGCGCCTGGTACCGGGCAGCTTGCTTTGCCCCCACAAATTTTTCTGTGTCGAACTGGATAGGAACCGTCCTAGAGGTGGATCCCACCTTTCTCTTTTTCCCGATATTAGTTGAGGCCATCTGCATTCATAACATCAGAGAAACAACAGCATAGTAAAATGTTAGTAAGCAGCATAGAATAGACAAAACAGAGTCTGCTACGTTCGCTACTGCTTCGCTTAGCGAGATGCCAGCGAATGCTCGCTATGAGCTCGCCTAGCGAACTGCTAGCGAATCGCTGCGAAATTTTCAGGACAGCTACTGCTGGTATCAGAATCCACTAACGAACATTGCACAAATCTAAACACCAGGAACCAAACGTGTATTATGCTAAGGTTTGTTCTAAAACCACATGAAACTCAATATATCTCAAACCCTAACATGCACAAAATAACCCTAATCCCTCAATTCAAAAAAAATAAAAACAGAGAAAGTAAAGAGATGAGGAACAAGTCAAACCTGGTGCAGTAGTGTAGATGATCTGAAGCACAATTAGGGTTTCAAGATTAGGAACAAAAGTTAGCTTAGAATAGAATATGTGAGAGTGAAAGTGAGTGTGAGAGTGAGCAAGGGACGGGGGAACAAAATAGAAGCAACTAACAAACTTTTGGGCCCAATAAGTGGCCCACCACTTAAACAGAATTGCCAGGTTCGCAAGGTTCGCCTAGCGAGAAGCTAGCGAACGCTCGCTGAGTGCTCGCCTAGCGATTAGCTAGCGAACGCTCGCTGCGTGCTCGCCTAGCGAGAAGCTAGCGAGCATGACAGAATTTTGAAAAAATAAAGCACAGCAGGGAGATCCCAATTCAAGCATAAATCAAAATCAGTCCCCACATAACACATTAGAAAACATAACATATATATACAAAAAACTTACAATGTTGAGGTGCCTCTCAACTAGCGCTTGTTTAACGTCGGATAAGCTCGACGGTCCATGATGTTCAAGATGGAACATCAAGGAGAATTGCACAGCTTCCTCGGTGCACATGCCCGCCGAGGTAAATCTTTAGGCGCTGACCATTCACAGTCCAGTTGTCTTTCCCATCCATGTCCTCAATTACCACAGCTCCGAAAGATTTCACTTCTTTGACGCGGAACGGACCAGACCACTTGGATTTTAATTTTCCAGGGAATAACCTCAACCTGGAGTTAAACAAAAGCACAAGCTGCCCCGACGCAAATTCTTTCTTGCAGAGCTTTCTGTCGTGGTACTCCTTCACTTTTTCCTTGTACAACCAACTTGAGTGGTATGCGGCATTGCGCATTTCTTCCAACTCAAGAAGTTGCACTTTTCTCTTGTCACCGGCTAACTCTTGATCAAAGTTTAAAAATTTTAATGCCCACAAGGCCTTGTGCTCCATCTCAACCGGTAAATGGCAAGTTTTACCAAAAACCAATTGGAATGGAGTTAGCCCAATCGGAGCTTTATAGGCCGTGCGATATGCCCATAAAGCTTCGTCTAACTTTTGAGACCAATCCTTCCTCGAGCTAGACACAGTTTTTTCCAAAATCCTTTTGATCTCTCTATTCGAGACCTCGGCTTGACCATTCGCCTGTGGATGGTACGGAGTGGTCACTTTATGCGTTACACCATAATGTTGCAAAACTTTTTCAAGTGGCGCATTGCAAAAGTGTGAACCTCCGTCACTAATCAACACTCGAGGGGTTCCAAAACGGGAAAAAATATTTCTTTTTAAAAACTTATTACCGTTTTAGCATCCGCTCTTGGTGAGGCAATCGCCTCAACCCACTTTGACACATAGTCAACCGCTACCAACAAATACTCATTTCCAAAAGACGGTGGAAATGGTCCGACAAAGTCAATGCCCCAACAATCAAATAATTCTACCTCTTGAATATTTTGAAGAGGCATTTCGTCTCTCTTTCCTATTCCACCACTCCTTTGACAACTGTCACAATTTTGCGCATGGGCATTTGCGTCTTTAAAAATAGAAGGCTAATAAAATCCCGATTGAAGGACTTTATTCGCCGTTCTAGCCCCATTGAAATGACCACCATAAGGCGAGTTATGACAGTGCCATAAAATACTTTGGGCCTCATCGCGCGTAACACATCTTCTCAATAAATTATCACCGCCCAGCTTAAATAAATAAGGATCATCCCACACATAGTATTTGGCATCCGAAATGAATTTCCTCTTTTGATTAAGAGTTAGGTCGTGCGGCACAAAACCGCTCGCCTTGTGGTTTGCAAAATCCGCAAACCACGGCCTCACTTGCACTTTAAAAAGCATTTCATCAGGAAACTCTTCTCGGATGTCTTTTTCTAAGGCGGTCACCTCATCATTGACAAGGCGAGATAAATGATCTGCTACCACATTTTTGGATCCTTTTTTGTCTTTAATCTCAACATCGAATTCTTGCAACAAAAGGATCCACCGGATAAGCCTTTGCTTAGAATCCGGCTTGGTTAGCAAATATTTAATCGCCGCATGGTCGGTGTAGACAATAACTTTTGAGCCAATGAGATATGAACGAAATTTCTCAAGTGCATACACTATTGCGAGCAATTCTTTTTCAGTAGTGGCATAATTAACTTGTGCCTCATTAAGGACTTTGCTCGCATAGTGTATGGTATAAAAAAAATTTTCTTTTGGTTGGCCAAGCACCGCTCCAATTGCATAGTCACTCGCATCACACATTAGCTCAAAATTCAAATTCCAATTTGGAGCGACTATGACAGGAGCGGTGACCAACTTCTCTTTCAATTTCTCAAAAGCTTTTAAACAATCATCAGTTAGGAGAAATACCTGATCTTTGGCAAGCAAATGACTCAAAGGTCTAGCCACCTTTGAGAAGTCTTTGATGAATCGTCGGTAGAAACCGGCATGCCCAAGAAAACTTCTGATTCCCTTTAAGTTTGCCGGAGGAGGCAACTTCTCTATCACCTCAACTTTAGCACGATCCACTTCGAGTCCTTTTGACGAGACCTTGTGGCCGAGAACAATCCCCTCCGTCACCATAAAATGGCATTTCTCCCAATTCAACACCAAGTTTGTTTTCACACAACTTTCAAGTACCGTCGTCAAATTTTCCAAACATAAACCAAAAGATCCCCCAAACACCGAAAAGTCATCCATAAAAACCTCCATTGTTTTCTCTATAAGGTCGGCAAAAATGGCTTGCATACACCTTTGGAAAGTTGCCGGCGCATTACATAACCCAAAGGGAATTTTACGGTAAGCGAAGATTCCAAATGGACATGTAAAAGCCGTCTTTTCGTGATCGGCCGGGTCAACCGCAATTTGGTTGTACCCGGAATACTCGTCAAGAAAACAATAAAATTCTTGTCCCGAGAGTCTTTCAAACATTTGATCCATGAATGGAAGTGGGAAATGGTCCTTCCGAGTTGCGGTATTTAACGGCCTATAGTCTATGCACATCCTCCACCCCGTTGCTACCTTAGTAGGAATCAAATCATTGTTCTCATTGCGAATAACGGTAATGCCCCCCTTCTTAGGAACCACATGCACCGGACTTACCCAAGGGCTATCCGAGATAGGGTAGATCATTCCCGCATCCAAAAGTTTTACAACTTCTTTTCTCACAACCTCTTTCATTGTTGGATTCAAACGGCGTTGCGGTTGAGCTACCGGCTTGAAATCCTCCTCCATTAAGATCTTGTGCATACAATAAGAAGGACTAATTCCTTTTAGGTCGGAAAGAGTCCATCCCATTGCTTCTTGATTTTTCTTCAACACATCAATTAAAAGAGATTCTTCATTTTTTGACAAGAGGTTGCTAATGATAACCGGCTTCTCCTCGGCTTCATCCAAAAATGCATATTTCAAATTGTTGGGTAAATCTTTTAATTCAATGCTTGGCTTTTCTTCATTGACCTCTTTTTTTAAGACCTCTTCCTCTACTTCCCACGGTTCCAAATCCTTAAGACTATCAAGCTCTCTCAAGCATTCATCTAGAGCTTCCTCTTCTTCAAGAGTGAAAACTTCAAAGGAGTTATTAAAGGCTAGCTCCATGGGGGTTATGTCGTTAACATGCTTTGCAACTTCAAAGGAAGCTTCCTCAATTACGTCAACTCGGAAACTATCATGCTTGTCCTTTGAATGCTTCATTGCTTTAAAAAGGTCAAAAGTGACCTCTTCGTTTTGAACTCTTACCTTCATCAAACTGTCATCCACATCAATCATCATTCGAGCGGTTTTCATGAAAGGCCTTCCAAGAATCAAAGGCGCATCATCATCTTCCTCCATATCAATCACAATAAAATCCACCGGGAAGAAAAACTTGTCCACTTTAACCAACACGTCTTGAGCTACTCCATGAGGATGAGTAGTAGACTTATCGGCTAATTGTAACGTCATTCGGATGGACTTGATCTCAATGTTGCCAAGCTTTTTCACGATAGACAACGGGATAAGATTTATGCTTGACCCCAAATCAATCAATCCTTTTCCAACATAAACGTCACCAATGGTAACTGGCAATGTCACTCTCCCCGGATCAACTTCTTTTCTTGGTAGAGTACGTTGGATGATAGCGCTACAACTTGCGTCGAGTACTATTGTTTCCGGTTCCATGTACCTCCGCTTCTTTGTAAGTATGTCCTTCATGAATTTGGCATACTTAGGAATTTGTTCCAAAGCTTCGGCGAACGGAATATTGATTTGTAATTGTTTAAAAATGTCCATGAACCGTGCGATGCCGTTCATTTTCTCTCCTAGATGGAGCGTGCGGGTAAGGCAAATTTTGAACCGGAGTGGTGCTCACCATCTCCTTGCTTCTAGATGCTCTTGGGTTCCTTTCTCTTTTCTTTGGTACTTCATCCACTTTTTCTTTATCATTTTCATTATTTTCAACTTCACCATTTTTTTTTATTTTCAACTCCAACCACTATGTCTTTTTCAACTTCACCATGTTTTTCTTTTTTTTCTACTTCCTCCTCACTCCATTCACCAACTTCACCATCAAGTTTATCGTCAATTTTTTTCTCTACCTCTTTTTTTTCACTCTCGTCAATCAACTCCCTCCCACTTCTCGTCCTTATAGCCTTACAATGCTCCTTCGGATTTGTTTGCGTATTTGCCGAGAAAGATGGTTCAGCTTGTTGTTCCGCTAATTGCTTTGCGAGTTGACCAACTTGAGTCTCTAGATTTTTTATAGCCGCATCATTACTTTTTCGGTTTGCCATAGACATTTGCATGAATTGCGTCAATGTATCTTCTAGCTTAGAAGTCGCAACCGGCGGTTGTTGAGGTACATACGGATTTTGACGGTTAGAGTTTCCTCCCCCATAACCTTGGTTATTGTGGTAGTTACCTCTAGGTTGGTATCCTTGATAGTGTTGTTGTTGCTATTGTTGAGGATGATGGTATGGTTGTTGTTGTGGTTGCCTTTGTTGGTAATCTCTCTGGTTAGCCATGTAGTTCACTTCTTCGAATCTGGGAGGCGGACAAAATCCAGTATCATGTTCGCCTTTACAAAGCTCGCAACAAGCTATTTGTTTAGCTTTTGACGGTTCTTTTAGCTCCTTGATTTGTTGAGTTAAAAGTTCCACTTGTTGTGAGATGAGCTTGTTTTGCGCAAGTATAGCATCATTTGTTCCTAACTCAAGCACACCCGGCTTTCTTTGAGCTGCCCCTCGGTTGTGGTTCCCTTGGTGATCATTAAGTGCCATTTTATCAATGATCGCAGTTGCATCTTCGGCGCTTTTGGACATTAAAGAACCTCCCGCCGTTGCATCCAATAGGGTCTTATGAACCGAAAGGAGTCCATTTCAGAAAATATGAATTTGAGTTAGCTCATCGAAACCATGTCCCTTGCATTTTCTCAACATAGATTTGTAACGCTCTCACGCTTCATTCAGTGATTCACTAGCTCCTTGCGAAAATACTGCAATTGCAGTTTTAGCCTCCATGAACCGGTTATGTGGAAAGAACCGTTCAAGAAACTTTTCTTCTAAGAGATTCCAATCGGTCATGATTGTTGTCGATTGGTCAAGATACCACTCCTTCGCTTTCCCAATTAAGGAATGAGGGAATAATCTCCTAAACAATGACTCTTCGTCAGCTTCGGTAGCTCTAGTTGCGCCCGCAATCTCATAAAATTTTGTAAGATGAGTAAACGGATCCTCATGGTCTAATCCTGTGAAAGGATTTTGATAGACAAGAGCTAGGATTCCTGTTTTCATTTCCGCTTGTCTTCCATTTTGGAGATTACGTGCAAACTGAGCTGTATGTCTGGGACTGTTTGTGCATGGAGTAGAAACTGGTGGAGGGGGTGGTGGTTCTGCCATGATTGGTGTGAAATGTGGTAGTGATGTGGTAGTAGAAGAACTTCTCCTTGATTTTGTCTTTTCCTGGCTTGTTGCCTCCTGCGTCTTGCTCTACTGTTCAGTCTCCTTGCGGTTCTTTCGATCTCAGGATCAAAAAGAATTTGGTCCTCAGGAATCTCTCCTCGCATAAACAAGGGCTGCACACTAACCAAACAAATTACAAGCACAAGTAAAAATTTCAAAACTAAAAATTCGGCAACTATTGCGATGCTAGCAATATCAATTTATATTCCCCGGCAACGGCGCCATTTTGTTAGAACAGTGGTTAAGTGTCGGGTTTATATTATCGTCTCCACAGGGAATATCAGATTTTACTGCCGTTCAACAATTGTTAAATTTATAGTTTAGTGGTATCCAAGGGTTTGTGTTTAAGGTAACAAGTATTTTGCATGAAAGGAATAAATGCGATAAAATTTAGGTTTTAACGGTTTGAATAAAGATTGTCAAAGTTAGGTTTTGGTAATCACTTTGCATGTATACTTTCGATCAACATTTAATAAACTCTTTCAAATGATCAATGTATTCACAATATCCTCTCAATATGATTATCTCTAACTCATATTGTGAAGTTTATCATTTTAATCCATTGTTGATCTCTCACACAATCTATCAAAATGACAACTTTAAAGTTCAACATTTTAAGTGAACAAAATCATCCAAGACTATTTCTAGCTCAAGAAAAGAGATGGGTGAAAACCTAGGTCAAGAGTTGGTAAATATTTCTCAATCATTAACTAACACAAAAGATTATGAATAAAATAAAGTTTTCACCATACATTAATCATTCAAGAGTTTACAAATGAAGATCATCCATACAAATACAAAGTTCAATGATTACCTACATCTATCTTTGACAACAAGATGAACTTAGCTACACATTCTCATGGTAGCTGTCGCTACTGCGAAAATCGGCGCCGGCTGAACAGAAGAGTCGCCACCATGCGTTATTTATCCCACGGGAGGGAAAGGAAACGCTAAAAGTAAACCTCGCACAACACGGGAAAGGTATGGTCGTCGCAACCAAAACCTGGATTCGGGAGTCGGTTACGCAAGGGGAAGGTATTAGCACCCCTCACGTCCGTCGTACTCGACGGGATCCACGCTTGTTTTCTGGTATGGATTGGTTATTCTATCTACTCTACAGGTCAAGGGTTAAAAGAAAATAAAATGACTCGGCAAAGTATCGCACTTTATGCCTACGTATTCCCGTCTGGAAAGACAGAGTCAACGTAGTTTCGCCTACCTACGGAAAGGGAGGGCGAGAGTTGCTCGCTAGGATATCGCATCCTATCGCCTACGTACTTTCATACAGCATGAAAGATCAGAGCAAACGTAGTTCGGGGCCACGTACGACACAAGTTTGTCTTGATTGTTTTTATCTCCTTCTAAAAAGGGTTTTTCTGATTACTGGTCCAAGCGGACAAAAATGACGTTTTGATGAGTTCACATTCTTTTACGAAAGAAGTGTCTTTTTATTGTGTTTGAAATATTACTGTGTTTTCTATTGTTTTTAAGATGAGAAGAGACAGAACTCTATCCTACAGTTGCGAAGGGAATCAAACTAACCTAATGTTATCATGCAAGGGTTAAGACCTAATGTCTATCATGCTCCTCTCTTGCGCAGAGAGAAACAGAGATCCTAAGGGAAGAGACGGAAACAGAAACAATATCAGATATATACAGTAGAACAGTAAAATGCATGGGTGCAACAATACAAGCGAGGCAAGGGGAGTCCCACTCAACCTCGAAACCTAGAAAACAATAGGCAAAAGTGAACAGGCTTCACTTCAACCCAACAGGGGTGAACAGCAACAATACAGTCAGGAAAAAACAATCAATACATCAGAAATGAAATACATCAATAATAAACAGCTACAGCAGCTCTGCATCAATATCTGACTTCAAGTAATCTCCATACAGCTACAAGCTTCAGCAGGCCTTAATCTCCCTCTCCACAGCTTTCAAGCAAGGTCTTGATCATCAGTCTTCCATCTACAATGGCTTTTCTTCAAGTCTCAATCTTCAGGAGAAACATCAGTCAACAAGATGAAGTGGATGAATGTTAGACAGTTAATTACCTACCAAGGGTGGTTCATCAACTGTTAACATTAAACAGACAGTTTCCTCTCAAAAGTTCTATCTTTCAAATGCATTCACTGATCCTTCCAAAGGAAGGAGGTGGACATTTGAAAGAGACTTTGAATCATAGAGAAAGGATGGATGCAGACAAAGCATTCCATGTTTGAGAAACAAGCTTTCTAATCTAGAGCTCTGCCTAGCTTCTAAACCCTAATCTCCTCAACAGCTGCTAGCAGGAATCTCCTCATCAACTCTGGAAGTTGGTCTTCAGGCACTGGATCTCCACTGGCTTCATATCACAAGTCTTTAGCTTCCCCAATCCCCAGGACAATCCCAATATCCACACAGACAAATCATAATCCCCAGAGGGCACACCACACCAATCAATCAAATATAGCAGTAATATTAATAGCAGTAGGGGAGTCCTAGTGATTTCTAAGGGGATCTATCCTATACCCATAACCCCTATAGTCCATACCCCAAAAATCAAATGAAACTTTCCTGAAAGAAATAAAATATCTCACCTAAGTTGATTTAAAACCCTAATTTTATTCATGTTGTTTACACCTAAAACTAAAACACCTAAAATTAATTCCTAAAAATGGGAACTAAATTGCATGTACAAGATAACAATGTCCATTAATCAAATCTAAAAAGAATGGGTGAAAAAATATTAAAGCAACCACTAGAACAAAATTAACAAAATCATGTATGAAATGAAACACTTAAAATATGCATTTATTTGGAAAATATGGGAAAAATATCAAATCAAAATAAAATGCAATTTTTATTTTTTATAATTTTCTTGACTCTTTAAAGAAAATTATGCAAAAAGAACCAGCAAAAAATATGAAATATATGATTTATAATGAATTTTATAAATGCATGAAAATGAAAAGAAAATTAAAATGAAATAAAGAGAAATAGAGGGAGAGGGGTGCCATCAGCAAGGGCGCTTAGTTGCTTTCCAGGTGGGCCACATAGCAGGGGGTGCGAATAGAACAAAACAACAGGCCCAACGCTCTTCAGAATATCAACAAAAAAATCAAAAAACCTCAAAACGGTGTGGATAGCAACATTTCTAGTTAAAAATCCTTGGGCCTGCGCTGGGAGGGGTGTCAAAAGCAAAGATTTCCAAAGCCCACTCAGAGACTTTAAGTGAAACGGGGCGTTTCACTCCTTGAATTTCCTCTGTTTCCAAACTTAAATCGTGGCCGTTTGATTGTGGATTGAGTCAAAGTCAATTGGATGATCCAACGGATGGCCATCATCGTCCCCAAATGAATTCTAGGGTTCTGAAATTCCAACTTCCATGCATAGATCTTCCAGTCTTTCGTTCTCCTTACTCACTCCATGAAACAACACGATCCAAAGACAAAAAAACACTCTCCTCCTCACCCTCTATACAGCCATGGTGTTAGATCCTTCTAAAACTCATCCAAGCTCCAAACCCGATAGGTGCAACAGATGAAATCCACCATTAACCTCTGCTATCAAATGCTTCAATTCTTGACAAAACTTATCCTAACCTAATCTACACCTCATACTGGTCACTCTAAGCTATAAAAGAGGATTATCGTGCCATATTCCATGTGTTATGAACCTTAACAGAATTGGTGCACTCTGGTCAAAACTCCATGAAACTTGTCCAAACACTGTGGAAATCATCATCTAACCTAACTTAACCAGTCTAAGCTAACAAAACCCTATCATGCTGACTAAACTATGCAAATCGAGCAGAGATACCACCCTGGTTTTAAAATGGAGATACAGCTATGGAAACCCTTGAATCAATGCTTGCAGGGACTTGAAACTGATCCACACACTACCACTTTGATTCTGTATGCAAAGATCTTGGCTCAAACTTCTTGTATCATGTGATTCCAATTTCTTGCACCTTGAATGATGAAACTTGTATAGCACTATCCTTGCTCAATTCAACCAAATTCTTATTAGAACTATGATCTATGGATGATGGTGATGAAGCTCAGATCAAGAAGTGTGGAATTGAGGAGAGAGTTGAGGAGAGTTTGAGATACTTTTACAAATTGGAGAAAATGAATGAAACTTGGGGTTTTGAGAAAATGTAATCACCAACCATGGCATGAACCATCTCATATCAATATATACATGATGTTAGAAACTCCTAGAAGCTTGGAGAAGCTTCCCTTGAACAATTTCCCTTAGATTTGGTTTATGTATCTTCCATTACAAGTAACCATGGATAACTCCCAAAATGTGAACTAAGCTAAAAATTCTACTTTAGCCAATGTCCTTTAAAATGATATTTCCATTCAAAATTACCTATAATTTTGCTTCATTTGGCCAAGATATGAAAAATCTCATTTTTAAGGTCATTTTTATTCATTAATTCCAACAATTTGAAACCTTGTGCTATGAATCTTTCCAATCTCTCATGGTCACTTTTCTAGACTCAAATGTCATTTGGAACAAGTTTGATGTTTTAAAGTTTTCCATTTGAATCTCCCTTGTATGAGTTTTGGGCATAGGTTAAAATGACCTGTAATTCTCAGATGACCAAAATACCCTTTTCTTTCCAAGACCATAAGTAGAGTTCCACAAATCATATGAAGGCATACTATACCATTCTAGGAAAGCTAAGACAATTAGGAACAATTCTTAGGTTGACCAGAAATTCATCTGAAATATCCTTGAGGGGTAAAAATTGCTTGGAAGTCAAGTCACTTTCACAGACAAAAATTTCAGATACCCTCAGATGACCTGTAACTTGCAAGAACCATAACTTGAGTTCTATATAAATCTCCTTGATGTCTTCCACCACTAAAATTAAAGGTCTTGAGATCCTCTACAAGTTTTCATGTTGGCCAAGGATCCATTTGAAGCTTGCATTTTGACTTATCTTGCTTGGAAATTTGACCTAAACTAGGGGATTTTACATAGAACCCTAATTTAGAAACACCTCTTCTCATGATTTCTCTTGAATTCTTCTTAAGCATAACAACATATCCTTCTTCTCCATGTCAAATAGTGAACCCCACATCTCTCCAATAGCCTTTAATGCATTTCCATCAGTCATTTGACCTAGAGTTGACCCAGGGTAGACCCAGATGAAACCCTAGTTGACTGTCTTCAACTGCAATACTTGTGATTATACCAATGACTTGTCTCCTTCTCCAAATGACTTTCTCAGTCCTCCAAGATGCCTAGATACTCCCCATGCCTTCAATTCACAGCTCATACTCACTTGTTGATCCTCAGATACCCTCAGCTAAGAGATAGATGAACTGCTTGATCCATTGACTTGATGGCTTTCCCCATTCTTTCTGATGACTTGAATGAGATTGAATTTGAATGATAACCTCTTGATAGGCCTCTAGAGATGAGAATAATGATTGGTTCCCTGTTGAATGACTTGTTATGCTTATGTTATGCAGATGAGTAGACTATGGTCATGACTCTATATGCAAATGCTAATGATATTGAAACATAAACCAAGTGAATTAAGGTTGAGCAAATTTTAGGGTGCAACAGTAGCTTGCAAAAGAAGTTTTAAAGTCGGTTGATGAACATCCATGTCGAATGATCCAGCTTTGATGATGATCCACCTTGTTGTTGTTTGATTATGTTAAGAGATGAAGGAAAATAAGCCAAAATAGGTTTTTTAGGTCACAAAACCCTTTCTTGCAGCAAAACAAATGTAAAAGTGAAAAAGAAGATGTTCTCCAAAAAGTGGCCCAAGCTACTTATAGTAAGTGACAAATATGGGCGCACTCGCTACTCACTTCGCTAGGCGAGCTTGCTGGCGAACGCTCGTTACACAGCCTCACCTAGCGAACTCTGCCAGCGAGGTCTGCAAGATCCATTCTGATATGCTTTGCTAGGTGCTCGCTGCAGCGAAATGAGCCAGCGAAAGGTGCTTGGGACATTCTGTTTTGCTTCGCTAGGTGCTCGCTGGGAGCTCGCCTAGCGAGCCTCTTCGCCACTTGCTCGCTAACCAAGATTGATGTTGAAAACCATTCTGCCCAAGTCTGGAGCTGTTCGCTACGTGCTCGCTAGGCAAGGCTGTAGCGAACACTCGCTACTCACTCGCCAAGTTCTCGCTGAGCAAACCAACTTTTGTTATGCTCTTTGCTTGATTCCTTTGCCAACTTTCTTGTGCCTTCAATAATGCTCTTTCACACTTAAATCCTGCACAATAACACACAAATCAAAAGGACCAAAAGCATTTGACACAATGATGCACATTAACAAAAGCAAAGCTTAATAAATACGTTTTCGGCATAAAAAGAAGTGAAAGATGTCCATATTTGATAGCTCCAATAAGCACAATTGGGCATCTAACAGTTACGCAAGGGGAAGGTGTTAGCACCCCTCACATTTGTCATACTCGACGGGATCCACGCTTTGTTGTCTATCTAAAAGGGTGTTTACTATCTAAGCTACGACTCAGGGACAAAAGAAAAGAAAAGAGACTCGATAGAGAATAGCCACTCTATGCCTACGTATTCCTTCGTGCAATGGGAAAGTCAGAGTCAACGTAGTTTGAAAAACTACGGGTGAGGGTGGGGGAAGGTTTCTCGCCAAGACATCGCCATCTTGTGCCTACGTATCCTCGTCTAGTATGATAAATCAGAGCAAACTTAGTTTGGGCTAACAAGACCACCGGTTGGTTCAAATGTTTTAGGCCCGAGTAGGGTTAAAACTTAGTTCTAGCAGTTAGGTGTATACAGCTCGACCATTGGAGACTTAGGAGTTACCTGTTTGCGGTAGAACCAAGAGTTAACAAAACTCTCCTTATGAAAAATGTTTTCCAAATTAAGATCCCAGAGGATAAAAAGATTTGAAGTTTGTTTTTGTGTTTTTTAGAGTAGAAGTGCATTGATTATTGTTTGTAATTCATGTTGCACTAAAGACTATGACCTAGGAGCGAATGCGTCGCATATCTTCCAAAGGACATACGCTAAGCACTATAGATAATTGAGAGGAGGCCCCCCAATCACCATTTCTCAAGTACTTAAGGCTCGTAACGTATAACAATCCTTAATCTTTATTAGATGTTTTGAGAAAGTTTGAAGATGAGAAGAGAGAGACACACTAAAGGGAGACTAAGACTCAACCTAAAGTTATCATACTAAGTGCACCTATGATTGGGATGAAAGCGAATGCTACCTAATTTTATCATGCATGGATTCAAACCTAAGGTCTATTATAATCAACCTTGAACAAGAAATATTAGAGGCCCTAAGGGAACATGGCAAAGAAAGACAAAAGAAGAAGAAGAAAGCATAAGAAAATGCAAGTATGCAAACATGTAATGCACAATTAGAATGAAAGTGAGGGAGGAAAAAAGTGTGGGGAAGTAGCCTCCAAAATTACATCTCAACCTCAAGCATACATATGAGATATGAAAAGAAGAAGGAAGAAATAATGCACACAAAAGAGATCAAACAAGTGCACAAAAATGGGATGAAATGGGAGAATGAATCCTACAACCATTTGTCATCAACCACAATGCCCAAAGGATAACCAAAAAGAAAGAGATGAGGACATAAAACAAAGTAAGGATGGGAGATGAGATGGGGACAACAAGGAACTCATAAAGATCACTCAACCAAAAGCATCACCAAGATAATGCAAACAAAAGCACAAAGGAGTCCTCAAAGAATCACCATTCATGACATGTTCTAAGTACCTCCAAAGGAGGGACTAAACCATCTCAAATGGGATTCAAAAGTAATTGGACAGAAGCAAAGATGAGAGGAAAAAGTACATAAACCAAAGAAGGAAAAGCAAAAAAGAGAATGCAAGAATAGGCATGGAAGAAGACCTAAGTCTTAAGCACATTCAACACTGAACTTCAAGTGGAAAGCCTAAAAGAAAATGCAAATCTCAACAAGCACTGTCCAAGTTTATAACCTAAAAATGAACATCTAGCAAGCTCAACATGTTGACAATGTTAATCAAGAAGAGTTGAGAGCTCAAGGGATCCATAGAAGTCATTTCCCATTCAAACTAGGTCAAGTGCTTGTATGAACCTCCCTTAGAAGTAACTTGACTTGCAAGTTACCTCAAAAATAAGAAAAAGGCTCAAATAATCTCAAATAAAATCTCAAATGAACATCAAAGAGTTAGAAAGCAGAGGCCAAAAGATTACAACCAAAGTCACTTCAAAGCAACATCAAAGAATTTAATTCACAAGGATGCTCCACTTTGAAAGAGGGTTATTGAGGGTCAACAAAAATGACTTAAAAGTCAAACCAAAATGAACTAAACCAAGGCCAAAATCATCCTATAAGACTCTTCAATTCATCATTCACATGATAAAAAGGTCTCAATCATTGGAGAAAAATATTGGTCCACAAACAAGGCAAGAATCTAAAAGAAGCAAGAAAGAATTCAATTAAAACACCTCCAAATAATAAATTCCTTTTTAATTGAAAAATAATTGGAAAATGAAAATAAAAATTATCAAAAATTAATTAACACAATAAAGTGTCTCAAAATTATTTTTGTGGAATTTTTAATCATTTGGAGATATTTTTAATGAATTAAAATCAAAACAGAAAAACAATTAAAATAAAAAAGAAAAGAAAACAAGCCATAGTGTGAATAGCAATACGGATAGTTCAAAACATTGGGCTCAAATGAAAGGGGGTGCCAATAGCGCCATTGGCCCAAATAAACCACACTGAATCCACATCCAAAACGTAGTGTATCATTAATACGTGTGGCAGTCAACAAAAACACATTAGCTAGTCAATTAAATCTAGATCGTTGATCTCAACCAGTCAACAAGTCAAATGATCACATGGCAAGACACGCAGGAAAAATGGACAAAAGAACCAGACAACGGAGCAACAGTCTCCGGTCATCTTCTCCGGAAGCGCAGCCGGAGTTGCAGGTTCTAAACTCAACCAAAACGTGCGAAATTACACCAAATTGAAGCGGAACTCAAGTAGATCATGGATCCAGGCTTAGATTTCAAATATCATACATAAAATAAGAGATTTAAACGATTGAATTTTCATGCTCAAAACTGAAAGTTCAACAAACATCACAAATAACAATCAAGATTTTGCTTACCATGTGTACGTCTTCAGATGCAACAAAAATGGCATGGAATTGATGCATAACATGAGAGATTTCTTGATTTGAAAATTACCTAACGAAGTCTCTCTATTGGAGCTTCACACGTGCTTAAGCTTGCTGGTAATTGTGCAGAATCATTCCACTTCACTTGAGGAAGAAGAAGGATGCTTCAATTTTGCTTGAAATTGCTCCAGTCTCAGTTCACAATTTTGAATTTTCTCTTGAATTTTCAAACTGTGCTCTGCTCAATTCTCCATGAAAATGAATGAATGAAGCTTCAAATTTCATCTGAAGCTTTTATGTAATGGATCTAGAGTGATTTGGAGGCCCAATTTGGCCTGATTTGCTTGAATTGAGAAAATTCCCAAAGATGGAAATGCAAGCTCATGCATACGTGAATTCCCTCCAATTCCACTTGAATTTTATTTGGATCAATTGCTAGGACCTTGTTTTGATCATGTAGATAGAAATTTGTCCTTAATTTGATCCAATGGTGGAGATTGGATGTGAAACTTCTCTTTGAAGTAACCTTGAAAACCACGAGCATTTCTCATCATGGACCAAAATGAAGTTGTGCATCTTGCTTGTTATGATATTGGGAATGATTTTGAGCACAAATATGGCATGAAAAAGTTCTCACACTTAATCAATTTAATTCATGACTTTAAATCCAAATTTCACTTGGTTTTCTTCACCAATTTCCAAATCTTTGCCAAATTCATGACAATTTAGTATTCCAGGATGGAATTGATATCATTTGAAGAAAATTTCATGTTGGAGAAAGTTTCATTTGAAGTGCTTGAGATCATGAAAAGGACCTATAATGAAAATGACCTATAATCTCACTTTCCCAAAATACCCCTGCCTTGCAAGCTTCATAACTTGAGTTCCACAAATGAGATGAAGGATTTCTAGGACTTTTTGGAAAGATAAGATCATGAGGAACAACTTTCATATTCATTAAAAGTTGAGGCCGAACATGATTCTAGGTCAAAAGTTCCTTGGAAGTTGGTTGACTGAAAATATGGTTCATCTGAGACCTCTAACTTGCTAGCATCATAACTTAAGTTCTAGAAACCCAATGAATGAGTTCTAGTACTCATAAGAAAGATAAGAACATTCTCTACAAGTTTCATGTTTGCATCAAAGTGAGATGAAACTTGTATCTTGAGATATGTGGTCTTGAAGTTAGGCACTAAATAGGGGATTTTACACTGACAAACCTCTGAAACCCTAATTTAGTAACTTCTCACACTCTTGATTCTTCTTGAATTGATATTGAAATAACATCTTAGATGCCTCAACACAACTTTCCATGACTCTAAATACTTAGAACTAAATCTTAATCTCCTTCAAATCCACAATAGATCTTACACTAGGCAGATGAAACCTTAGGTGTACAATCCTTTGACTGCAACCTCTTACACATGATATATCAAGTTGCATAAGCTCCACAATGGGTCTCAAAGAACTTAATGAGCTTTCCAACATCTCATATCAATATCCATGAGCTTTTGATCCTCATATGATTCTCAATTGGCCTCCAAGATACAAGATAAGCAAGATACATCCACTCACTTTCTCAAAGAGCTCTGACCAGCTTTTGATGACTTGATGAACACTCAAGCTTCCTTGGAACCTTTGACAAAACTTCTCTTGCTATGGACACCTCTTGATCCCATGAAAATGAACAATGATATGCAAATGCTAGAACAATGTAATGAAAACATAAGCCAAGTAAAGAAAAGGTTGGGCAAATTTTGGGGTACAACAGCTCCCCCTATTCAAGCGAGTTGGACCTGAATGAGTGAAAAGCGAACGGCTTTCAGCCAATCAAGGTAAAAGACGGTTGAATACCAAAGAACCTGGAAATTTGCCAACCGCAGAAATAAACTGCAAACTCTAATTAGGGATAAAAATCTCTGGATATAACTGAACTGATAGTTGCAATGGTAACAAGTGAACTGATTACCAAATTCAAATCGTCGACACTAAGTCAGAAAGATCATCTGACATCGTCGTGAGGCATCGACACTAAGTCGGAAAGATCATCTGACATCGCCATCAGGCATCGACACTAAGTCGGTAAAACATCTGACATTGCCGTCAGGCATCGACATCAAGTCGGTAAAACATTTGACATCGCCGTCAGGCATCTGTTAAATAAAAACATGTATTGAATCCAAATACGCGGACCTCTGACATCGCCGCCAGGAATTCTCTAAATAAAAGCGAGTAACAAAATTGAAAATCGAGTCAACAAATAGCATCTGACATCGCCTCCAGGCCTCTATTGAGTTGATAAAAACATCTGACATCGCCGTCAGGAATCCACAAAGCTGATACACACATGACATCGCCACCAGGAATCTGCAGGGGATAAAATATCTGACCTCCCCACCAGGTATCTATATAGTTGAGAAATCTCTAACATCGCCGTCAAGCATCTATTGCAACCAATAGGCAACGAACCCGAAGGTAAGGACATCTGACATCACCGTCAGGCATTCGCTAAATAAAAGTGAGCAACAAACCCAAAGGTAAGGACATCTGACATCACCGTCAGGCATTCGCTAAATAAAAGCGAGCATCGAACCCAAAGGTAAGGACATCTGACATCATCGTCAGGCATTCGCTAAATAAAAGCGAGCAACAAACCCAAAGGTAAAGACATCTGACATCGCCGTCAGGCGTTCGCTAAATAAAAGCGAGCATCGAACCCAAAGGTAAGGACATCTGACATCACCGTCATGCATTCGTTAAATAAAGGCCGGATCAACCGAAGTTGAAAAACATATCTTGAGAATACTCTGCCGGGGAAGAGAGAAACTTAACCAAGAAACTCTGGCGGGGAGAAAAAGGGAAATTTAACCAAATAACTCTGCTTTGGGAGCGCGAAGAAACTCAACCAAGTAACTCTACAGAGGAACAAAGAGAAACTTAACCAAGTAACTCTACTGAGGAACAAAGAGAAACTTAACCAAGTAACTCTGCTGAGTAACACATAATAAGATGAACGCATCCATCAAAGATTGCACCATGGTATGGATACCATATGGGTTTATAGCAACAGCTGAAGTCTGGCGATGCCGCTGGGAAAAACGTAAGTCGGGGTCTAGATACCACGTAGGCTAACGGAAACAACCATGGTCTGGATACCATTCGGGAATAGATATCAGTCATCTGTCAGAGATACACCTGTAAACAAAGAGGTAACTACATGGCTTATGTTGCATATGCATAAGTTTGAAAATAGCGTAATGCTCCATACGAAATGGAAATCATACGCGTTTGGAGAATGTTATGCACAGAGTGCAACATGCAACAGAACCAAACCAGCAAACTAAATGCTGAAGAGAAAACCAAAATCCACCCTGCCGGGGAAAAGGTTATCACATGCCGATCGCAACTGAACTTAACTGGGAAACAAACCTTGGAAGGCTTCTCTACTGGGGAACAAAGTTATTATGAGAACAAGAAGTTCAAACTCAGTTGGGGATTCACATCAAAACCTGCTGAGGAAAATGCCCTGAACGGTCTTCCAGAATACAAATCTTATGGGGAAAAGACGGCTCTACCGGAGATAGACAACTAGACATTGAGAATAAATTCACCCTACTAGGGAACCAACAACTATGTGGGGGATCCGGAATCAACCACCGAGATTCACAACAGCCCTGCTGAAGAAAATAGCCTTGAATAGCTCACAAATACTCCCCTGAAAGTGACGACTTACTAGGGAAGCAATCCAAACTGCCGGGAACTACTCACTTGAGGCACAATCTACCTCTATTATAGATCCATTCTTCCAGGGAATCATAAACTTACGGAATTTGCTGGGAAATAGTCTATCTCTGCAGGGAAATATAACTACTTCATGTCGACTTTGCTGAGGATAAGACACCTCTGCTAACTTGCAAGGGGGAAAAGCCAACTCACCTGGGGATCGTCCAAGGAAGGAAACAACATCGACCTCTGCTTGGGGATACAAAGTTATACACTCAAACTCTATGGGAATTAAATGTGTACTGACCAACTACTGGGAATAAGCATGCATACTTAATCTGCTGGGAATATCAATCTTGACCCTCTAGGGATAACCTTACTCTGTTGGAGACTTTGGTCTCGAACTGCGAAGAGCTAAATATGTACCGACCAACTATTGGGGATAAGCGTACACACTTAACTGCTTGCTCCACCTGCATACAACTCTACTGGGGATAGAGATGTTCAAACTTCAATAGCTGGGGAAAATGTTGATCATACCGGAGATACACCTATGACGAATTGCCCCAAGGGTAGCAACCCTGCAAAAATGAACAAACAAACAAGATATCATGTACAAAGGAACTATCTCAGTCATCACCCGTGACGTTATTCAAATAACTCAAAGTTTTAACGATTATTGGCAATGCCTGGAAGTTTATGTATGCATAGTTTATCAAAAACGGGCGTTTTTTGCAAGCAAAACAAACAATTACTGAATAGTATATATTTTATTGACAGATGGGCCTGTAAATAGGCAAGATTTTACAACAGATGCAACCCCTAAAAAGAGGAAGCTGCAGAAAAATATGCAGAAATGCACAGAAATATACAGAATGTCGGCAATGTGACACAGACGAACACCATAAGTTGATCCATTTATGACTCGCATAACTCTGATGCTTCCCCGGCACATCGTCTTCAGAAGAGATTGATTTAGATAAATGGCCCTCAGGTCCTCCCTCAATTCACTAAGCTCTGAAGATCAAACGCAGACCGCAGTCATTTTCCCTTTCAATCCCTAACTTTTGCGTAAATCGCCCTTTCGGGTTTTTAATTCACCGGGATACCCATTTTTGCCAAAGTCGCCTTTTCAGGTTTTCAACTTTGCGGTTTACATCTTTTTTCTTTTTATCCCTAATTTTTGCCCAAACCCATTCTTTTTATGGTTCGTCAGGATGCCCTATTTTTGCCTGGATATTCTTTTTTCTTTCCAGCAGGTCTCTTTAAGCAAAGTATTTTTTAACTGCGTCTGCGTTCACAGGGGATGTAAAATCCTCACCATCCATGGTGGATAACAATAAGGCTCCTCTGGAGAAGACCTTTCGCACGATGTATGGACCTTCGTAGTTAGGAGTCCATTTGCCCCTGTGGTCTGTTTGTGGAGGGAGAATCTTTTTCAATACAAGATTGCCCGTCTGAAAGCTTTGAGGGTGCACCTTCTTGTCGAAAGCTTTCTTCATCTAGCTCTGAGCTGATTCAATCTGTTCTTTACCCATTCTGCCTCATCGAGCTTGACGTCGACCAGAACTCTCAGAGAAGGAATCTCGACTTCTAATGGTAGGACAGCTTACATACCATACACCAGGGAGAAAAGAGTTGCCCCAGTTAAAGTGCATACCGTAGTACGATATCAATGAAAAGCGAAGGGCAACATCTCATGCCAATCCTTATAGGTTACAACCATCTTCTGCACTATCTTTTTGATATTCTTGTTAGCCGCTTCAATAGCGCCATTCATCTTCGGACGATAGGGCGATGAGTTGTGATGCTCGATTTTGAAACTCTATCACAGTTCCTTCGTCATCTTGTTGTTCAAGTTCGAACCATTATCAGTAATGATTTGTTCGGGCACTCCGTATCTACAGATGATGTCCTTTTTGATAAATCTGGATACGACTTGCTTCGTGACGTTCTCATAGGAGGCGGCTTCCACCCACTTGGTAAAGTAGTCAATGGCTACCAAGATGAAGCGATGTCCATTGGATGCGGGTGGCTCGATCTTGCCAATCATGTCAATGCCCCACATGGAAAAGGGCCAAGGAGACGCCATGATGTTTAGAGGACACGGCGACACATGAATCTTGTCTGCATAAATCTGGCATTTATGGCATTTCTTCGCATATTTAAGGCAATCAGATTCCATTGTCAGCCAATAATACCCTGCTTGCAACAATTTTCGAGACATGGCGTGCCCGCCGGCATGCGTACCAAAGGCACCTTCGTGGACCTCTTCCATAAGCAAGCTTGCTTCTTTCTCGTCCACGCATCTTAACAACACCAAGTCATAATTTCTCCTGTAGAGTACACCATCTTGGTTCAGATAAAAGTTGCCAGACAACCTTCTCAGAGTCTTCTTATCCCGGGTCGACGCCCCTGGCGGATATTCTTGTTTTTTAAGAAAGTTTTGGATGTCATAAACCATGGCTTGCCATCAGAGGCTTCCTCAATGGCAAATATAAACGCCAGCCTGTCAAGGAGCGAGATGACTATTCTTAGAGCATCATTCTAATAGTTCATCTTATACATCGAGGATAACGTTTCTAGAGCGTCTGCCATCTGATTCTCTGCTCTTGGCACGTGATGGAACTCTACACGATCAAAGAATGGCAACAACCTCCTTGCATAGCTCATGTAAGGGATCAGATTGGGTTTCCTGGTCTCCCATTCTCCTTTGATTTGATTTACAACTAGCGCTGAATCGCCGTGCACATATAGGTTCTTGATCCTTAGATCAATGGCTTCTTCCAACCCCATGATGCACGCTTCATACTCCGCTTCATTGTTGGTGCAGGGAAATGTTAACCTGGCAGTGAATGGTATGTGAGTACCATGAGGCATTGTGATGATGGCCCCAATTCCACTTCCATATGAGTTAACAACACCATCAAATATCATCTGCCACTGGGAGCCAAGCTCAGGACCTTCGTCAAGCAACGATTCATTACAATCTTTCATTTTCAGATACATGATGTCTTCATCAGGAAAATCAAATTTCATAGGTTGATAATCATCAATCGGTTGTTCGACAAGATACTCTGACAGATGGATTTCCGAGAAACATATTGGATGTCGTACTCTGTCAGTACCATCTGCCACCTGACAATTCTCCCCGAAAGTGCTTTCTTTTTGAAGACGTATTTAATCAGATCCATCTTCGAAATCAGCATGGTTGTATGGTTAAGCATATACTGTCTCAAACATTTGGCACCCCAGGCGAGTGCGCAACACGTTTTCTCCAACATTGAGTACCGAGACTCACAATCTGTGAACTTTTTACTCAGATAGTATATTGCATGCTCTTTTCTTCCAGTCTCGTCTTGCAGACCGAGAACGCAACCTATGTTGTTCTCAAGAACCGTTAGATACATTATCAAAGGTCTTCCAGCGACTAGGGGTATCAGTATCAGAGGTTCCTGCAAATATTCTTTTACTTTATCAAATTCCCTTTGGCAATTTTCATTCCAGACGACCGCCTGATCTTTCTTTAGCAGTTTGAACATTGGTTTGCATGTGACTGTGAGATGAGATATGAACCGAGAAATGTAATTTGTTAGTACCATGTTTCTGTGGTTCTAAGATTGGCTAAATTTTGGTAAAACATGATTCTGCACTGATGACAAGTAGGATAATATAACATCTCCATCTGTTATGGTGACAGAACTGATGTAGTGTGTTTTAATGTAAATGTCATGTTGAATGTCGTGACATCCATCTGCTGTCATGACATAACTGGTGTCATGTGTTTTTAAATAGGATGTCATTACCAATGTCATGGAATCGCTGTCTGGTGCAGTAGGAGCTAGCAGGAGATGATGACAGTACTGTTGTCATGTGTTGACATCGCTGTCTAGTGCAGCAGGAGCTGATGATAGAACTGTTGTCATAGATGTCATTACCAATGTCATGACAGCGTTGTCTGGTGCAGCAGGAGCTGATGACATAACTGCAGTCATGGATGTCATACTGAATGTCATGACATTAATGTCTGGTACAACAGAGGCTGTTATGTTATATCTCTTGACAGAAGTGTTTTGGTCTTGTTGGATATTTCTCATCATTATGTACAGGCCAAAGAGATTCATTAGGAACAAAGTGCAGATTTAATTGGTATTCATAAAAAGGATCTCAGAGACTTTTTAGGAAACTATAATGTGCTTGTTTCTACTGTTATGAAGAAGATTATGCATGAGTCTTCAACAGGGTGAGGTTGGTCAGCTAAGAGTCAGTTAAGTTGGATGTCATGACTGAATGTTATGACATCGATCGTATGACATCAGGCGTGCATGGTTAGTTTTTCTGTTATGATACCTGATATATCTCAAGCTAGAATTCAGGAAACCTGTTATGGCTCCTTAATTGTCTCAGGCGAGATTCTAGTCAGGGTTGGACATAACATGAAGCAGCTGTGACCTAATTTGACAGCACCTTGGATTATGGAAAGTGGTTTAACTTGGTTAAACCTAAAGTTTGTTACTTGTGACTAGCCCATGCCCAGACTGCGCTACTATTTAAGGAGGAGCAGAAGGAGAGGAAATCAAGCACTCACATTAAGAACAATTTGAGTGTAAAATAAAGGTCTAGGGTTTGAGAGTTCCTTGTGTGTGTAAGTCGCCCTTTGTATCTTTTGATACATTGTGGTAGACATATTTGTGAGTGAAGAGTGTTGCTCTTCACGTTTGTTTTATGTGTGAAGAACTTTGTTCTTCACGTGAGTCTAGGAGTCTTAGGATTCCTTGTGTGCCAAGCAATTGTATGTTGTAGAATTGTTGTGGTTATTGTGTATGAACAGGTGTGTTCATTGTGTCACTCAAAGCTGTTAAAAAAGAGTGTGTGTCCCTTGATCAAAGCTGTAAAGCAAGATCAAGGTGTGTTTGAAGAGTGTCTTAAGATTGTAATTGTGAATTGATTATGACTGTGGTGATTGAGGGGGAGTGAGTGGGTATACTCAGGTCTAGTGGTCTCTAGGCTGAAGTGTCATTGGGTAGGTCTTAAGTGAATAGTGCAAACGGGTTGTTTGACTCTTAAATAATTCTACTAATAGTGAATTTCCTCCCTGGCTTGGTAGCCCCCGGATGTAGGTGAGGTTGCATCAAATTGGGTAAACAATTACCGGTGTTATTTATCTTTCTGCATTTACAGTTCTGCATAATTTAAATGGTTAGATAAATAGTTCTGTCATTCTGCAGATGTTACAACAGATGTCATGACATTGGTCATGACATTGATACAATTTAAAGAAATTTAAATTGGTCAGGTTCTGTCCTAGTTCTATTTTAGCAGAGCTCAATGTTCTTAGGACATCTGAAATCTGCATACTAGAATTTCAATTTGTATCTGAGCATGCATCCTGTCTGTTCTGGATGAGATCTTGGGAGATACTTTCTGGTGATTTAAACAAGGAGAAGTTGTAGCTGATTTGCTAAATGTTTGAGCTACTGCCTATGGAGTTAAGGATAAGTGTGTGTTCACTCCTGCTTATAAAGGATTTTGTTTATCTGCTGCGGTGCCCTCTGATATAGGGGCTCCAATGACCTGTTGAATGGCCTGACATCTTGTTTAGGGAATGTTAAATATGTTCTTTTGGTAGTTCCGCTGCATATTTTTCTGAGGAAAGAACTCTGGTTGCCCTGGAAGAAGATTGTCTTATATACAGGCTGTGGCAGGTTGCTGGATAATGTTTTGCTGAGATGTTGCTTGTGTGCTTAGGCTGTTCTGTTGTGTGGGAGGTGATTTATTTTCACCACTCATGACTTGCAAGGATTCTATCAGCAGAGGAAGTCATAGAGAGGTTGAGTCAAGGGTGGCAGCCTTGTTGTTTCAACATTAAAGATAGTTATACTAAAGAATACTCTTGGTAGTGCTGATGTGTAAACATCTAGCTCTCTTGACAAGTTGTATGGATTTAAGATTAATCTCTATTTGTGGAATGCACAAGTATTTAATTGATTATCCATAATGTTCAACACTGTCAAAATTTTGTTGGTTCATCAGGTGGATGATCCAAGTTTATCTTCTGAAGAGGGATCCTTTTTATTGCTCAAAGCATCTGGTCCTTGTTTTGTTTGGTCAACTTCAAAGATCTGGATGTTCAACCAGATGTTTAGACATTCCATCAGCAGAGATTGTCTAGAATTCTGTTGATTCAAGAAGTGAATCACTAGATCAAAGGAGATATAGCTGATGATCTTGGTACCATACACATGTGTGGTAGGATCTGTCCTTATTCTAGTAAGTTTCCTGGCAAGAAACTAAGACTAGAATGTAGTGCTGGTGGAAGTGAAGATGAAGATCTTGTTTGGATCAGTTATCCAGGAGTATTGGAATGCAGCAGGTGTGTTCTAATGAAGGAATCTAATCACTGTCTAGAGAGTTTCCTGGCAAAAAACTTGTCTAGAACTTAGTGCTGGGGATAGCATTTCTTGGGTCAGTTTAATTATGATCTAAGTGCATAGGAACATGTGACCATGCTCATCTTGGAGGTCAAGGATAAGTGGCAGTTATCTCTGACTTTCTGAAGAAGTCTCTACTTAAGGAAAGCGGGATTCCTTTTGTAAATATTTATTGTGATCCTTCTTCTCTGAAGATCAATCTTTGGCATGTTTGGTTTTTCTAAAGAGGAGTCTTCTGGAGCAAATGCATTTCAAAGGTAGCTAATGCAGAAAACAGGTTGTCTACTCAATCTTGCTATCAGTAATCAATTCTATGTGAACATGGAACTCTTGATGAGGTTCTTCTAAATGGCATAATGAAGGACTGAATTCTCCAACAGGATGTCTTATAAGATGTTGTGACATCAAGCAAACTTCAGGGCATTAATTGATTTTGTGGCACATCATTTGAAGATAGGTTGATTTTATCAGGTATGAATGGAATTGATACTAACTCATGCAGTTTGCAGGAGCTGTGTGAAGGAGTAGGTGTTACAGGTCCAAGTATTGGTGTATCTAAGTTGCCTTGGAGCTTGTAGGATATGAAGATCAAGCTTGCTTAGATTTTCTAGAGCTCTGAAAGATGTTGAGTAACCAAACAGTGGCATTTGGTTATTTAAGCAGTGTGCCTTTAGAAAACTACTCTTATGCAGAAGGGTGGTTATTTGAAGACCACAGAAGGTTCTGGGTCTGTTCATGCTTGGAACTAATTACTCTTGTGCATAAGGGTAGTTGGTTGAAGACCAAAGGAGGATTTGGTTCTGGTCATGTATGTTGGTTAATTGCTCTCTGTGGTTGTCTGAAGACCTTATTGATCAAGCTGGTGGAGTTGTATTCTTCAGTTGGGTTACTATGCAATAGTAAGTCTAGTTGTGGGCAGATAAAGAACCAGTTGATATGGTTTGGTTTTCCTTGGCAAAGGACTTGATCATCTGGTGCAGAACTTGTGACTCACATCTTGATTAAGAAGTACTCTATCTTGTCATACGGGAGAATGATGAGGTAAAAGGACTATCTTAGAGTATGATGTGAAGGTATTGTACAAGACTATAGTGGATCATTGGTTGATCAAGTCACTGCTTGACTCAGAAGCATTCTAACCTATAATACGGGAGAATGATGAGGTAAAGAATTTCTTGGAGTATGGGATGTCCATCTTAGGCTGAGGTTCAAAATACTTGTGGAAAAAGGGTTTTTTTGCTGCAAGTAACTCTAGAAGTGGATCTGTTTGGTGCCTTCTTACTGTATGAGCATGAGGTTAGTCTTGAGGTACTGTGGTGATCTTGGAGCATCTGTTATAAAAGAGAGGGGGAGAGCTTCTGTTTGATGGGTGTACTAGTTGCGTGTAGTTCAAGCAGTAAGTGAATGCGTTCAATAGGTGTGTTGAACAAAGAGTGAGCTCTTGAAGACATGAATATGAGTCTTATGTTTTCCATTCACGTGCTTCTGGAAAAAGAGAACTAGTTATCCTTGATATGGGGAGTCATACTTCTAGGATCTGCTGCTGCAATAGTACAATTTCAAGATTGTTTGTGGTCTCAAACAGGTTGTGATTGTATGCCTCTATGAGGATGGAATGTCATACCAGATGCTGTGACATTGTGTTACTGCTCCAGCTCATGGTGAACCTGACAGTGTCTCTTTATGTCATTGGGTATCAATGGATCAAATAAGGTTTTGGGCCTCTATCCAAGTTTTTTGCCTTGTATGACAGGTAAAGATGAAGATCAAGACATCATCAACTCTGATTGTGTGCATTTGGAAGGACATTCACCCTGACATCTTGAAGGAGTTTCTAAGATGAATCTGAGTGAATTCACAGATAGTTGTCTATCCTTGCAACTACCTCTCCCTATGAGGTTTGGTCTTGGTGTGGTATGTGAAACAAGGGGTGCAGAGTGCACGTGCTACCAGTGTGTGAATATGAAGATGATGAAGTGATTCTTCATGTGTTTGGGTTCTCTCTTTTAGGGGGAGTGATGTTTATGCATGATAGGGCAAGTTGTGTATCTGCCTGATGTGTAGATGCATTACTTATGCTTTCTGGTGTAATGTTTCTTGATAGTGTGGGTTGTGGGTCTAGCTTTGTCTGAGAGAATTTATTTTTCTCTGCATAATTTGTGTCTCCTCAAATTGGGGATTTAAAATCAATTGTTACTTGTGGCAAATATTTAATTGATTATCCTTTAATTGGTGATAGTCAAAAGTGTCATTCCTGAAGGTGCAGCTTTAGGCAAGGCAAGAACTCTAGATCCAATGACAATGGTCATGGGGTAACTCCATGCTGAAATATGATGTGGATGATACACACGTCAGGATTGAGCTTACATCATTTGATGCGGTGCAGTTCTCAAGTAGCTTGTGTATCTCATAGGAGATTATGAGATGACTGGATTTTTGGAGAGCATGTGCGGTTTGTCAGCTGAGTCCTGCTTTGAAGCATGGTGAGTATGGTACATTTACTCCAATTTTTGTCAATTTTTGACTAAACCAAGGGGGAGTAAAGTGGAGTTTATCTTCCGCTACCTGCCATGGATAGAGCAGTTGCTTGTTGTTGCTTACTGAAGGCAACTATTAAGGGGGAGTATTTAAGCAAGCTATTGCTGTTGCTGCCGTTGCTGACAAGTTTGCTTGGGGTGTTTTAGCCAAAATTTGCCAAAGGGGGAGACTGTTAGTACCATGTTTCTATGGTTCTAAGATTGGCTAAATTTTGGTAAAACATGATTCTGCACTAATGACAAGTAGGATGATATAACATCTCCATATGCTGTGGTGACAAAACTGATGTGGTGTGTTTTAATGTGAATGTCATGCTGAATGTCTTGACATCCATTTGTTGTTATGATAGAACTACTGTCATGTGTTTTTAAACAGGATGTCATTACCAATGTCATGACATTGTTGTTTGGTGCAGTAGGAGCTAGCAGGAGCTGATGACAATACTGCTGTCATGTGTTGACATCGCTATCTGGTGCAGCAGGAGCTGATGAACAGAACTGCTGTCAGGATGTCATTACCAATGTCATGATATCGCTATCTGGTGCAGTAGGAACTGATGACATAACTGCTATCATGGATGTCATACTGAATGTCATGACATCAATGTCTGGTACAACAGGGGATACTATGTTATATCTCTTGACATAAGTGTTTTGGTCCTGTTAGATATTTCTCATCAGTATGCACAGGCCAAAGAGATTCATTAGGAACAAAGTGAAGATTTAATAGGTGTTCATAAAAAGGATCTCTGAGACTTTTTAGGAAACTATAATATGCTTGTTTCTACTGTTATGAAGAAGATTCTGCAGGAGTGTTCAGCAGGGTGAGGTTGGTCAGCTAAGAGTCAGTTAAGTTGGATGTCATGACTGAATGTTATGACATTGATCGTATGACATCAGGCGTGCAGGGTTTGTTTTTCTGTTATGATACCTGATATATCTCAGGCTAGAATTCAGGAAACCTGTTATGCCTCCTTAATTGTCTCAGGCGAGATTCTAGTCAGGGCTGGACATAACATGAAGCAGCTGTGACCTAATTTGGCAACACCTTGGATTATGAAAGTGGTTTAACTTGGTTAACCTAAAGTTTGTTACTTGTGACCAGCCCAAGCCCAGTCTGCACTACTATTTAAGGAGGAGCAGAAGGAGAGGAAATCAAGCACTCACATCAAGAACAACTTGAGTGTAAAATAAAGGTCTAGGGTTTGAGAGTCCCTTGTGTGTGTAAGTCGCGCTTTGTATCTTTTGATACATTGTGGTATGCATATTCATGAGTGAAGAGTGTTGCTCTTCACGTTTGTTTTGTGAGTGAAGAACTTTGTTCTTCACGCGAGTCTAGGAGTCTTAGGATTCCTTGTGTGCCAAGGAATTGTATGCTGTAGAATTGTTGTGGTTATTGTGTATGAACAGGTGTGTTCATTGTGTCACTCAAAGATGCTTAGCAAGAGTGTGTGTCCCTTGATCAAAACTGTGAAGAAAGTTCAAGGTTGTGTTTGAAGAATATCTTCAGATTGTAATTGTGAATTGATTATCACTGCGGTGATTGAGGGGGAGTGAGTGGGTATACTCAGGTCTAGTGGTCTCTAGGCTGAAGTGTCATTGGGTAGATCTTAAGTGAAGAGTGCAAACGGGTTGTTTGACTCTGAATTAATTCTACTAATAGTGAATTTCCTCCCTGGCTTGGTAGCCCCCAGATGTAGGTGAGGTTGCATCGAACTGGGTAAACAATTACTGGTGTTATTTATCTTTCTGCATTTATAATTCTGCACAATTGAAATTGTTAGATAAATAGTTCTGTCAGTGTGCAGATGTTACAACAGACGTCATGACATTGATCATGACATTGATACAATTTAAAGAAATTTAAATTGGTCAGGTTCTGTCCTTGTTCTGTTTCAGCAGAGATCAATGTTCTTAGGACATCTGAAATCTGCATACCAGAATTTCATAATTCAATCTCCCAAGAAACCACGAACCACTTTTTTCATTTTCGGTGCTGGCATATTTTGAATAGCTTTTATTTTTGTAGGATCGACCTCGATTCTTTTTCACTGACAACGAACCCCAGCAGCTTTCCTGACCTGACCCCGAAAGTAAACTTGTTAGGGTTCAACCTCAATCTGAATTTCCTGAGCCTCTCAAACTGCTTCAAGAAATTGACCAGATGTTCTTCCTCCATTTGGGACTTCACAATCATGTCATCAACATAGACCTCGATCTCATGATGAATCATATCATGAATGAGAGTCACCATAGCCCGCTGATAGGTTGCCCCTGCGTTTTTCAACCAAAAGGCATTACCTTATAACAGAAAGTCCCCCACGGTGTGATAAACGTCGTTTTCTCCATGTCGTCCGGTTCCATCTTGATCTGGTTATAACCGGAAAAACCGTCCATGTAGGAAAACACGGAATATTGAGCAGTGTTATCAACCAATACGTCAATGTGGGGGAGCGGGAAATCATCCTTCGGGCTCGCCTTATTCAGATCTCTGTAATCAACATTCATCCGTACCTTGCCATCCTTCAGGCACATGCAAAATGTTGGCGACCCACGGAGGGTAAGTTGTAACGGCTAAAAATATTGCGTCCAATTGCTTCTGGACTTCTTCCTTGATTTTCACAGCCATATCTGGTCTCGTGCGTCTGAGCTTCTGCTTGACTAGCAGACACTCTTCATGCAACGGCAGGCGATGAACCACGATGTCTGTGTCCATCCCGGGCATGTCTCTGTATGACCAAGCAAAGATATCACTATACTCACGGAGCATCTCAATCAATATTTTCTTGATGTCATTTTGCAACGCAGCCCCTATCCGAACATTCCTTACAACTTCCTCAGAACCCAAGTTAATAACCTTGATTTCCTCCTGAAGAGGCAGAATAACTTTTTCTTCCATTTTCAAGAGTTTAGCTAGCTCTTCTGGTAAGTCTTCCTCTTCATCAATCTCTTCTTCAGCCTGAAATATCGGATTATCAAAGTCAAAGTGAGTCATGAATGTTTCTGGCGCGGTGCCATCTGCAAATTGAATCCTGCAATGATAATGGTTAAATGCTTAAAACGATATCCAAAACAAGCACAAAGCCACGTTGCCATTTTATTGTTAAACATAAAACATGAAAAATAAGGTTCACAATATTTGAATGCAGAAAAACGCCCTTTAATTGATTGAAAAAGATTGTGCAAGCATAAACAATAAGGCCCTGAAGACAAGAACCACTATGCTCTGGGTAGAACATAGGGTTGTACAATAATCAGAAAAACAAAGTATTACTCTTCCGTTGTCACTTGAATGAATTCCTCGATAGACACGTTGTTGAGGCTTTGTCCTAGAATGCATGGCCTAATCCACGAGTCCATATCGCAGTCGCTATCCCCCTCTTCATCTGAAATAGCGTTGATCCTCTCGAAGATAACCCCGCCTTTGGTGAATTGTACCGGCCCTTTGTAGCGCGGCGCGCTTCTGTGAGGATGACAAAGAAGATGGGCGGTATCCCAGACCAAACTTATCCTGCTTATGGGGTATATCCAGCACTTGGCCCAACCTTGTGATGCCCCAGCCTGCACCACTGCCTGGGCTTCTTTGAAAGACGACATGGCCACTTCGGGCACTTTGCTCACAGCAGACACTTTGTCTTTAATCTGTACCGTCTCAAAGGCTTGACAAAGAGTCTCATAGACTTCACCATCCACCTCAACATATTTAAACGAAGATAAATGACTAATCATTATATCTTCCTCTCTGCATACAGTGACAAAGCTGCCTCCCACCATGTACTTGAGCTTCTGGTGCAACGTGGAAGTTACGGCTCCCGCCGAGTGAATCCATGGACGGCTCAACAAACAGCTATAGGCAGGCTGAATGTCCATAATATAGAATACCGCATTAAATACCTCGAGACCAACCTGAATAGGCAACGCCAGCTCTCCAAACACATACCTTCTGGTACCGTCGAAAGCTCTCACCACAAGATCACTTGGCGTACACATAATGCCCCGAGTATCTAGTTTCAACAGCGCCTTTTTCGGAAGCACATTCAAAGACAATCATGTATCTACCAACACATGAGACAGGACGACTCCACGACATTTAATT